>PVHT020000143.1:429964-487194 GCA_004024745.2 Catagonus wagneri
GCTAGGGGTCTAATCGGAGCTGTGGCCACTGGCCTGCACCGCAGCCACAGCAACGCAGGATCCGAGCTGCGTCTGCAACCTACACCACAGCTCACGGCAACGCCGGATCGTTAACCCACTGAGCAAGGGCAGGGATCGAACCCGCAACCTCATGGTTCCTAGTCGGATTCGTTAACCACTGCGCCACGACGGGAACTCCGAAGAATGACTTTTTAGTTCCTTATAATTTGGAAGGTGATCCTGAGATATTCCTTAAATATGCAAGAGAGAGAAAAAATGATATAATCAAAATAGTTTATATGACAAATGTCATTTTTGTTTTCATCTTTTAAAACCCTCTTCTCTCTTTCATAAATCTCCTACTTCATAAGTCACCTATTTAATCTCAAAATGGACAAATTTTGTGGTCTAGGAAATTATTTTCAAGTTTGGAATCAAAGGGGGACTTTACTATGTGCATTCATTCAAGTTTAATTTATGCTAAGACTTAAAATGTTGCATTATAATTTAGCCATTTATTAAACAAACATATTATACAGCTACATTATAGAATATAGATATTGGGAGGTTTACAGTGATATAAAGTTCATCCCCCTGTGTGGCACGAACACTTTTGTTATTTCAAATTGTGTTCTTTTAATGGTTCTCTCTATAGCAGTTATGAATTTTATGACCATAACTGACAAAGAAATATGAACTAAAGTAACATATCTATATTACGATATTCTAGAGATATTTTTGGCTATAGATTTAAAATACTTTTCACAGAGTTCCTGTCATGGCTCAGTGGAAACAAACCTAACTAGCATTCACGAGGACAAAGGTTCGATCCCTGGCCTCACTCGGGGTTAAATATCCAGCGTTGCCATGAGCTGTGGTATAGGTCTCTGACACGCTTGGACCTGGCTTTGCTGTGGCAGCTCCGACTCGATCCCTAGCCTGGGAACCTCCATATGCCATGGATGCAGCCCTAAAAAGACAAAAATAAATAAATAAAATATTTTTCTCTCCTTATGTTCCTTCAGTTCAATTTGACAAAGATGCATTTTCAGTCTTCTCTATGCCATACAGTTCCCTGGACACTGGCGATGCAGTGATGGACAACACAGGGCTGAATACTTTTACTTCTGAAAGGAACAGTCTCACCTGGCTTTGCATGATAATTTTCCTTCCTTTAATAATTCATGGCAGTGTTTTGTAGATAGAATCTATATGTGTACTTTTGGACAAATTACTGCAAATCTTGTTAATCACAGAAATATTGTGGGAGGAGCTTCTATGTAAAAATGTTTGGTTTTCACTTATAGGGATAAGTGAAAAGAGACTAAATTTTGATTTTGAATTTTTAAAAATTCATTTACTCATTTATTTAACAATTATTCATTATCTAATATGTGTTCAATTTCAAAAGGGTACTTACTTCTATAAAAAGCTGAGCATATTCATCCCCAATTTTTGTTTTACTACCTCTTAGACTGCAGTTTGCACTGAGGCAGAATATCTCTGTCTTATTCATAGATGTGTCCTTGACATCTTGCCAGGGATATGAGACATAGTGGGTGTTCACTATAACTGCATGGTTAATGAAAAAGGAAAGGAAGGAATCAAATCAAAGGATGCTACCATATTTAAATAGCCACTTTGCTCTGAAAAGATTTCATATCTATCATTGCTTCTACAGGAATAAGTGTCTACCTTATTTTATAGATGAAGAAATATTCAGAGGATAAACCAGTCTACAATCTTAACTTTTGTATAGTAGCTGTAAACTGTGAGTCCAGATTTAAAATGCCAAGTCACATCAAAGGTTCAGTATATTTCTTTTTTATTCATTCGAGCATATTGTTTGAGTACCTGCTCTGTATTGGCACCATACCAATTTAGGAAGTATGGACAGAATATAAAAAGTCTTGTCTTCAAAGAATTTACGTTCTTGTGGAGGGAAACAGAAAATAAGCAAATGAATACGTTATCATACAATCTGTCTAACAGAGACAAGCAAAGAAAATTGCAGCCAGGTAAAGACAGAGAGTGCTAGGGGAAAAGCGAATTGAATAGGCAGGGTGAACAGGGGTTGATTCTGAATAATCCAGGATGATCTCACAGATAAAACAGAATGTGAGCAAAGATCTGAAGGGAATAACACAGTATTTTTAAATGACCATTCTTATTAGGAGTAACGTCATCTTCAAATATTATAAACATGAATAGTTATTTCAAGTTCATTTTTTTTTTTTTTTGGCTTTTTGTCTTATCTAGGGCCGCACCCGCGGCATATGGAGGTTCCCAGGCTAGGGGTCTAACAGGAGCTGTAGCTGCCAACTTTCGCCACAGCCACAGCAATGCGGGATCAGAGCCGTGTCTGCAACCTACACCACAGCTCATGGCAACGCCGGATCCTTAACCCACTGAGCAAGGCCTCATGGTTCCTAGTCGGATTCGTTAACCACTGAGCCATGACGGGAACTCCGTCAAGTTCATTCTTGAGTTACAAGAAATAACTTTGACAGTTAAGTATATTATAAAGTTCATACAATAGGACACTTTACAAATGTGTCTTAACAGCAAGTAAAATAAAAGCATCAAAAAGTATTCTGTTTTGCCCTTAAATTGTTCACCCCATTTCAAAAATTTCAGGAAAATATGACAATTGTTCAGTAAGAAAATTTAACTTTTGTCTAAATAGTTCTCAGCTGAAAAACAAAGCTTAATGAATTAGATTAGATTGCTTTAAGATACCAAATCAGACAGTCTAAAACACTCCTTTGGAAAAAAGATTTAAAGAGTCAAAGGTTGGGTTTGAGCTAGCATTGGATACTGAAGACAGCTTTAAGCATTCTGCTTAATTCATAGAGAAAGGTATGTGTGTGTCACTAGCTGGTGGATTTCTGTTGAGCAGAAACAATAAGCAACTAGGCTTAGAGCTCACTAATAAGATGATCAGCCTGTCTGGACCCGAGGGATATGGAGAAATATATGATTCTTGATTCAATTTGGCTTCAGAAAAACACATTAAAGTTACTCTCTTTAGCCTGCAAAGGTGAAAATCTAGCAACTTTAGTGAAATGTGAATTTAAAAACCAAATTGTTGACAAGAATAAAAACTATGATTCAATTACTTTTACAGTTTAAGAGAATTTCCTAATATATGTAAATTTATGTGTTAATAATTATATATTTCTCATAATGATATTTGAATTTTGAACAAAATAATTTTATGTCCTGTATTTGATGAAATAAAATATGAATGCTGAATTGAGTTTAATTCTGAAGATATTAGATTTGATTATAAGGTATCTATAATTCATCCACTGAGGTTCATATTTTGATTGTCTTGTATTAGAATGTTTGTTATTTGAAAAATTGTCATTGAGATGTATGAACATGTGATTAAACATGCTCATGGCGAGGTTCTTTGACCTCAAAAGGCCAGAAGAGCCACGTTTTACATCTATTTTTATGATATGTAATCATGGCCTACTTTTTAGAGACATAAGTAGAAGTTTCCTACCACATCAACATTCCATAATAACAGTATCATTTTGGTACAGACAACTTCAGAAAATCGGAGAGAAAAAAGATCTTGTTTTAGGAAGAGTTACAAACTTGATTATATATATTAAAAAAAAAAAAACTTTCATTAATCAGATAAAATGAAGTTTACATGCTCAAAGGAGCTGTATAAATAACTTTTTAAGCCCTGGTTTCAACTATTAAGTAAAATCTATCTTAAATTTTTAATAATTTGTACCTTTACGTAAATCAAACAGCATGAATTATTTTCAAAGCATAATAGAATTTTTTAAAAATGAATGAAATTCAACTAACCAAATCATAATATAGCAATAAAATATGTGTAATTTTTAACTCTCTAATTTACTGTCAAAAATCAGTAAAACAATATTAACTGAGTAATCACTGCCTGTGAATGCCTGGCAAGGAGCCTCCGAAATTAACAACTGGGGAGATACTCAAGCAGTTACTCAGAGATAAGGAGTTAAAGATGGGTGGAACTAGGGAAGCATTCTCAAATTTGGTTTGCCTGATATTGAATATTCTCTACAGGGAATAAGTGGAAGAAATGCCAGAAAGTGTCAGTTATCTCCAAACATAGAAATCCTGAACACCAACTAACAGTGCTGTATTTAATTTGGTTGATGATGTGATAGCATTGAAGTCTTTTCCTTTATTGAGGAGAAAAATGAAAGAAGGAATATTGAATCTCCTGAGTAAATCGAGAAAATCACAGAGGAGAGAAATATTCCAGGCAGTAAACCAGGTAGGTGTTCATTTCTCAAATCCTGCCTAGTAGGAACTGAGGAGGGTTCAGCCTAAGGACAGAGAAGAAAAAAGAGAAAGACGCTAGAGGTTCTGTGTGAAGCCAAATGTTGGTGACAGAGTCAGAGGAGTTCAGAAGTTGTTTCTTACAAGATAATGACTTTTTGGAGCACTTTGTCCTGTCTTGAAGAGTAAAAAGACAAATTCTTTTAGGTGTCTAATTCTAAACAAGAGAGTGGGGAGACATCACTGCCCTGCACTTACAGTTCAGTGAGGACACATCCATATAGAATTGGCTCACCATTCCTGAAAGCTCTTCTTTTACTAATTAAAAAAAAAAGCAACAAATACTGAAAATGGTATGTTCATCAATGTTCTTCATATTAAGAAAGAGTCCTAGATCTAACATTTTCTCCATGCTGCTCTTTTTGTTTTGGCTGCATCCAGGGATCGAACCCGCACCATAACAGTGTTCTGAGCCACAGCAGTGATGAGGCTGGATCCTTAACCCACTAAGGTACCAAGGAACTCAATCTCCATGCTTGTCTGTTATTAGTAGCTCCAGTCCTCCCTTCTCCAAAAGTCACTCACTTAGCAGCTTCTCTCACCATCCAGAAAGCCTTTACAGAATTGATAGTAATTATAACTTCAGTCTGAAAGTTATTCAGTTAAGGAAGTTGATAATATAAACATAATAATCTCTTGGCAATTTGCTACACTATCCTGGAGTGCATCATTTTCAACAGTTTTGCATAAAGTAAATTTAAATTTGACTACAGAGAAAACAAGCAAAAACCCCATAAAAACATCCTTTTGGAATCTGGAAGTTGCCAAACACCAAGAAATATAAGGTAAATTCCAGGAAAATTAGTCAAATTATATAATAAATGACAATGCAAAGAGTTTTATGTATATCTCTTTAGCCTGTCTAAAAAGAAGATGGGGTGGATAACCAGTTTGATGATTCACAAAATGAAAACCTCCTGGTCCCAATTAATCCATCATTAGTGAAAACGCTAGCTCCTCCATACCTTAATAACCACAAAAAATTAGTACAGTCTGAAAAGTTATAAGAAGCATTAGTTGCAAAGCTTTGGAAACTCATCTTGCTTTTAAGAACAGTATCTATACTTAATAAAGTACTAGCTTAATTTAAAAACTCATAATTTCTAATTCAAACAAGACAAAGAGCAAAAACAGAACCTATTACAGATGGTCACAGATTTCTAGATTATTATCTCAACCCATTTAGCAACTCCATTATTCCATAACCTGGATAATTATATGTAATTGTAATATTTTGGGACAAAATATTTCTGCACAGGCATTTGGGTATTCCGAATAGCAACCCAAGTGTATTCAGTGCTCCTTAGAGCTGCAGGATACCTGGTAAGAGAAGTATTACCTACGTTTGCAAATGAGGTACTACAATGATTTCTAACAAATCCTACTCTTCTGCGTCATAAATATTGGTTTACAAATAGTAAAGAGAAAAACAAAAGGTAGTATTCCACTTGTCAGTTTATTACTCATGATAATCTGCAGGCTTCAATTGTTTTAGCTTCAAACAGTTGAAAACATGATGGTCATACCTACACACTTAGGAAATCTCCAGATTAATGACAATGGAATGGTGACTTGGCATTTGGATGTTGGTCTTTTTTGATTTTATAAGTTATTTTAAAAATTTTCAGTTTAAAAGGACTTTAAATTGACGGCAGTCACAATAATGATAGAAATAGCAATAGAAGGTTACAGTAATTGAGTACTTGATGCATGTTAGGTACTGTCCAAATTGTTTTATATACTTGATCTCATTTGATCCTAAACATATTATCATCCCTAAGAGGTATAGTGACTCATCCCTATGAGGTATAGTGGCTCACAGTGATTAAACAACTTACCCTGGGGCCAAGATCTCCACACCTCAGAAGTGATGGGTCCTGGATTTCAAACTAGAGAGTATTATTGCAGGTGTAAGCTTTTTCATGAGGAATAAAAATCAGCAGAGAAACAAGTTTTCATTAATTGTGCATTTTTTATCAATCACGTTTATTCTCTGCTTGGGCTATATAGTCAGGTGGGTGTTAGTATAAAGTAATTGGTAGCATAAGACTTACTAAAATAGGATCCTTACTCAAGCTCTCATTTCTCAGCACTAAAAGTCCAGACTCTTAATGGTTAACTCAAGCAATATTCATCTGATTTATTTTTCTAAGTGTTAGTTTATGTGGTATAAATTCATATGAATTAATTTGTATATGAAACCAGCATGTTGTTCTGCAGACCAGAAAGTTCCACTGAGTTCATCAGCATCTTCTAGTAGAAATATTACTATTACGTATGTAAAAATATCTGGTAAAAACCCAACATCACATATATATGCGTATGTATTTATATATATGTAAATATGTGCATATATATATATATATACATATATGTAAAACATAGTTTCATATTATATATTGTGATTGTAGATATTTTCTTTTATGTAAATGGTAATACATACTTGTAGGCAGCTGTAATTTTTATAAATACATATACACAATATTATATATGCATAAACATGGTGAAATCTTATATTTTTATATTTATATATACAGACAGACAGGCATGCCTAAACACAGTAAAATTTATGATGCTGACAATTATGCAATGACATGTGGGAGGGGAGATGGTCAAATTGCTAAACCTGATTTATTTTATAAACTTTAAAAGTTTCTTTTATATTTCCTTTAATTTTATAGTTCAAACCTGATTTAAACCCACTTTTATTCAGGTAATTGCAATCTCTTATTTGTTTGTTTCTGTCAGTCCACTGTCTTTTTTTTTTTTTGATAGGCAAGAAATAGATTTATTATGATAGGACACTTGTGAGATGCATGTGGGCAGGCAAGGAGGCTCTCTGCCTGTAAGTCCACTATCTTGCCAAATATATTCAATTTAGTTCAGTCATAAAACATGGCAAGCTATAAGCTTACTACACTTCTAGCTACTTACAACCTGGCTTTATTTTCATTTTAACTGTTCATGGCTCAAACTTTTTATTTTCTCATAATGTTCATCATTTCAAAAACAGAAAACACAAATACAACGAGGAACCTATATTCTATATATTTAGCATACCATAAATCTGTATTCTACAATGAATAAATATTTACTTCATCCATTTTCCTTCTGAATAACACTAACTGGACTGATCTCTAAAAGCAAAGGTACAAATATAGTGCTTTAAATATAGCAGTAACATGTAGTTTATAGATCCTGAATAAATTATCATTGGCCATTTACACAAAATAACATAGTTCAAGATTTATAAAAATTGTGGAGTTCCTGCTGTGTTGCCAAGGGACTGGCAAGCATGCCAAGCATCTCTGGAACTCCGGGATGCAGGTTCAATCCCTGGTCCTGCACAGTGGATTAAGGATTCACTGTTGATGCAGCTGGAGCATAGGTCATAGCTTCAGTTCAGATCTGACTCCTGGCCCAGGAGTTCCATATGCCCTGGGGTAGCCAACAAGAAAATAAATAAATAAATAATGAACATTAAAAAAAAAAAGAGAGAGTTCCTGTTGTGGCTCAGCAATAACAAACCCGACTAGGATCCAAGAGGATGCGGGTTCGATTCTTGCCCTCACTCAGTGGGTTAAGGACCTGGCATTGCGGTGAATTGTGGTATGGGTCATAGACGTAGCTCAGATTCCACATTGCTGTGGCTGTGGCACAGGCCAGCAGCTGCAGCTCCTATTTGACCCCTAGCCTGGGAACTTCCATATGCCAAAGGTGCAGCCCTAAAAAGACAAAAAAAAGAAGAGGGGAAAATTGGGTCTGGAGTATACAGAGCCCTAGGTATTCTCTACACAATTTTTCTGTAAATTTAAAACTTTTAATATTAAAAATATATTTTTAAAAAATGGCCAAAGTCAAGGCATGTCAAAGTGCAACTGCTTAGAATTTTTATGATTATATAGTTATAGAAAGCAAGAATAAAAATAAGCATCAAAGTTTTAAAAATAGCTCATCTATACTAACAAAGAGAACTCATTTAAGCATATACACACACTCCATACAACACCATACAGAGCAAAGAACAAAACAAAACTTTCCCAGAACATTAAAACACAAAGAATATGCTCAAGGCCTCAAAGATGAACAGAGCTTTCTGATTCCCACTCTGGAGCTCTTTCCTAGTGGTCAAGTTTCTTTCTTTCCTTTATTCTGTCTTAACAGATTAGAAAACTATTCCAAATATCAGTGTATTTTAAGCCTAGAGGCACATTTGATGCTTTATTATGAAACAAAGATATGTTACAGAACAGACAGCTGAACATGGAGATACTGCTGTACTTCAAGAAAGCTAATGATAAGGATACAGAAATTTTATGCATATGTGTGTATGTCCACATATATACAGAAAGGAGGGAAAAAGGAAGTTTGTCTTTGCTCAAAATGTATAATGCTACATTGTCAGAACTTTAAGTATAGACACCCCTTTCCTTTTAGGGTATTATCTTTACCCCTCCCCTTTCTTTTTTTTGTTTCATTTCTCATTCTAGCAGTTTATTGGGAAAAACCTTTTTGGGAAATCAGGAGACTCCGCTCTAGAAATTACAAACAGGGACACCTTACGTATTTCTTTTTCTCTTCTTATGTATTTCTTTTTCTCTTTCTTTTTTAACCACCCCATGGCATATGGAGTTCCCAGGTAAGGGATCAGATTCAAGCCTCAATTGCGACCTATACCACAGCTGCAGCGTCAGATCCTTTTAACCCAATGTGTTCGGCCAGGAATTGAACCTATGTCCTGGCACTCCAGAGACAACACTGATCCTGTTGCCCCACAGTGGAAACACCAATAATAAAAAGAATTACTATTAAGCCTCAATTCTTCCAACTTAAAAAATACATTTAATAATCTTCACCTCAAGTCAAATGGGATAATTTATGTGAAAAAAGCATTGTAATCTATTAAGCACTACACAAATATTTCTTCTTAATTGATATAGATTCAAATATTCTATTCTAAAATGTACTAAAAAAATCATGCTTTGCCCATTTGACATTTAAAAATGTTTTAATAGTAAATCACCATTCTTTTATTGAAAGGAACAGTAAAATAGCAGATATATTCTTTTTAATAGAGATGTGCTTAAAATAAAGAATTCTGTGAGTTAAAGCAAAATTGACAGGCAATGAGTAACATGGGCTAAGGATTTAAATGGTCTGGTGTGGAAATACAGTATGCAACAAGTCAATGAACACATTGGTTAATTAAGATGCTTAACGTCACCAATAATAAAAAGAATTACTATTAAGTGTTTACTTTATAAAAGGCATTTTCAGGAGGTATCTGATAAATGCTCACAACAATTTGAGGTAGAAATTATTCTATTTCTCCATTTTACAGATAAAGGGACTGGGGCTTACAGAGGCAAATGATTTCCCCAAAGCACTGAAGAGTTAGTTTTCAAAGCTATATTTGTGTGACTACAGAGGGTCTTCTTTCTACTACTTTAGCCAACAGCCATGTCACTGATATACAGTAGAATGCCCATCTGTCCAGGATGATTTATTTGTGGCTCTGGCTAAAGATCTCCTCTCACTCAATAAATAAAATGACTTTAAACAGTTACATGGGTCACACAGTTAAGGCAAACTTTTTCCCTGAATTCCTGAAATTTACCAGTGCTTCAGAGAATGGGTGAAATGCACTGCTAAATTTCCTCTGGATTCTTAAGGTATATTCTGACCTATAAATAAAGTTAACTGGCCAGTTAATTGGATCAAAGAGATTACAGAGCTTAGTAGTGAAGCCATCTCTTCTAAACTTGAAGAAATCCAGTTGTTCAATATATTTCCCTTACTTAATTTCATAATTAAACTTATGTCAAAGATCAAAGACCAAAAGTTAAGCTTCATGATATTACGGGAAAAAAAATTGAGATGTTTTACAGATAGTCATTTTACAGATACTATCAACCTCTTTTCTGGAATCTCTCATGACTGCTTCTAACAGATTATATAAATTTGATGTAAGTAATGGCTAAATTTTCCCTAATTATATGTAAATATTGAAAACACTGCATAGACGACAATCTACAATTGGAATAGTAACAGACTATTCTAAAAGATTTAAATTAAAACTATTTAAAGTGTTTTGATATGTCGGAAAATAATTTTAAACCAAAACTTTCTTTAAAATAATAAAATTCTTTCTAATACAAAACAGGTCTTCTTTCCAACTAAATATGTCTGAACATTTGTATTTCTCCCAAATTCTTTTTTTCTTATTTTTGAGATCAATGCTTAAAATATATAAGTAAACTGTACATTATTATTACCCCTATGATAGTCAACTAGTTCATCATAATTATAAATTTTGTTTATATTATATACTATTATTTATTTGTATTTTCTCTTAAAATTTAAGTTGACTTTACCATTTTTGAAGCTTTAAATTTTTAAATTTAGCTCTAAATAAACCTGATTTGATAAGCTATATAGTTTTTTTCTAACATACCTATAAAGTACATAACTTTCAAAACATAAAATGTGTGCTACTTGAAATTATCCCATGTATCACTACTACAGACTCATTTCCTACGCTTTAAGTAACATTCTCATAAGATCACCAAATTTTAGAGTAATTTTTTGTTCTCTTTGGATTGGTCTCATTTTTTTTTTGTTCCTGGGTCAAGGATCAAACTTGCCGCTGCAGTGACAACACCAGATCCTTAACCTACTATGCCACAAGGGAACTCCAAGACTGGAGTAATTTTTAAAGTTTATGGTTTATTCCATAAAAATCTTCCATAAGCAGATTATCAATTAAAGAAAACAAATGATTTTCTATTAAAACAGAATACTTTAAACCTATACTGAGATCATAGTTTTGAATGCCAAGTCAATACTACCTACTTGCTTTAAGAATGCTTAGTAATGAGTACACATATTAGGGACTCAGTAATGTACGTTCAGCATAATAATTATTATTGCATTCATGAATATCCATTAAATAATAATTTGAACAATCATTGTCTATTCCTCAACATTCAGAGCATATAACCTCAGATTTTGTATCCACATAGAGTCAACCAGAAAATTTCTCTCCATACTTTACCTTAATCATGCCCCCTTTCCGCTTTCAATACCACAGACATCCTGCAAATTTCTTTCTACTGTTTCTACCCTGTAATCTGTTTTAAATGTAGGTACTAAAACTGTCTCCTTAAATGGCATTGCAACCATGTCCCCTTTCTCAAACCTCAGCGACAGCCCACAGTTGCACTCCGACCCAGTAACAAATTCATCTACATCTTCAGAATTATGTCATTTTCTTCACTCTGACTGTTGCTCACACCCTGCAAACCTCATCTACTGCTTCCTTGCTACCTACGAATTCTCTGGACCTTTCAACCTCTAAAAAATTATTTTTGAACACTAATTTAAAACCTAGAGTCTTAAATATCTTTTTCACATCAGCTACAACTACTCACAACTCTCTCCCAATATGTAACCCATAAAATTTTCTAGGTTCCTAGCCTCTAGCCTCATGTCCTACAGAGTATATTGCACAGTAGGTACTTCCTAAACTACTAAGCTTCCTTTACTTGCATGCAACATCTGTACCACTATTTGGAGGGCTGCTATGTATCATTTACATTTTGTACACTTCACAAAGACTCCAAATGAGGGGGCCAATGGGAGCTGACATTCATTCGGAGCTTCCTTTGTCATGCTATGAGCCCTAGCTTGAAGGCTGCACCTACTGGGTGAAGGGGGGCCCTTTTGTTTGCACAAGGGTACTACCCACTTGCCTAAGGTCACCCAGAGGTTACATCTTCTCTAATTCACACGAAAGCTATGTAAAAGCTAGACCTGACCCTGTAAATGACTTTATTGTTTCACACTGTACATTTTTTTCTAACTTAATCCTTTCCTAATATAATCTCTCCCACCTTCTGTATTAGAATGAGGCCTTGTCCATGGTGTTAATGAAGAATTTATTCAACAACTAGGTCTTGAATATCCATGGTGTCCCTTTTACTGTGCCTTATACTTTCCAAAATAAAACAAAAATGATTGTATTATCAAACAATTTACATTCTGATTGAGGAAACAAGGCACACGTGAAACATTTAGACCAACATACACTTTGATTTGATGTGAAGACAATTGCTCCAGGCAAGGAAAGAGAGATGCATGAAAGCTGGGTTAACTAGGAAAGATTCCACAGGAAAAACAAATCTTAAACCAGCCTTTGAAAAAGGAGTAAGATGTGGCTAGGCTATAGAAAAGAATGAAGACATTACAGCACCATGGAAAATGTCCTACAAATGGAATGTCATAAGTAGTGTCTGTTTCATCTTTAAAAAACATATAGCTGGAGAATTGAATTCCTGAAGAATTTGACATGGTAATGAAGATTAATATATTAGGGATCACCAGGGTAGAATTTTAGAATCCAATCTGTTTCCCAGATTGTTAGAGGAAAAAACACCCGAGTGCTTGTATTTATCATCTGCAAAACAGATGGTTAAGGAAAGGGGTGCGGGCTCTCAAAGACATTCTTCCCCTACAAGAAACACGTTACTGTGGTGCAAGACTCTTGAGTCTCTAAAAACAGTGAATTCAAAAGTACTTGACAATTCAAGAAAGGAAAAGATAAATAAAAGAAAGGAAATATGCAGTTTGACACACATGAAGAATAGGAATCTCAGTTTCAATAAGCAAGTACATAGTTGAGAATCTGCTTTTAGTTTTATCTAGTTAGGGGAGCAAAAGTTTTATTTGGGGGCAAGAGTTTTCTCAAAGGAGAGGGAGGAAAAGCAAACAATCAGTGCTTGTTTATTATAAATGCTGGATTAGAAAACTGGACTGTGATTTTACAAATATATACTCAGCTTCATAAAGGCTCAGTAGGCTTCAATGACCCTGTTGTAACCACACAACACTGAAAGATTGGGAGCAAACAAAATAGATGTACATAATATTACACGTAATACTTTTTCAAAAAATGTGACTGAATTCCATGAGCCACCTTGTTAAAATTTGTAAAGGTATACATTCTTATCAGCATTCTTTAAAATCATAATGAACTTGAGAAATAAATAAATGCTTCTTTTTCCAGTAAATAATGTTAAATGCTAGCTGAACTAACTGGTCAGTATGAATAGAACATCCTGAGCAGTATGTACAGTCTGAGCACTGAGCAGCCCTGACTTGCTGATGTGGATGAAGAATTCTCCATTTGGTTCTGAGTAGGAACAGATGCCTCATTTTCTTTTAGAAAGGAAATTACATTCTACACAAGAGGAACTTAGCTCTGCCAAATTAATAAGATAAGAGATTTCATCATCTCCTGGAATACATTAGCACACAATTTTCCTCCTATTACAATAATTCTTACTGAATTAGCCCTTTTTTGAGTTTGGAAACTCACGGAAAACCAAGCTATAATGCACAACCAGCATTGCCTTTAGAGCACTGCAGAATTCTTTCTAAATTCCTACATTATGGCACAATGGGAGTCATGAGTATTTCTTTATTCTCAGAGGCTTCCTTACCCCAGACTCTGAAAAAGTGGGATATGACAGGATATAAGAATTCTTACATCTAAAAAGCACGAAAAATACTACATGAGAACTATGAATCCAATATAAACCTTACTTAAAAATGAATAAAATAATGTCAGAAATCACTTCCATCAAAAACTAAGAATAACTGGCGTGGCTCGGATCCGGTGTTGCTGTGGCTGTGGCATAGGTCAGCAGCTGTAGCTCCAATTACACCTCTAACCTGGGAAATTCCATATGCTTTTTTAAGGGTGTGGCCCTTAAAAAAGCAAAAAAAAAAAATTAAGAATAATTTATTCCTTGAGCATCTTTCCTTTGTGTAGTATTTTACAGAGGTTCAAGACAATGTTTACCAAATTTCTCAATTAATAGTAAAAACACAGTAATGAAATATACTATAATTCACTAAAATAATGAAACTAAGCTGAAAATATACACAATTCATTCATACAACCCTAAATATTTATTAAATATATATAATATTTAATAATGCATGGTTAAATGTATGAATGGAAGTATGTATAGTAGCCATAGGAATGGCACCAAATCCATCTGGGGATGCAAATCAAGTAACCTGTAACTATGCATTGCTCTTTGGATCACATACTAAATTAGAAACTCCAAGAATGCAAAAATCTTATCTGATCTCTCATCATTATATAACTGATGTCTACTCTGTTGCCTAGATTGTTGTGTGCATTTTAAAAATGACAGGCATAAGCTAAAGAAGATTTTATTCAGTACGATTTCTATTGGACAAGTACAATATTTTTGTTTGTTTTTTATTATTAATTTATTTATTGCTTTTTAGGGCTACATCACAGTATACGTCCTCAATAATGTGATGTTTCCTTAGAACCCTAAATTTCCATTTAAATTATTAAATTATCAAAGAGGACTTGAGAATGGCACAGATGGTCTTTATTGTACATATGAGTGAGATGCTGATTCTCACATCTGGACTAACACAGAGCCAGACAGTACAATTACATAGAAGGCAAAGGATCATAGATTTAGGGAAAGTTACGTGTAATTTAACTTGAAAATGATCTACAGCTACCTTTCTGATAATAGTGGACATTTTGATTACATTTAAATAAATGAACAATGAAGAAGATAGAGAAAAGTATTCCAGGAAGATTTGGGAGAAGGTACAAAGTTGCAAAATGTTTAGGAAGAACTTTGCTGGGAAAGAAAAGGAAGAGTTCATGTGGGAAGTAATGAAGATAGGGTAATTAGGGACCATATTATTAAAGGCTTTGGTTGTTAAACTAAAGATTATTAACCTCATTCTGAATGCTACCGGGAACTATTTTAAGGAAAATAATCAGAATAGTATATGATAATTAAGAAAGTAAAAAATACTTGATAAATTAATGACCATGCAAATTTATACTGTCATTCTCCCATAAGCAGATAGAATTCACATTTAAATACAAGAATACAAGAGATCTGCTTGCTAGAACTGAATTTTCAGAGTCTGGACTGATTTGGGCAGAAACCAATGCGGCCTGTACCATGAGTACCCATTTCTGTCTACTCATTATTTACAACAATTAGGCTCAGCATCTGGACTAAGGAAGGAATGCAATATAAAATAATTTAATTTTAGGAAAGAGAGCTTAGGAAAATGTGGCCATTATAAAAAAAATAAAATAAAAGGGAATAGTTTAAAATCAAATAAACCACAGAAAGCCTAGAGACTACTTTAAAATACAGCATCAGAAGCCCAAGATGAAATTTTTGTCATGAATCATAAAAACAAGTCAGATGCAAAAAAAGAAAATGCTTTTACAGCAAACTGTCACAGTAAAAGCTGACTTCACAGAGAGTAAAACAATAAGCATAAAATCTGAAAAAAGGAAGTTTCCAAAATGTGATAGATCAGATACAAATAGAAAGTAGGCATATCAGAAAAATGTCTGTGAAAAATGTGAAAATATCTTCCAGGGAACACCAAAGTCACTAATGAAAAGGATCCTTAAAAATGTCAAAGGGAAGAAATCCAACCACAGAATCCAAAAGAATCCTAAATATAAAATGGTTATTTGGAGAATAGTCTAAGAATAGTTATTTTCTGTTTGGTGGGAGTATTAACATCATGACTTCAACATTTAAACTGCATATTGTGGTAGATACCTTAGATATACTAGATTCAAATTGCCAAAAATACATGAAATATTTTATTCCTTAGAAAATCTGGCACAGATAAATATCTATGATGCTATAGCATCTATACAAAAATTATGAAAGAATTTAAGAGTTGGCTGTTGAACAATGAGCTAAGACACATGTCCTATCAATAACAAATTACACCAAGCCAGAAAAAGTAAAATGTCAATATGAGCCCTATGGACAAATACAGATTCCATTGAAGACCTTTGAAATCTAAGACTCATTCCCACCCAGGCAATCTTATGGAATCTGTTATAAAGTGGGGGATAATTGTGTACTTAATACAAAAGAACCCACGGAGGAATCATGGTCCTGGAAGGTGAGATGATGCTTGACTAATCTATGTGTGGTCAGGCTAAGTAAGCAATTTGGACAGGCGAGACCTGGTGGATGTAATTTATTTATATTTCCAAAAGGTCTCTGACAACGCTCATACCAAAACTACTTGAATACTGAGTCACTGTGAGACTTGGGAAGATGTTTTGACACGCATAAGGAGTTGGCTTAGAGTCAGGAAACAAAAAGTAGGAGGGCCAAATAAGTATTTCTTCAGATACAGAAGTTCAAATAGTGGCACTTTCCAAGGAGTAGAGTGCCATACTTCCTTTAGACAAAACAGTGCCCAGAGAATTCTCTAGTCTTACAGAAACAGCAGTGTGATTTTTACCTTCAGATCTGTCTACAAGCCTTCCCAATATTCTAGCACCGCAGCAAAATCCCTCAGCTAGGGAAATGAGATGAGGAGAAAGTAGAGGAGATGGAGGAGGAAGAGGAAGAGAAGAGAAGAGAGAAGCCTCATCTCTCTCGTGCTTTCTGGGCCTCTACCGAATGAGCTAGTGTAAAAAAAAATAAAATAAAATTGAGCATTGTATCACAAATCCTTAGAATCTCTACTAGACCATCCCAAACCCTCCTGGGAATTAAAAAAACAAAATTGTGAGTCATTGTCATCGAAAAGTTCCCTGATGCTCTTAGTAGATAGATAAAAGAACTAATGAACTTCTCTGTGGAAAATACAGTTACATTTACAGAAAAACGAATTTCCATTCATTGGAAAAAGGAGGTGTCATTAGATAAAAAGCTACATTATGGTGGGAAAGACTCAGAAAAATAATCTGAATTTTTGTATAGTTATCTCTGAAGATATTCCCGCAAGATGCTCATTTAAAAAGCCAATATATTTGTGAAGAGAGAAAGTATATAAACAAAGTAGTATCTGACACTTAAACAAAGTCATAATATGGCTGGGTCTGGAATATGTCATGTGGCTTAGGTTTCTGCATCTAAGGAAAGATACATAGCGGTAGAAAGAATCCAGAAAAAGCCAAGCACAGACTCAAGGGAGATAAGCATCTGGATAAATCCATACAGAAGAAATGAAGCTTCCAGGCTGAGAAGATGAAGCCAAGAAGAGTGTGATAGCCAGTGATCTCTACTTAGTCATGCAAGGTGTAAATTGAGACTTGAAAGATATAAAAACAGGATTGAAAAGAAAACATTACCAAGTTGGTAATAAACATAAAATCCATACTGCCCTGCCCTCCTATATGGTATTAGAAAATTATGAAATACTGCAACAATCAAGATTTAGCTAAACCTGGAAATGCTAGGCAAAGAACAAAGATATTCTGGAGTACCTTTAAAAGTGCTTCACCTCCACATATTCTAGAATCATATATTTAGCTGAATCTTCATTTTTTCTACAAAGAATCACTGCACAAAAAAACTTGATCCCACATATAGATCAATAATTAATATAGAACATGGCCTTAACCAAAGATGTAATTTCTAAAGTATTTGAGTGCTAATTAAGCTCATGTTATTTATTTTTATTTGCATTTTAATTTTTAGCCCTGCCTGTGGAATGTAGAAGTTCCCAGGTTAGTGATCGAACCCTCATTGCAGGAGGGACCTGAGGTGCTGCAGTGACAATGCCATGATCCTTAACCTGCTGCACCACGAGAGAACTCCAAAGGTCTTTTTCTCCCCCCTTTTGGCTGCCTAGGGGCATATGGAATTCCTGGCCAGGGATCAGATCTGAGCCACAGGTGTGACCTATACCACACCTGTGATAACAATGGACCCTTTAACCCACTGTGATAGGCCTAGGATTGAACCTGTGCCCTTGCACTGTAGAGATGCTGCTGATCCCACTTCAGCAAAGCAGGAATTCCTTTAAAGTTCATTTTAATTGTAATATGATCTTTAGAAGAAACACTGATTGTTCTCCAATAAAAGTTTGAAAAATGGAAAAGGTTATTCCTCTATCAAAACCATTTCACCCACTTCTTATCAAAAAACAAAACTTGATATGTGAATCTTAAGGTAAAGATTTTCTCACGATTATGTCTCATATGTTGTTTCAGACACCAGTGGTGAAGACAACTAGAACTAAATTTCCACAAACTCAAACAAGACTGTTTTGGAAAGTAAAACAAATGCTGATTAATAACCTTGACATTAATATATAATTGATTACTAAAAATTTTTATTTTCCACAATCTAAAATAAATTACTTGTAAATATTTTTAATGTTGGCTCTAAATTCCATTTAATTCTGAAACTTTATGATTCTTTTAATATTACATGAAATGCAATTTCATTTGCAGAGGTCTGATAGAATAAAAACTAATGTGATACTGATACTGTCACAGTTTCCTCAGTCCCTGTCTCACCGTAACAAAGTATTAGAATGGCAGACATTTTACAAATTTATTAAAGTGAAACTAAATTTCAGAGAGGGAGCAAGGACTCACATGTGCACCAGTTAAAAAAAGAGGGCCCAACTCAATTCTGCAATAGTCTTTATACTCCACAATGTGACTTGAGTGTAGACCCACACTATTAACCAAAAAAAAAAAAAAGATAAAGATTAATTGTAAAATTAAATTGTTCCTTTAGATTTGATGCTAAATGGGATTGTTTCTCTAATTTCTCTTTCTGATCTTTTGTTGTTAGCATATAGAAATGAAGTCTATTTCTGTGTATTAATTTTGTATCCTGAGACCTTGACAAATTCTTAGGAATAAACCTACCTAAAGAGACAAAAGACCTGTACTCTGAAAACTCCAAGATGCCGATGAAAGAAATCAAAGATGAAACAAACAGATGGAAAGATATACCATGCTATTGGACTGAAAGAATCAATATTATCAAAATGACTATACTACAGATTCAATGCAAACCCTTTCAAATTACCAAGGACATTTTTCAAAGAACTAGAATAAAATATTCTGAAGTTTGTTTGGAAGCACAAAAGAACTAGAATAGGCAAAGCCAACCTGAGAAAGAAAAATGGAGCTGGAGGAATTAGGCTCCCTGATTTCAGACTCTACTACAGAGTATAGTCATTGAAACAGTATGGTATTGGCACAAAGACAGAAATATAGATCAGTAGAACAGGAGAGAAAGCACAGAATTAAACCCAGGCACCTACAGTCAACTAATCTATGACAAAGGAGGCAAGAATATACAATGGAAAAAAGACAGCCTCTTCAATAAGTGGTACTTGGAAAATTGGACAGCCACATGTAAAAGAATGAAATTAGAACACTTCCTAACACCATACACAAAAATAAACTCAAAATGGATTAAAGACCTAGATATAAGACCAGGTACTATACAACTCATATGAAAACATAGGCCAAACACTCTCCAACATAAACCACAGCAATATCTTCTTGGATACACCTCCTAGAGTAATGACAATAATAACAAAAATAGACAGCTGAATTAAACTTAAAAGTTAAGTAATTAAACTTAAAAGTTTCTGCACAGCAAAGGAAACCCTAAACTAAATGAAAAGACAGAGTTCCCACTGTGTCTCAGTGGTTAACGAATCGGACTAGCATCTGTGAGAATGCAGGTTCAATCCCTGGCCTTGATCAGTGGGTTAAGGATCTGGCGTTGCCATGAGCTGTGGTGTAGGTTGCAGATGTGGCTCGGATCCTGCATTGCTGTGGATATAGCTATGGCATAGGCCAGCAGCTGTAGCTCTGATTGAACCCCTAGTCTGGGAACCCTCATATGCCATGGGTATGACCCTAAAAAAAAGCAAAAAAACCCACTGAAAAGACAACCTACAGAATGAGAGAAAATATTTACAAATGAAGCAACTGACAAGGGATTCAGCCCCAAAATTTATAAACACCTTCTGCAACTTAATACCAAAAATTGGACAACCCCATCAAAAAATGGGCAGAAGATCTAAACAGACAATGCTCCAAGAAAGACATACAGATGGCAAATAAACACATGAAAAGACATTCAACATCACTAATTATTAGAGAAATGCAACTCAAAACCACTATGAGGTACCACCTTACACCAGCCAGAATGGCCATCATCAAAAAGTCTACAAACAATAAATGCTGGAGAGGGTGTGGAGAAAAGGGAACCCTATTACACTATTGGTGACAATGTAATCTGGAGCAACCACTGTGGAAAACGGTATGGAGATTCCTCAGAAAACTGAAAATAGAATTACCATTTGATCCAGTAATCCCACTCCTGGGCACCTGTCCAGGGAAAACCATGACCTGAAAAGATACATGTACTTCAATGTTCATTGCAGTGCTATTATATACGATAGCCAAGACGTGGAAATAACCTAAATGCCCATCAACAGAGGAGTGGATAAAGAAGATGCAGTACATATACACAATGGAATATTACTCAGCCATTAAAAGGAAAGAAAGAAGGGCATTTGCAGCAACATGGATGGACCTAGAAATTATCATGCTAAGTGAGGTCAGTCAGACAGCGAGACACCAACATCATATGTTATCACTTACATGTGGAATCTAAAAAAAGGACGCAGTGAAATTCTTTCCATTTCAGATACTGACTCAGAGACTTTGAAAAACTTATGGTTTCCAAATGAGACAGGTTGGGGGGTGGGGCGATGGGCTGGGGGTTTTGGATGGAAATGCTATAAAATTTGGTTGTGATGATTGCTGTACAACTATAAATGTAATAAAATTCATTTAGTAATAAAAAATAAAAAATTAAATTAAATTGGACTTGGGTAAATATCAACATATTCTGATAACACAGAAAACAAAGTACATTAAAAATGGCTGATCTTTGCAGTCGGTTAGGATATAAAATCTAGATTTCCTTTTCAAGTATTTAGTGGTTGCAAAACGTCTTGGAAGGCTAGCATTAGAAATTTCTATCACCAAATCATTAGCCTCCAGAATAAAAATGTGGGTTCTACACTGACATTCCTCTTTCATAGCCAAATTTTCTAGAGAACACTTTTATGATAACACTTATTAAAATGGAACCTTTTATTTAGTGTTCTTTGTAATGTCTTAGTGGAAACTTAAACATACACTTTTCAAAAATGATATATGTTCTATATGGCTATGTAATTTCAAGCTTAGTGCAAGGGCTTTAAAATCCCTCTGTGAAGTGTATTTTATGTGAACCCTCAGTTGTTATGGTTTGCCTTAATTTATGTAATTATGTATGAGGTCAATATGGAAAACTAGCCCTCACTCATTACTGGCAAACATTCCTGAACAATGTGTGTGCCTTCAGGAATCAAACTAACAGGCTCACAGTCCATAACAAGGTCAAATGAAAGCAACCAATTGTTCAGTCACTAAACGGTTGTGATTGTTTCCTAAATTACAATTGTACTTTGGAGATGGCCTAACAGGCAATAAATTATGTCCCAGATGCTCTCAGTTAACAAGCAACAGCATAGGAAATGAATAGAGTTCATGCTAATTGTCACATATCAAAGCACAAACACAAATCTTCTGTTATGTCAATTGAAAACCTTTGAGACACTGTGCATAGGAGAGATTTCTATTTGAAATTTAGTCAACTAAAATTCTTTGAGACACATACATGTTTGAAGATATAAAATTTAAAGCCCTTTAAAAGTTTTCAAAGATTAAAATGTTAGTTTGAAATGTCAGCGTGTCAGTGGCTATCATTATTTCTATCTTTTAAGAAAATCAATCTAAACCAGGCTTAGATTTTTTTCTCCATTAAAAAAAAAATCCTTGACAGATTTAAGAATTTTGTACATACAATAAATGTCCCCACTCTGATATTCATTGGTCTGTTTTGTTACTTTAAGATGTGGAGAATTCACCACCTCAGCAAGAGCCCATTCTATTTTTAGTTAGGTCAAATCATTAAAAAGATCTTCCATAGGGAGTCCCAAGTGGCATTTTATTTATTTTTTTGTCTTTTTAGGGCCACACCCACAGCATATGGAGGTTCCCAGGCTGGGGTCGAATTGGAGCTGTTGCCGCCGGTCTATGCCACAGCCACAGCAATGCCAGATCCAAGCCACATCTGTGACCTACACCACAGCTCGTGGCAACACTGGATCCTTAACCCACTGAGTGAGGCCAGGGGTCAAACCTGAGTCCTCATGGATGCTAGTCAGATTCATTTTTGCTGAACCACAAAGGGAACTCCCCCAAGTGGCATTTTAGAGTATACCTATGTATATAAACAAGACCAGAGTAGCCTTTAATGTAATTCAGTGAACATACTGTGGATTATGTGGCTGCCAAAATCAATCTACCTATACTTTCTACCATATGGGTCTACCTTGGCCTGTTGGAATTGCAAGAAATAAAACTAATTCATATCACACTGATGATCCCTTTAAATATTTTAAGATGCATTAACAAGGGTCCCATCTCCCCATCTTACCTTCGCTGATAGGCACTCAATCACTTACTCTTTGTATTACAGAAGAATTACCATATTGTTCCCTGAGCATACTTCTAAAAGGTACCTCCTTTAAACTAAAATGATCTCTATGGCCAGTGGTCTTACAGTTGGTCCCAAAAATTTTACGGTTTATGTTTAATAATAAAGGCATAATGACAAGTGAAGCAAACTTCATAGTGAAGATACTTATAATCTAGATAACAGATCCTCTCAAGAAAAGCAATAGTGAAAATAAATGGGCTTGAACTATTTTTCTTCTATTGTATCCATGACTGAAGACATGAATGCATGGTAAATGCTCAAAGAGAAGCGATTGTATAGATCATCTAAAAATCAAATAAACATCTGACATTTAGCTATTACTTTTATAAGATTCCATTTCAATTAGCTTATCCTCTTTCCACAATGAGTTTCAAAGGTGTAAATTAAATACACTAGTAAGAAATGATATAAAAAGCTGTATTTATTTTAAAAACCACTTTGCTTTTTGAAAAAAATCACATAATTATGGAGTTCACCTGAAAGTTGTATTCTTGGGTTTATGGTCCTAGCATTTATGTTAGAAAGAGAACTGCTCTGTTCCTTTGTTTACTTAAGAGGCTTAAGAAGATAAAGTCTTACAATTCAAGGCACAACATTGTTTTCAAACTTCTAGGAAAATAAAAAGCACAATAATCTAATGTAGAAGAACGTTTGTGTTTAGGTAAAGAAAATCTCACTGGGAATATTTTCTTGATTGTTCAGTACCTATAATAAAAATAAAACCTAAGGAATTTTGTAAATTTAATCCCTATGTACATTGTGTTAAATGCTGTAAACTTATTCTCATTAGGTAAGTGAATTAGATAAGCAACAACTTTCATCCCATTTTCCAAATGAGATAACTGAGACTCCCTGAGGTTAATTTCCTGCTCAAAGACACATAGAACAAGGCAGCCAGAGATATGGATTTGCTGCAGCTTGACTTCAGAGGCCCCACACTTCAGAATGTTCTATATACTTCCCCTGGACCAACCAAGTGCTAGATAGTGAGTTTGTGACAATTACACAAAAATAAAAATGATCTCTATCTTTTAATTCCTAAGGAGAAAGAGTCAAATAATTACAATGTAAACAGAGTTATTCAAAATCTCAGAGAAGTGAGGAGTCATCCACTCTGCTTTAAGTATTTGAATACGTGATATGATTCAATCTGCACGCAACACAAGGCAGTCAGAGCAAATAGTCTTATCCTCTACTCTTTATAGGTACAGAACCTGAGGCTTATGTGTATGATTTAAAATAGAAGATCACACCACTATTAGATGGAAGAGCTAAGATTTAGGCTGAAATTTTCTACCTCCAAGTATAATAATAGGTAAGGTCAGCACCCTCTGACTTCAGGCTACACAAATGATACCAAAAAATCCTGAATTGTATCTCTCCTGCTTCTTTGGAGAAATCAAGATGGCAAGAGGCATGAGCAACAAATGTGCTAAGTTGAAGTGGCAGGAAGATCAACACACGGTGTAGCTCAACTCAAAATTTAAACTTCAAAGCTCTGATAGCAAATTCACAGAGGGACATAGCCAAATGTCCAGGTGTGGAATGAGCCGCTTCCTCACAGAGATCTCTTCCTGTTATCCTGGCTCCCCATACTCCGCCCCCTGGGAAAATAGTTGGAGTATGAATTAGGTTTTTAGGTTCCAACTCCTGCAGAGGCTGGCCTTTTGGAAGAGGCTGGCTTTTTCTGGCCCAGGACCAGGTTTAGCACAGAGACTGGAAAAAAAAAAAAAATCTCTATTTCAGAAAAGATCTGCGGCAGGATGGATTTTAGAGGGAAGGAGAGAAATGAAAATGATTTAGAAAGCAAAGTCCAAGATCTCAATAAGATGTGAAAGCAGATGGGAAATTTTATGTGTCTTGAACTGTTTGGAACTGGCTGGCCAGTTTGGTATGTCAATTAACTGTCCGCATTTTAAAATCAACACATAGGGTAAAAGAACATTGGAGTAAAAGAAGCATCATGACATTCAGGGTGTAAATGGAAACAGTTCATCGGGAATGGATTTTTACGTTTGGATTTTCCAAGAAGGTGCCTGATATTAGAGACAGTACCTGGTTGTCTGTGTGATTCCATTATAAGAGCTCATGAAAAGTTACCTGGTGAAAAACATCCAATCTGTGAGTAGGCCAACATTACATTCAATTTTCAGATATCTTTTAAAAATGTGTTTTCTGTAACTGGACAAAAACATAGTGCTAATTCTAGAGGCTGGTTGAAGGGGAAAAAAGGGAGAAAAAAATCATTCATACATGCACTTTGCATATAGTACTTCATTTGATTCTCACAAGTCTTTGGTGATGATACTATAACCCCATTCTAGAGATGAAGAAACTGGACAGTTTAGAGGTTAAACAACTCAGCCAAGGTCACCCTGGTAGCAAACAATGAACCCAGAATTTGAAGACAAATTTGTATGACTCCAGTCACACAGGTCTTATTAACCCATAATATCTTTAAAAAAGCATTAGCCAGGAGGAGTTTCCCAAATAACATACTGATGTCAATAGTTACAAGAAAGATAATGGAGACACAGGAAGGGGTATGTGGGGTGCACAGCAGTGATAAGCTTGTGTGTGCATCCAAGGCCAGAGGAAGAAATACTTTTACTATACACAATTAATGGCGCTCCAAATTTTGCTCTCTTTGCTCAACTATCTTCCCTGTATCTGTATTCTCTGGGTTCTTCTTGCCTTGCTTACCATGGGCCTGATCCCTCTTACATCAGCTCTTCACATCCCTTCTGGTTGTTCTGGCAAGACATGTTTCAGTTTTCTGGAGCAGTTGCCAAAACAAGCATTTCAACATCTGGAAATCATCCTCCATCACTTTCACCAGTTAAGACATATTTGCCTTAAAAGGTAGTTCCCATATAGACCCCTGGAGAGTCTACATTACCTTTGAGTAACAACTTTCCAATATTCCCTGGCTATGGAAAATTGCAACTCACTGACTGCAAACTCTGGCACTTTCTATCACCTTAATAATGACATATTTTACAAGTCAATATTACAGTATCCTAAAGTAAAATAATTTTAAAAGGAAAAATTAAGACAAATGATAAAGCAAACAAAAAAGTACTCTCTCCTCTCTCTCTCTCTCTCTCTCTCTCTCCCTCTCCCCCACAATTCTCTGGATTCTTTAAAGGAGACAGCCATACCGGAAACTCTGTTTTCTAATCCTATCACACATGATAGTTGAAAGTCAATACCACTAATATAAACTGCAAAACAGCAATGAAATAAATACATAACAACAAAAATTCACTATCAAGATAGGTTCTAGTTCAAGACTTACTGATAGAAGGACTTAAAATTTTACTGAAGATGAGCCTCATTTGCTAGGGGAGCCATAATTTAAGACTCCTAGTTCTGCTTCTTCCACTGATTTGATCTGTATTTTTGGCAGGGATGAATCAGTTCCACAAAATGACCAGGAAAATGCCTTTGATAAAGGACAGGTAAGCAGTGCCCACTAGAATCCTTATAGTCCCCCTCTTCCCTTACCCTCCCTAGAACAATGGGAAACTGCACTTTAACTCCCTACCTACAGAATCAACAGCCTTCCGAAGCCATCAAAATGAACTGCTATTTTTAAAGGAGAATTTAACCAAACTGAGTTTCATGAGTTTATCATCCAGATTGGATTTTACGCAACCTTATTTCCTTGAATTAACAGCAGCTTAAAAAAAAAAAAAAAAAGGAAAAAGGGGGTGGAAAAAAGACTGGTTAGACAGTTTTGTAGATCTTTTTGATCCTGAAATATGATGTGAACCTTATAGATGGTAAAATAGAGACAGCTGGAACTAATGTGCAAAACTAAATTTTTTAAACTTTGTTTTTCCATTAACTTCTGTGAAATTTCAATTATCTAAAATAAATTTATACAAATATGAAATGTAATGTTTCAGATTATAATGCAATATAGTGCATTGTAATGTAGTGTTTGTAAAATACTCTTTGTCTAATAACATTAAACAAAATTAAATAAAACCTGACACAGAATTAAGGCAGTCAGTAAATGCTTCTGGAATGACTGAATGGTTCTTTATGGGTAATTAAAATAAAATGGTAACCATGAGCCTTAAGCACACTGAGAGGTTTTAAATGCTCTACATCCTATCCATTTTATTTATTTTACAGCACTTATTGCTCTGAATTTTGCTCCTTCTGCCAGGAATGGCCTTCCCTTAGACTTTCACATCCCTGACTCCTTCTCTTCATTCAGATCTCACACAACCTAAATCCACTTTAAGTAAAGGAGCACTACTCTCCAGCTCTCCAGAATAGCACTGTTCAAGAGGACTTTCTGTTAGGATGAAAATGTTCTATTATCTGCGCTAAAGTAGTCACTAGCCACACTGGCAGCACTTAGATTTAAATTAAATTAAATTTAAATAGGTATATGTGGTAGCGGTTAGTGGATGTTATATTGGCCAGCACAGCTTCAGAACCCTACTCTGTTTTAATTCCCTTATGCCACTTTAGTAACTGAAATTATCTTTTTTTTTTAAAGAAATATTTTGTTCACTTATTACCTTATCCGATTGCATTAATTATTTGATTGCTGCTAAAACAAACTATCACAGACTGAGTCGCATAAAAAGACCACCAATTTCTTCTGGAGGTCAAAAATCCCAAATGGGTCTCACTGACAAAAATGAAAGTGCTGGCATTCCTTCTAGTAGCTCTAGTAGAGAACTCATTCCATGGCCTCTTCCAGCTTCTAGAGGCTGCCTGTATTCCTAGGCTCATGGATCCTTTCCATCTTCAAAGCCAGCAACATCAAGCCAGTCCATCTCTCCATTTCTTTCTTCCAGTTCCCTCGTCTACTTTTATATTGTTGAATTTATTCTTACTGCTGCTATAACAAATTGCTACAAAGCTACTGTCTTAACAATACAAGTTTATTATCTTGTAGTTCTAAAATAGGACTCACTGGGCTAAACTCAAGGAACCCATTGGGCTGCACTAATTCTGGAGGCCCTAGAAGAGAATTCATCGCTTTGTCTTTTCCAGCTTCTAACGGCCACCTGCATTCCATGACACATGGCCCCTTCCTCACTTTTCATAACAAGCAACATATTACCTTTACATGTCCCTCTCTGATTGTGACCCTGCTTTGATCATTACATCTTTCCGTGACCACATCTATTCTGCCACCTTTTTAATCTTATAAAGATCCTTATGGTTACATTGAGCCCAGTCAGTTAATTCGAGTAAATCTCCTTCTCTTAAAATCGGCTAATAAGCAACCATAATGTCATCTATAAACTTAATTCCCTTTTACCGTGTGAAGTAATATATATGCAGGTTACAGGGATTAGAGCATGGACTTCTTTGGAGGGGCACCACTTGCCAGCCACACCCTGGAGTAGAATTCTAGTTCCAGGTGATCAGAGACCTGCTCATTACTACATTCCCAGAGCCACAGAATTTTTGCCTGTCACATTGCACTCAATAAATATTTGTTAATGAAGTGAATTTTAAATTTCCTTTTTAGGGAACAATTTTTGACTGTGTATACTGAAGATGATAGAATTTAAAAAGAAAAGAATGAAAAAAACACCATAAAATAATAATTTATAATACATTTGAAAACAAACCAATGTATTATTTCTTCTTTTTAACAGTGTTCTTTTATAATTACTTTGCAAGACCTGAGAGTTTCAAATACACTCAGTTTTCTAATTATATTGATGGTCTTGTCCTCATATATTAATTTGAAAATGGTCTGGCTATACTGCTTTTTTGGACAGATTGCCCCAATGAATTAAAGGTATTATATAAAAGTAAAACATTATCACACACTGATGCACTAATAGAAAAAAATTAATGTTACTTTTGCATTCCACAAAATATATATTGATGTTTTTCAACTACGTTTTTGTGCTAAATATTTGAGTCTGTTATCTAGGGATAAATTCCATTAAACTGCCAGTGCTACGTTATTTTCTGAAACTTTCAAAATAGTATAGAGCCCAGTATTAATTCATGCTAGGGAATATAATAAGCATATGGTCTATTAAGTTACTCCAATAATTTTCAATAAAATAGTGGAAATATGATGGAGGATTAGTTGCTATGGTAGATGAAAAATAACATCTGGTAACAAAATGGAAAATTCAGCCTAGGCAACTGTTAATGTGACTATGTAATAGCTTTGACTGCCTTCTATATTTTTCACCCAACTCCCCACTGGAGAGCTCAGCACGGAGGCTATAATGAAGTAAGCAACTAAGCATTCTATACAATTTAAGGAAGTTGTAGGTATAGACAGATAAATAGATAGATAGATAGATAGATAGATCACCAAGCACAGCACAATGTTCTAAAAGAGTTTTTTGAGATATATGAAGATTTGAATACAAATAATGCCAAAACTACGAGATCACATTAAAAATGAAAGTTGGATAAATTTATTTTCTTTCTTTAAAATCTGTTTCTTTATGTTTATCAAAGCATATACAAATAACAACAACAATATGTTGTATATGTTTATCAAAGCATATACAAATAACAACAACAACAATTTGGCAGTGTAACCCAAAACAAAAGTAAAAAAAATACAGTATTACAGAAGAATTTCAAGTATTCATTGAGTTAACAGGGCATGCTAAGGACATTTAAAGAAAAAGCTCCAAAAAGAACAGGAATACAACTTCATCAATTATCTTGAACAATAATCACAAACAGAGGATTCTTCTGTTTTCTTAGGCTAAAGGAAGTGAGGGTTGCACCACTTTGCTGATCTGACTGGAGAGAATAGACAACCTGGAATCCCAAATGGGGCTATTGTCTACTTCAAAGTGTATTTCACACATACCAGTAAGAGGAAGTCTGGAATGTAATGCTCTTTGGATGACAAAAATAAATGTGGGCTAATTCTTCAGTAGAACTAAATATTTTGTGGTATTCTTGCTTGAAATAAAACTTTGCCAAGAGTTTGGTCAAAATGCCCTATTCCCTCTGGTATGTTTTGGTTTGAAAAAAGAATATTTTTACCATCAGTGAACTGACTGAAATAATAAACAATTTTTATTTGGTGTTAATTACATAAATATGAATTTTTCTTGATTTAAATAGAAAAAAATTAAATTTTTAAAACATTCCCATTCTATATACTTATTTTTCCCTCTCTCTCTAGACAGGCTATGAGTTCAATAAAAACAAGGGCTGGGTCTTCTACACTGCGGTATCCTTACAGCCTCACATAATACCTGGAACACAGTAGTGTCCAATAAATGTTCATTGAATTGTAATTAGAAGATCCATTTTTTTAGGCAAATCATACCGTAATTAATAGATGAATCTCTAAGAATCAGCACAGGCATAGCTGAAGATATGTGCAACTATTGACTCCACAGAAATGACTTTATTGAATACTTTATGGAAAATTATATTATTTTAATGGTAATAGCAAGTATTCTCATCACATACAAATCAAATATCATCAAGCCAAAGAGAATTTTATTCAGCTTTTTTTCTAATCCACTGATCATGGTCCTTTGCTTTTGTACAATACTTCTCCAGCTCTACAAACATTCCCTAGAACTAAAAATATTAACATAATGGAAACACGAACAGACCATATCTATTGTTTCATTAGTAATATTTAATATATTCTTAGGATTAGAGAACAACATAGAACTAAAATTAGCAGAGTACAATCTAGCTAAATATATGACCTAGTAGAAAACAATATAGAACTAAAATTAGCTGAGTACAATCCAGTTAAATACATGACCTAAATAGCTATTATGTGAAATCAGTTCAGTAATTAGTATATTAGAGTATACAAGAAGTCTAATCTCTGGAACTTTGCTTTGGTTCTTAATCTTTTGGACAACCACTCTCAAAGGTGAACACAAAACTCCACACTGTCAGATCTAGTACCTTTCTTCCAGCATCCTTCCCTTGGATCTCTGTAATAAAATTACCCTTGATTTCTTCTTATAACACTTCTGATGGCTTCCACAATACTATATACTGCTGCCTCCTCCCTCTCTGAAACCTTCACTCATTTCCTGACAATGTCAATTGATTTTCCCCTCTCCTGTTGACTCTAAGCTTATTCTCAAAAGTTCAATGTATTTTAGTGCATATGACATAGTCTATTTCTTAGCCTAATTACTTCAAGTGTTTACTTTCCAGCTAAATTAGAAACTTGCCAAGGTTAGGAATCAGGGATTCTACTTCCTAATATATTAATAAACATATAGATTAAGTGCACCATAGCACTCAGCTTGGTATACAGGAGTCAAATAAGTATTCCTATTGGCAGATTTAGTGATTATCAATGGTAGCATTTACACAATTGGTAGAACATTTCTGCAGGTAATTAACTAATTTTTTTAACACATTTTGTAATTACCTTCATGGAAACATACATATTTTGACAAAAAAAAAATGTCACTACCATAAGAAGACAAATATTTTCTTAGCAAATAAACATTTTCATTGCAGATCCTCTCACTGAAAATGCCTGGTTCACATGTCTGATATTTACAACTTTTGACTAATTTATAAACCAGTTTAAGATGGTCTACATGCATGTTGTTACCTATATATCCATCATATCTCTATACAAAAGAGAAAATATATAGCTAGTTGTATCTCTCATATTGAGATTCTTAAATATGAAGATTATTTCTTATTCTTCTTTCTACTTCCAATTTTTAACATGATGTTTATGACTCAGGGATCAAGGAAACACTCAATAAATACTTGGCCAATGACTATTTCATTAACTTTGTAATCAGTAAGCCAGGGTAAAAGTCTAATACTTAGAGGTATCTTGTTGAATGCTAAATCAGCCTTAGTTTTTCTTTCCAAGTTATTTTTGGCTCTTGCCCTATAACACAACCTGCGATTACATTTGTTTTGCCTCTATGCAGAATCCAGGTTACATGATTTCCTGTTTCAACTCAACATTTTAGTTGGATAAATTAAAAACTGTATGGTTATTTCCTCCTCACTATAGCTCTTCAAGATAATTCCCAACTTCCAGGACCCAAAAAAATCTAAAACAAAAAAAAAATTCTAAGCTTCTGTAAGGTTGAATTATACTTTCCCTAATCATTGACTGTCACAGATTTGGTCTCAATGAAATCTGTAAGAATATAGCACTGAATAAAAATGATTTTCGAATAGTAGTGTGGATTGTTTTTCTTGGTAATTAAAATTGTATCCCTCCTTCCTTTTCCCCTCTCTATAAGATACAATTGAGAAAATCCCAGGAGCCAGAAAACCTAGGCTCTATATCTCTATCCAACATCCGCTGCATCCTTTAACCCTTATGAGTCTCAGTTTCCTCATCTATAATCTAAGTCAAATGTAATGTATGGCAAATGAGTGAATGTACTTTACGAACTGTAAAATCCTACTTAGATATAGTGTGATATTATTACTAATAGAATCAGAAGATTCTACAAATAAATCTCAACTGACTATAGACCACTGGCCAGCAGAGAAAACCCTAGCCTTGCCTCTGAGAAAGTGAATCTTTTTATTGTTGTTATCTGGTTTAATACCTGAACTTTAGTAGGGGTGAAGTGGGGAGAGGGGGTTAGAAACTTATAGAAGGTTGAAACTGACAAACAAGAACACAACATACTGACCAGCCAGAAAAACAAACAACATGTTTCCTGATGCAAGCATTTTGAGCACCTGTTTGATGTTTAACCAACATTCAAAGTAAAATCAAATGATTTACTGATAATTAATCTTGACATCATGCTAGTACAAACATAGTTAACAGGTAAAACAATTGGTCTCAAAGGACATTCTAGCATACATAATTATTTAAATTAAATTGATTTAATTTTAATTAAAATTGATGCATTACAATGACTGAGACATTAAAGTAATTGAGATAAAAAGCTGAGGTACTCAAGCACGAACTATCACGACCTCCCCCTCAAACTCCTTATACCCCGAATATATTTCTTTCACTTGAAGCTACAACTATATATTTGCCTCCTTGCATCTAATGTCAAAGATATAATAGCCAATCTCCCTTTAAAAGCTAACTTCTCTCTTCTTACACTCAATATTGTGTCTTCTATATCCCGGTTTATCTTTATCCCCCTTCCTTTCTGTATCTTCATCATCTCCCCTTCCATGGGACTCTTTCTCTAAGTCTATGAACATCCTAACCAATCATATAAAAACAAAGTAAAACAAAAATCCCTGCTTGACTCTACCCCTCATCCTAACTATAGTCCTATATTTCTTCTTCCTTTCACAACCACGTGGCTTAATGAAGAGGGAAAAAGAGTCTATACCTGTTAGTTCTAGTATTATTAGACACTGAATTTTAAACCGTCAAGAAATTATGCATAAATCAAGTCTCTAATTTAAATGAGATCATCCTATATTCCATTCTCCGAGCATTAAAGTAGTTGCAGTGTCCTGCAAAACAATGCTAAATAATACTTCTGAGTATTTCTTCATATATTTTTTCCTATTATATGCTATCTTCTTGCTCCTCTTATCTCATTTCTGCTGGTTACTGCACATCCATCATTTATATTTTAGTTCTGCCTCCTCCAAGAAACCCTTTTTTTTGCTCTCGCAAGTGTGTTAGATATTCCTCTGACATTCTTTTTCATCACATTTATTATATTGTTTTATCATTATTTGTTCATATGTCTACTCTCCTCATTATGGATGCCCATTAAATATAGGAGAGTGTGTTAATCATCTTTGTGTTTCCAAAGCTTAACTAAAATCACTAAAAATAAAACAGGTAAGTTATAAAATTCCTTTGTTTCTGTATAGTAGCCAATTAGTGTCATTTGATGTATTTTTACGATGCTTTACACAAAAGGGCAAACCTATATAAAGGCTGATTCCATTTTTTTTTAAGTTTGTTGCTATATACAAAAAAAAGCAAGATTACATAATGTAATTTGGCAACAATCTGACAGTTAATGGATAAAAGGCATTTTATTTTTTTTATTAGACATGCAGAACTTCCTGGACCAGGTATCAAACCTGAGTCACAGCAGTAACCTGAGCCACAGCAGTGACAACACCAAGTCCTTAACTGCTAGGCTACCAGGGAACTCCCAGAGGGCATTTGATTTTAAAACATCAAGAGAAATATATTTAAATCGTTAATCACAAACATTTATTGAGTACCTATTATATGCATAGTGCTGAATCTGTATCTGACTTTCTGGGTTTGAGAAATGGTCTTTACAGTCAAAGAGTATGTAACTAAGAGATCAATGACACTTATTAAGTGATGTTAAAACAATGGACAATGCAGAAAAGTTTCTATTATGGGGTAAATATATCATAGGAAAGGGAAGTGGTATAGTTTAGAGAAAAAGGTCAAAGATATCTGGGATAACCAAAAGGTTTCAAAGAGACTATATATCAGACATGATTATTATTTGAAGGATGTGGATGTGTGAAGAAGAGGCTGTCATACAGATTACAGGATGGGGTGAATGCAGGGTAATGACTCTGCTCAGGTGTTCCCTCCTCTGAGACTTCCTGACCTCACATCCCATCTTCCACCTCTCAGGCAGTATGTGTTAGGGATGCTTTTAGAGCTCCCTGAGTATCCTCTGTCTGCTTCCATCATATACTGGACCACATGATTTTTTTCTTGATTTTACTTGTCCCTATTGGACAATTAGCTCCCGGGGCTGGGGGGAAAAGGAAGGCAAGGATTAAATATTCATTTCTGTATCATCCAGTAAAGTGCCTGGTAAACAACAGGTACTCAGTAAATGTTTACTGAATTAACGAATGATGAAAGAATGAAAATATGATGAAAGAATGAAAATAGGCTACATGGTAGGCATATACTGCTCTGTAGAGAAAAGTAAGTCAAAATCATCATCATTTGAGATCAGAGCATATTTCTTTTAATAAAAGGTCAAATTTTTCAGAATCATTTGAAGCAAATTTTAATGTCACTAAAACAATTTTATAATGGTTCTTGAGGATAGAATGGGATTTATACTCCCCAAAGATGTAAATTATTATCAAATACTTTCAGATGATCAAGTATATGTCATTTATTGAAGAATATATTAATCTAGAACCTGACAGTTTTCCCCCAATGGCATTTCTTATTCTAACATAGATGTGAGCATTTATGAGTGCCTATTAAAAATCTTGTTAGATTTTTAATCTAAATTTTTCATGTACCTGAATTAGATACATGCACTTAAGGCTGTTTTCTGCCCAGAATGCCTGGGAGCGAAATTCTAGCAGGGCTTGGGGACACAGATGTTTAGAGGACTAAGTCAGTATTAGTGAAGGAGAAAAACTGGGAAATAAAACACAAAAATGGAGTCCCTCATTCATCTCTGAAGAAAACGGGAGGCAAGCAGCATGTTTCAAAAATTTTGTGTTCAAGAAATATCAATGGACTAAATCAAACCTTCTAAATATTCAGACTAAACCTATGCATATCGCCCAACAAATATTACTGCAAAGAAAAATCAGCGCTCAAAAACGAGTATAAAATAAGGAATTGAGAACAAATGATAACCTCATGATTGACTCCTCAGCTAAAGCTGAGAAATTTTAATTCTCCTTCCTTCCTTCCATTCTTCCTTCCTTCCTTCTTTCTATTCTTTCCTTCCTTCCTTCTTTTGTTTCTTCCCTTTTTTTGAAAGGCTGGAAAGAAGAGTAGTTAGTAGATTCAGTAGGTTATCAGGAAAAGTAAGCAGTGTTATCATTGCTAAGACAAATCCATCAGCTTTAAGACAAACGTCTAGGATGCCACTAAACTCTAACCATCATCCCACCAAAAAATATTTAGAGAGCACTGAGTCTTATGGTTGTAAGAGTGTAACCCAACACATAGTACATTTACATATTTTAGCTATAATTGGAAAATTCAAAATTAATATGAAATCTATAAAATCTAATGCCAGATTATTGTGAATATTTTCCACAATCATCTTCTACAACAGTGTCTAGAAACTTTGTTGTAAAGCCATTCACTAAAAAGCAAATCATTTTACTGAGCTATAAATTGGAAGTTAACGTTCCTTAATGAACCACAGACAGGTAAATAACTAGAAACCTCAGTCAAAACTTCAAATCCTAATTTAAGACTACAGAAACATATTACCTACAGAAATTACACGTAATGCCTCAATTACCAAAACATGTACATGAGATCTTTACAGTGTAATAGCACAAATGTGACCTGTGTGAATTAAGTTTATATAAACCTTCTGTGGTCATAGACTTTCAGAGCAGGAAGTAGCCTGGGGTTAATACATCACAGGTTTTACAAAGGAGGAAACCGAAGTCCAGAGAATTTAAGTCACCTCTACAAAATCACCAAGTTAGTTTATGATAGAGCTACAATTACAGTTTTAATTCAGAAGCTTTTCTTTAAAGTTATTTCAACAATTCATTCACGGAAAAAAGAAACAGTCTATTTAGTTGAGGTCCTCATCTCTTTAACTGCATGTTCTCTCTATACAAGATGAGAGTCTTAAAATATACCAGAAAGTAGACGGGCTTGAGGGATGATGGAACCTTTGTCTAAACACTTGGTTCAGATTGCTGTGGATACTTAACACCAGTTTAAACTTCTGGCTCAGAGTCACCTTCTGACCCGGGAAAAGGAATACCATGCTACAAACAGGCCCTTAGAGCTTAACTTTGATTTCGAGACAGGCTTCCTGATGAGAGATGAGTAGGGAAAAAGTAATCATAATAGTGGATTCAGCCTTCTGCCAGGAAGCTACAATTTTGCTTGTGGATAGATTGTAGTCCGGTTATATTAGAAAAAAAATCACATTTTGCTTTTCTATCTGTTCTGTTTATCTTCAAGTCAAGGTCTCTATTCTTATTTTTTCCTGCTTAAGTCCTATTTGGGGGCTTTGGGAATTTTCTAGAAAGTTACGTAAGTAAGGTTTTTACTCTCCTCAATGCAAGGTTTGAAAAAAACCCACCAACTTTGCTTTCTTTTGCATCTGTGAAGAGTCTTATATCCTTTTGGATTATCAACATTATCATTTACTTAAAAACAAACATTTATTTTGAATTCAACTAACTGTTTATTACAGTAAAAGCATACTAAAATAATAACATTACCCTTATAAAGGATTTTAAATCTGATTCAAAATTTCTACAGATGTTATACATTCTTTATTTAGAACCCATGAGATGTAAAATAATAACTACTATCCCTGTTTTCTAAATGAGGAAATTAAGACTCTAACACCTTATATTTATAAGGACTTTATAAGGAAAGAGTCAGGACTTTACTCCAGTTGACTGACTCAGGGTCAGTGCTCTATGGACCCTTTTGCCATGTTGAGTTAGTGGAAGTCGAATGAGTTCACACAGCTCCTTGCTCTACAGTGACCACCCAGGTGGAGGTGTGTACCATAAAAACATTGCCCAGCATCTGCCTTGAACCAGTAAAACATTAGAAAAGTAAATTGATGTTTTATGTATTAGGATAGTTTCACTTTTCTTGAACATTCTACCTGAACCAAATGTGCAAACTGTCATCATCATTATAGTAGAAAAATAAACAAAATTAAATCATTATATGTACTACTAAGTTTGTGAAATGCATCCTAATACCAAAGTATAACTTTCAGGGGTTATGCCAGTTTGCTTTTCTTGACTTGCTTTGTGGATAGTCAAGAGCTGAGCACAGGCCTAGCCCAAGGGAAAAGTAAGAAATACGTAAAAATTCCACATTGCCATTTCAAACCTTGCAATTATACCTATCCCTACACTTCTCTCCCTCTGCCCTGTTCTGCCCCTGGTTCCTAGCAGTCACTGCCCCCCCCACCCTTTCTCCTATCAAACCTAGTAACTAGGAAGGGTCTAATAAAAATTATTCGATTATGGAGAAAACAGCTTATAATGGCCCAATCAGGGAATCCATCCTAAAAGAACTAATAATGTCTACTTTTTTCAGTCGCTATAAAATTTAATTCAACTATTCAATATGCAGCTGAGAAAACCGAAACTCAAAAGAAGATCAGTAACCTGCTCAAGGTCACAGGGTTGCGAAATGGCAAAATAAGGATTCAAATGTGAGACTCCAAAGACACAGGCTCTGTTAATTGCTACTGAAAGTAAATTGAAAAGAAATTATAAATGAAGAAATCGCTCATGCTAAAGGTTCTAAGCATAGAAAAGTGGTAATAGTTGGGAACTGAGGGCATTTCCCAGAATCAAAAAATCTCACTGTGGGACAGTGCCCTATTGCTACCACCTGTAGACCTAGTTGAAACTGTATATGCTGTTAGCTCAAAAGAATAGAGATCTATACTATCGTGGTAGTGTTTATTTATTTTGAAATGATTATGCTTTAGGAATACTGGATGAACAAAAAAAATAGAGAAATCAAGAACAAAAAAATTAAGGGATATCACAAGCTTCCCCAACCTCTTTGAAATCCCCAGATAAATCCCACAAGACATGATATAGGTATAATCATGGAGTCACATTAATTTGGAGCCTTACATTTTAGTATACTATTTCAATAAGGCTATCTGAGCTAACCGCTAATGGCTATCCTTCCATACCCCCATCTTCTCACACACTTATGCCATCCATATGATGCACGAACCTAAGTTTCTATACGGAAGAGCTCAAATGTCCCCTGCGGAAACAGTGAGAATCCAGTGAGCAAATTTCTATTTTGATTTTACTAAGGCATTTTAGTTTATATTAGAAAGGATTTGAAGTGATTCTGATGCCCTGACTGTGGTACCCTTGATGAACAAATACAGAATGTCCATGACAGCTGTTTCATCCGCCTACAATATGAGCCCTAGGGTCCATCTGATTATTGGGGTTTTCACCCAGAGTCATGATGTCAGCTGATTCTGATGATCAGAAAAGACTGGGAAAAAAAATCGTAAAAGCCAAGTTACTATCTAATATGCTCACATTACGCATATTATATGGTGTGCACTGGAATAATGACTATAGAGGGCATGTGTTATGTATTAGGTTCTTATGGAGTAGAAAAGAAAGAAGACACTAAACAGGTACGTTTTGACAGAAGGCTGGGCTCAAAGAAAAATTCTGCAACGTGAATCAAATTTGGGAAGGTGACATCCAAGTAAGGCTATAGTGTGAGACTTTGATTCTCAGGCAGATTTCTGAATGCCTTTTCTTCAAAAAGAAAGGAGGTTTAAAGCATATTTTCCTAAACAATTAATAAAATAAAATAAAATGTAGAAGTTATCTATTTCAAAACCATTTTCTTAGAACTGGAGCTGCTTATCTTCTAGGACTTTAGCTACATTGCATCCATGGAACAGATGTGGAAGGAGTAAAAGGTAACTCAGTCGAGTGCCATTTTAGAAAGCTTATGAAATATTTATATGCTGAATATACCAAAATATCACTTAAAAATACTAGTTTAATTTTATTCCATCATCCATCATGTACCTAAACACAAACACTGCCAAAGGAGCTTCAAGTGTATTCACTGATTAATCTCTACAGAACTAATTGTTTCAATTTCAACTCATTCTCTACATCAAGGAATTACCCTATTTCTTTTTTTAAATAAAACAAACAGATTCTATGTATCCTGAAATCTTCCCAGGCTAATAAGAACTCCATTGGTTCAGGAATTTATTAGTTGTTTCTCAGCAAAGTGCAGTTCAGTTTTACTGTGCTCAAGGGAAAAAAAAGAAAAGCACAAACACATGCCTAATCTAATCTGTAGAGATCAAGATTTAAGAGGAAATGGAGAAGGTTTGGAGAAAGGAGTTTTTTTTTGAAGAACATTCAGAGAGACACAACACTTGTAGCACCTTAAGGCTTAAACACAAGCTCTCAATGTAATGTTCAGTTGTTTCTCCTTCACTGACCCCAAGTCTCTCTCTCTCTCTCTCTCTCTCTCTCTCTATTTTTTTTTAGTACAAACTCATGTAAAGAAGATTCTTATATCAGAATCACTCATTTGCCTTAGAATGGCCAGTACCCTTCTGTCCTCTCAAAAGAAAGTATAAGCCTGCTTTATAAAACTTCAGAGGTTTTGTGTTAGTAGCCGAAGACCAGAAAACTAGAAGCTTTTTCTTTGTAGTTTATCTTCCCATAGTAACCAATTAACCTCACGGTCCACCCAGCAGTCCATCCTTCCAGAAACTCTAGCTAAAAATTTAGGATTAACATGAGAAGCATAATGTATTGATTTAAATTGTAACCTACTTAACCATTTCTTCAGTAGAAAGCTCTGGACAGAATGAGAAAGAAAAGTTTTAAAAATAATTTCAAACTAGTACAAATGAATGTGATAGATTCTTCAACCTCAGGAGCAAGTGCTATCTAAGATAAATGAAAATACTAAATCTCTATAAATAAATTGTATTTGCTATGGGAAGCATCCATATTTTTAAAATTCCATAATGACACACTCTAAAGCTGACTGCCACAGAACAACTGTATTGAACAACAAAGACTTAATTAAAGGAATTCATAGCTACAAATTATCTGGTGAAATTCCATGTGCATACCTCCTTTCAAGTCAAACCCATCATTTTGTTTAAGTCTGAAAAACCGATACAAAAGAAAAGTGCTGCAAAGCAAGGAAAGTGTGAGTATGAAGAATGTGCCTACATCCTATACCAGTTTCTGCTTTCTGGAGTTAATTTCACAAAAATCTTCTGGGAATGAAGGGTGTGAAGAAACCAGCAGCGTTTGGAAAATGATGAGACTTGTTGCAGATTTGGGAAAAGATGGTCACCCCCATTACTGTATCCAAACAGTCCTGGGAGCTGCCTTGTAAATCCCTGTGCAGTGAAACAATTCCTCTCATTCCACATGTAACCCAGAGCAGTGCAGTGTGGAAAATAAGCTTCCAATTTTTAATACAGACTTTTATGACTATCATATTTTCAGAAAATAAACTCTGAAACAGACAGAGCTGGTAGACAGACATGAGGTAGCACTGGGGCATGGAATGAATGGTGCTTGGCTTGCTCGCATCCTGGGAAGAGTCACAGAGAATGAAATGTGAGTGGGGGTGTGAAACAGGAGGACAGGAGTAACGCTTCAAATCACATGGCCATTAGAAAGTCTTCAATGGAAAGAGGTTCTGGTTTCTTTTGTTTTTCCCCGTAGTAAACCTACCCAAGAAAAAAGTTCTTCTATTTGAAGAGTAAAATTTATAAATAGGCTTAAAAAACCGCCTATTTAGGTATTAGGTTAAAATACTGATCGAGTGTCCAAATGACCAAAATGGAATTATGTTTCACACTAATTTTAATCGCTCTGAGGGCAAAAGTTGTTCATTTTTTCCATAATATCTAAGAGTTTGGTTCTCATAATCACCAAATAAGCATTTATTATCATTGCTATTTTATTAAACAGTAATGGAATGGTAATATCAACTGGATAATAATGTTAGATAATAACATCAATAATCATTTGATGAGCTCCTACAATTTGTTAGGAGACATTCTATCATGTTTACTTACACGATAGTTTTCAAAATAACTATTTAAGGTAAATATTATTTTTCCAATTTTATACATGAGCTAAGATGTAAAGAAATCAAGGAAATAGCCCAAGAATATACAAATATAATTTGCAAAATCTGAAACTTTTTTTTTTTTGTCTTTTGCCTTTTTAGGGCCGCACATGCGGCATATGGAGTTTCCCAGGCTAGAGGTCTAATTGAGGCTACAGCTGCCGGCCTGCACCACAGCCACAGCAATGCCAGATCTGAGCCGCATCTGCGACCTACACCACAGCTCACGTCAACACCAGATCCTTAACCCACTGAGCAAGCTAGGAATCAAATCCGCAACCTCATGATTCCTAGTCGGATTCGTTTCCACTATGCCACATAAGGGAACTCCTGCAAAATCTGAATTTGAGATCAGTTTACTTTTATTTGAATGAATATATATTGGGAGAGATTTTTTTTTTTAGATTTTCAAAAATAATACTCAATTGGAATACACACTTGGAATAACTACTGTGTACCAAATACATAAAATAAATTTATGAAATCAAGTGGAACCTAGAAAGTAGACTTAAAAAAAGGGAGAAGTGTGTGTATGCATGTGTGTAATGGGAGGTAAGAACTAGAGGCAATTCCTTATTTTGAGACAAAGAAAGACAGCTACTATTACTAAAATTCTAGAAATGGGCCACATCATGGAAAGTCTTATGTGCCTTGCTTAGGAGCTTGAACATTATTTTTTCTCAAGGTATGGGAGTTATTGGAAAGTTTTAAGGAAGGTAATGATGTGATTGTATTTTAATTTTATATTACAGTGGTGAAAGAAGAGGTCTATATGGGTGTGGGTGGAAAGTAGCCACGTGGATGGCAAGAAGACAAATGTAGATGCTATTGTGGTAAACTACAGTGATCCAGGGATACTTGCAATGAAGATGATGACAGCCTAAATGGAGGCATTGGTAGTAGAGATGGCGAGGACATATATTTGAGAAGTAATTAGCAGGTAAAATGGTAGAATTTAATGACTGATTAGATTTTTGCTTCAATAACCAGGTAGGATGATGTTGCCATTAACTGACAAAAAGAATACATGAGAAAGATGATCCTGTCTTAGATGGAAAATACTGAGCTGAGTTTTGGACACTGAACTTGAAGTGGCCATGGACCATCCAGTAGGAAGCTGGGTATTCTGAAGTTCATGTAGGTCAGGATTGGAGACAGAGATCCAATAATGATCAGCAATTAGCTGTTAAGCAAAGTGCTGATTGAGTAAGATTCTTAGATAATCTAAGACGAGAATACACAGAGAGGACTAATGGGCTAAATCCTATGAGAAAACAATGTGCTAAGGATAAATAAAGAGAAGGAGCCCATTAAGCTGAGAGGGAAATGTCAGGAAGGCAGAGGGAGAACCTTCAGGGAGTAGCCTTTCAGGAAAGCTGGAGTGGTCAGTGGTAGGTGAAAGGAGCCCAGTGGAACATCACACATTTCACTCCTCATCTTATTAGACCAACTTAAGTGGAATGGAGAGGGTTTGTGGGATATGCACAGAGTGCACAGAGTCAGAGTGCAGTTGGATGAGTGAGGGCATGGAGACAGATAGAAAACTGTACTGCTCCTTTAAAGCAGCTGAACTAAGAATAAAGAGAGGGTGGGAGCCAGACACAGGCCCTGGGAGATAGCTGAGCTTGTTTACAGGCTAAGGGGAAAGAGCTCATAGAAAGGAAGTTGTTGAAGTTATGGAAAAGAGAGCGTGATTGATGGAGCAAGTTCACCCAGGATATGGAGAACAAACAAAATATAGAAGGAGAACAAATCCATAAGGTTCCTCAAAACAAATTCAAAGATCTGGTGAAAGCAAAAAAAAATGTACCACCAAGGTCTATATCTGTGGTGACTGAAATTAGTTTATAATATTACTTTCTGTGTCTCATTTAAGTTCTCTAAAACTATCTTCAGATAAAGTTCCCAAATGATCCTCCTAATAGTCCTATCAGATTGACAGGGGTATGTATAATTGCATCAATATCAGATGAGGACCCAAAGGCTCACTGAAGTTAAGGCACTCTGTTAAATAGCAGAGATGGACCAGAATCCAGGAGTTCTCTCCAATGATAGCTGGATCATGGCTTACTTTACTTTCTAAAGTATATAGACTAAAACGAGTCTATGATGATTGTCTTGCAAGCAATCTTTCGAATAATACACTCTATTGTCATCTTGAAACTGAATTTATAATTCTGATTGAGTGGGAAGGAAGACAAAAGAAAAGAATAGAAAACAAGGGAAAACCAACGCTAAGATTGTCTTTCCTTCTTCCTACATCTAAACTAATACAAAAAAAGGATATAAATATTTTTGAGTTTGAACATTATAGCAGAATCTAGAGGGACAAAGTTCCATTATTTTATTAGTTTATTAATATTGTTAACATTACTGACTTCTCTGTAGAAGGCAACACAAGGGCAAGGAAAATCTTATGCTGTTATAATTTCTCTGATGCACTATTCCTTAGATAATAGGTTAAATATAAGTGAATTTCTGTTGAAAGATTATTTTAAAACATGCCGATAAAATAAAATAAAAACACTAAGGTTGCCAATGTAGTCACAACTTTAAGGCAAAATTTTACATTGGATAGATGGCCTTCCACGCAAATGTCAAGAACTGATGCTGTTTTAAATGTTGAATATAATGCTTATCAGTCTTAAATGAAATTTAGAAAAAACTCACCTGAAATTTACAGGGAAAGAATGACTCACAGACTTTGGAAAACCTTGGTTTTTCAAATAAGACAACTGGGGGGGTGGGGGATGCACTGTGGGTTTGGGATACAAAATCTGTAAAATTGACTTGTGATGATTTATGTACATCTATAATTGAAATAAAATCCATTAAGATTTAAAAAAAAATTTACAGGGAAAGAAATTTGAATTGTCAATATGTTCCTAGCAATTCCATTGTCTTATATAAACTTGTGCAACTTGCCCAAATTTATATAATGACAAATAATAATTAACAACTTTAATCTTTTTTCCAACAATTGCCTCTCATAAGTCAATCTAAACTTTTTAATGTTGTGATCTCAGAGCAAAAAACACTATAGTCAAAAAGTGATCCATTTTTAAACATTTTATGAATTGCCATATAAGGCTAAGTGATGTATGAATTATCTTTCAAGTAGGATTTGAAAAAAAAACAGATTAACATGACTTTAATCTTTTAAGTCCCCTCTTCTCAAAATAAAGCATTCTCTTTATGTTTTTACCTCCTATATTATAAATGTAGGTGCATTTCTAGAATGATCAACACAATAAGTGTTGGGCCTGTGGTGATATGATTGAAATGTGAAGAGAAAGAGAAAATGAAAACTATATATTCACCTGTAAACAGATTTTAATAGTGTGTGCCCTTTGATAGCAGAATATTCATCTAACTCCCCATGGGGAGGACTTGGGCCTTGAGCTGCTTTCCCCAGAGATGACGATGAATTTGCAGTGGTTTATCTACAAACTTTAATTAGGCAACCTTATAAGTGAAAGGAATAACTAGAAAAGTAAGTTACTACCAAAGTCACAGTGTGCAGCCTTGGAACAGGAAGGCAACTGGTATCCATGTCAAGATCAAGAATTTAGGTGGATATTTACTACAGCAGTTCACAGAATGAATCAGAATCACCCAGAGAGCTCCCACCTATAGCTACAAATCAGGATATCTGGAAACGAGGGGAGCCTAGAATCTATATTGGCAACCACTTCTTCAGATGATTCTTCGTGCAGCCAGCTCAACATTGATCAGTGGATTGTTTACCTAACTAACCTAAAGAATCATAGTCCAAATAAACATCATGTTTCAATATAAAAAATTCACTGTATCTATCAGTCTACCAATGTACATACACAGAGTGAGATACTCTTCAAATTTATCTGATGAGAATAAGGAAAGAATTGTAACCTAATATTTAAGTGCCATCCAGTGTTCTTTGCTTTATAGTCTGTTCAGAAATGAACAATAACCAGAGTAGATGTGTTCACTCAAATATATTCTGTCCATTAAAACCAGAAGATCCATTCCAATGAAAGTGGCTGACAGTTATACTCACTGAGGGTTGGGCTTGTAGTTGCCTCCTAATATCTATTTGCCCGTTTATATCCTTCATAACATAACTCTATTTAGTAGAGTACACTACCAGTGCTACCCAGCTAAGACTACATTTCCCAGCAGCCCTTAGAGCTTTGTGTGACCATATGCCTAAATTCTAGCTAACTTACAAGTAAGTTGAAATGATATGAGGGTTTAATAGTCTCCATTAAAAAAGAGGGAATTTTGTCTCCCATATTCTATCCAGATGCCTGAAGGTAAATATAATGGCTGGAACTCTAGCAGCTATCTAGGAATAAAACATCAAAGACTGTCCCCTAAGGATATGAGAGCCAGAAAAAAACTGAATCCCTGATGACTTTGTAGAGCTGGTATACCAGCTTTTCACTACATAGCTAAAATCTTATTTTATGTAAGAAAAAAAAAAACACTTTTTTTGGTTTAAATTACTGCATTCTGCTGTAAGCACCTGAACATTGATTAAAACATCCACTGAAAAAGCAGAGTTTGCATACCCTACGTGATCTGAAGTATCTATGTCAGTAGTAATGAGTTTAAAACAATTTATGAATGAACAAGCATTTTAGGCTATGTATTCATATTCTTAATCTCCTTTAAAATGAAGTTATCCAAATACTAGTGAGTGTTAAGCATTAGTTTCTTCACGTGTGTTTTTAATGATGAGATAAATGTAGATATAATATTAAAAAAAAACATAGGGGACCATGCTATAGAAAAGAATGAGCCCCTCACTTCTTAGTAAGCAGAAGTTGGCTTGGGTCCAGGATATTAGTGTAGAGTTGCAACAAGAGGGTTGCAAATTTATGGTCCATGAGACAGACTTGGCACCCAGATATATTGCATTTGGCTTATGCAATGCTTTCTGAAAACATTAGATTTGAATGCCTTCGAGTGGGCATGCATCTTCAGTTCTCCACAGGCCCACCATCCCCTGTTGAGTACACCCGCTTGCTTCACTTGTTGATGTTACCTGCCTGGCCTCTGAGAAGCACTGACGTTTACAGTCTCTGGAAAGAAAATTGTACATTTCTGCACCTTCCCTTCTCTCCACTGCTTCTCTGTTGTTGAAATCAATGATTCATCTCAAAGATTATTTTCTAAGATTAAGTATATCCACTTCTAATAATTAGAATATATATATATAAGCTTGCTAGGTGTTAGACTTTTATTTTGGAATATAAAAATTACTATAAATGCACTAGTAGTTTCTCCTACAAAAACAAATGGGAAATCTCTCAAAGTACCGCCTCCCACAAGAAACACACACACACATACACAACACACAAAACTCATGAAAAGCTGATTTTATCATCTTAACTCATTTTTGTTACTTAATTTTACTCAATAGTCTCAACTAAAGTTAGCTCAACCATCAAACTTTCTCATTTTTATAAATTTAAGATGTCAATTCAGTTCTTAAAATTTAGAGAGAAGTAGTACTGATTTTGGCCTAACAGGACTAAAACTTTACTTTTCTTATCTCATCATTCATAAGTATTTCTATCAGACAGGCACTATGTAACATAAGTTTTAAATTTCTGGTAAATAATCACAGTCAAACAGAAGAAAAATATACCTTGAAGTCTTGAAAAGAAAAAATAAAAGCTTATAAATATGTATTTACATGTGATAATAGGCATCTACATTTAAAAGGGGACATATTTGTACACAAATACATTATATGACTTAGTTATAGCTAAAAGTTGAAAAAACATACTTGTTTTTACATGTCCTTAGATATTTCTTCAGCTTAAAGCATTTACCTGAACTTACTCTTGCCCAAATTTAAAATCACATGGAGTTTCAAAATTCTGACACTTTTATTAAGCTTGTAACAAGCCTGTACAGGGAAAAAACGTATTGCCAAGTATCCATACAATATAAGTTAAACCAAAATATGCATGGTAAGTCAGTACAAGTTATGTAGCTCTGAATATCCTGGATTCTGGAATTCTTTTCTATATCATGTTTAATTAGGACTACAACTATTTTCTTTTGGTACTGAATTTTTAACACATACATTCTCTTAGTTTGAGTAATAAAACTGAGGAATTTATTTTTCACAATACGTATGCAAACAATTACCCTTTATCTGTAAAATCTATGTTTAGAATTCCAGTTTCTATGCTATTTGGTTATACCGAGGGGGAGGTGAGTTGGTATGGAATCAGGGACTTTTTTGCACCAAGTATCACATTTCTAACATTTATAAAAATTAGTTATGATAATTATAAGTATTTTGGAAAGTCTTTTAACATATGGCCTATTCCACATACCTTATGAAACATCCTTTTCAATTATGCACATGTTCAATTATTTTCATATGTTATAAATGTAAGTTATTTATTTTAAAATATGTTAACAAGGAAAGTTGTATTAATGAAGCTCTAAATTAAAACTGTTGGGTTTTTTGGGGGGGAGGGGAGTAAACTATTTCTTTTATATATAGATTTTCTACTTCTGTTATAATTTTTCTGTATTTTTTCTTCCTTTCCCTGACTTCTACTTCCTATTCAGTTACCTCCCCAACCCTTCCAAACAACATGCTTTTTACAACACTGCAAAGAAACTCAAGAGTTTATCTTTTATAAACCGTCTCATTTTTTTAAGGCATTAACATAAAAAGTTTCAAGATTTTAGAAAGTGCCCCCTCTATGGGACTCTGGACAGACTGTTGGGTATTCATCCCAGATTTTTATTTTCACTCTTTAAATGTTTTTTATATCTTGGGTCTCTAGATTAATTTTAATGAACATCTATGAAGCAAATAATGCACAGAAGCAGGTATTAAAACATATATATACACACCTTGCACATACATATATGTGTATATATACACAAATATACATATGAAAGATAATAACAGAAAAGTTCTATAAATATGCTAACTTTTAAAGGCTTGAGTTTGATGTTAAATTGTTATGAAAACCTCTAAGGGCCTATTATGAAAGAGTGCATGTCTGTTTTTGAAACTTCAGGCCTGGAGGGCAAGGATATAATAATCAGTGGAACCAATTTAAATATCTTATATTCTATAGCAGCCAAGCATTTTTGCTTAACCATAGAGCCCAATGCTAACATATACAAATTGCACAGGAAAAAAAAAAACTGGTAACCAGGAATGATTTGTCTTAGATTTTTAAAAAAGGAAAGAGAAGAAAGGAAATTTGTGTCTAATGAATAATACCCATACAAACAGTCCATGATAAATAAATTATATAAGGCATGCCGATTTCCTGCCTTCCGCCATCCAACAGAGAACCACCACTGTCCTAATAATCAAGTCAGTAGGGTGGGAAAATAAGAAATCTGGCTTCTATCAGCCTCTGTCATGGAGAAATAAACGAGATTGTCTCTCAGAAAGCAAAAGTGATTGTAAGATCACAAATGAAAATGGGAAAGACAAAGACGTAAAAGTCGGTAAACAGAAAAGAATCAAGAGCCAAAGACAAAGAAAAATCAGTTATCAGAGTGGCTGCTGAGGTTTTTCTAAACAAAGAATTTTATGAAGCAGCTGAAGTTCAGTACAAAAAAAGACTCCACCCTACCCTGCTTCTGCTGCAACTTTTCCTTGCTCTGAAAACTCAGCCCACAGAAGAGAACTCCTCTAACTAAAAGTGCCTTTAGGACTCCGTTTTAAGCACTCTTCTTTTCTTTGAAACTTCCCACTCTCCACATTCAGGCAAAAAGAACTTATCCTAGGCTTTCCCAGAAATATTTCAGTAGTGTACTCTCCCCAGCGGCAGATGTAGAAGCTCCGGATTTACAAACATCCCAATTGTCTTCGGAGCTGTTTCCCAGGTGCAAATCTGTCAGCCCCCTTCTCAACTTCAAACCAGAACCTCCTCTTCATGCGGTTCCTGAGGTTTAACATTTCACCTATTTCCCAAACCGTGCAATAAACACCGCAAGGAAAGGCAAACGGCAAACTCACCATCCTCGTCTTCTTCCTGGGCTTTTATTGAGACAAATTGCCCTAATAAAATAGTAAGAATGAGGAGAGGTCTTGCTTCTACCCAGTTTGCCATCATGTCTAAATATTAGACATGTGGGTCTTCTTGGGAGTGAAAAGTAGATTCTAAGGTTATTGTAGCACCATGAAGTTAGCTCCAGGCTCTTCTTTCAGCACCAGCCCCAAGGCAGCCTCTGCAAACCCCCTTTTTCAGCACCAGCTCCGGCACAGTCTGCGAAAACTTTTTTCTAGCGATGCAGCTTTAAATAGGAAGAATGCTGCCTCCACTTCTTTTCCTGCCCCTTTTCAGCTTGTTCAGGCTCATAACCATCCAGTGTCTGCCAAGCAACGGTCTGATTGATGGTAAACAACCAAATCAGAACACGCGCCTCTGTGCCTTTAACTGTCCCTATTTCATTTATGTTTTAAACATAAATGTGGATTAATTACAGAAACAAACGTTTGTTTTCTCGTTCCTTTTTTTTTTTTTTTTTAAGAAAGCCTGTTAGAAGGAAAGAGTCTTATTCTCCCCTCCCTAACCCTTCCCCCAGACACACACCCCTTCACTTTTTCCCTATAAGCTGAAGAAGAAATTAGGGAGTAATTACAGTCTTTTAGCCTAGTTTTTGGTATCTAGATAATTCAGGATTCTTGTCCACCTTAAACTTTCAAAGGATCAAATTTTAACCCTTTCTTTCTACTAAGTGTGATTTATTCTTGTCCCCTTGTCACAGGATGTTTCTTTTCCCAGATTCTAGAAGGGACCATTAAATATCCAGGTAAAGAAATTATTTTAGACAAACACATGTGTAATACATCATACTTTTAATTAAGATCATCTTATCTCTCTGTCTTATTTATGGAAACCTATCTGCAGATCTCTTTTGTCCCTGAGAGTTTTATTATGAAGAAAAACAGCCCACTGTGTTAGTGCGGAGGACTGGGAAGTATACTCCATTTGGAGGCAGAAAGCCTCACTTCACGCATCAGCTCTGCTACTCACCCATTTTGTAAACACAAAGTCCTTATCTCTGTGCACTCCAATTTTCTCATTTGAGAAGAGGGCTTTGCCCTGACCAGTGGACAGGGTTTAGTGGCACTAAAATAATATGAATAATATTAGCTAAGTTCCAAGTTACAGAGAAACACAAAAAAGTAGATGGTGGTGTTATTATCCCTAAACCCAGCTTTTCACAGAATTTTGTAGTTCCAGTTGCATGTGACATTCAAGGGCAATATACATGAACTTTTGTGCCACACTCATGTTTGCTAAGATCTTAATGACCTGAGTGTTCCACGTAATTAATACATTTGCTATCCTGAGTCTACCCAGAATCAGAATGGCTGTTCTACACAAGACAGGTGAGTCAGTGGTTTATAATAACTCAACAGTGATCACAGTGATCAGGGAGCCTGCATTGTCCTAAGCACTAGAGGAAGAGGATGACTCAAAAATAAGTGAAAGCCATGCCGACTGTCTCCAAGGAACACTAATGTAGACACTAAGAAAAGAAAATTTTCATGAAACTAGAAATACAAGCCAGAGCATATAAATATGTGTGGGGTACATTAAGTCCAGTAGAAATTCAGAGAAAAGAGAGATTATAAAATAAGATTAGATAAGCAACGCATTATCATCACTTTTCTTAATAGAAGTCTCCAATTACCTTCTAATTTTAGCTTTGGATTTAGTCTCTGCAGTAATCCAGAGGAAATCAGGTCTCCAAGCAGCTGTATCCCTCTGCCTAAGTTTTCACTTTGACATGTCCTGTTTCAATTACTTCCATCACCATCATACTTAAATTCCCTGCTCCCATTTAAAGGAAAGGGCTGAGGAAGGACCAAAACTCACCCCTCTGCTAATTCTATCTAGAATATCTGACAGAGGACTTGGAAAAAGCACCTTGCTAAATATTCAAAAAAAAACAGGAAAATGCAGAGAAGAAAATTTACTCCAGTTGCTTGCCATTTCTATTCTATTTTGAAATACTTTTAGCCATCGACACCCAATACCAAAGGCTTGGTACAATTTTCAGGCATCTTATGTGAAATCTTTACTGGACCACAGAGACTAAAAGCATTAATGGAGAATCTTGAATTCTCAGAAAGTATTCTGGATGCTGAGGACACAGAGATAATAACGTAACAGGACTTGCAGCAGAATCAGTATATATAAACAGTGCTTGCTCAGATCAGCATCTTAGTATCTGTTATGAAAGCAGCTTATCAATACAGTTATTTAAAATCTAACTGTAAGGGAACCTCTCACAGTGTCTTCCCGTTTCAGCCTCTTCTTACCATCATACAAAAAGCATATGGTATGATAAGGGCAGAGCAAATATTTTCAGAACTGAGATAAATTAGCATTCTCTCTCATCCTTGCAAGCTTTGTGACTTGGGCTTTTCTTCTATGTTTGGCTTTAGGATCTTATATTACACTTCAGAAAGAGTAAAACATATACAAGTGTTGACCAGGTATGTCTGTTTAATAGATGTGGCTAAATTCAAGAAGATTTGACCATTTCTCAGTCCTTAAAGAACTGATTCTAGGCTTTGCTCCTTGAGTGGGAAGCTCAGAAATCTGTCACAATTCCAGTGTAATAATATATGCTTGTGGATGAAGTTTTACTAATCCATTTTTTTCACAGCAATTCTGGGAGGTATTTATTATTTTTCTCAAGTCATACATAGGGAATCATACTTCAAAGAAGTTTCAAGTTTGCTACGCTAATAAGTGGTACATTAAGGATTCTATTACTCCAGAGTGAGTGTTCTCTCCACTTCCTAGCTTTTAGATCTATTGACACAGTCTTTCAAGGCTCAGAAAGTGTCTCAGCACCCTTCAGGGTAATCTCTCCCTCTGCACTCTATATCACTTCCTTTTACATCTCCCTCGATTTCTTTGAAAAAGAACAAAAAAAAAAAAAAAAAAAACTAAAGGGTTTCTCTTGACTTCACATCATTTACAGTTTCTTTTCCCTTCCCTTCCCCTCCTGGTAATACTTCACCCTGTGCATCAGGTTGTCATCACCAGAACTACAAGGGACACCAATACCTCTTTGGTGAAAAACTCGAAGATCTTTTCTCTTATAATGTCTGATACTCAGGCTATTCCACTCTTCTTACTGAAATTTTTTCCTCCCATGGCTTCCTGGTCCCACATGCTACTCCTACTTCTCTGCTTTTGTAGTCAGATTTCCTTTGCTAATTCCTTTCAGAAAACTATCCTGCTGTCCATGTTGAACTATCAGCTTTTTTCTCTCCCTGCTCATTGTCTTGGGCTTTTTAAACTGCTAGGTCCCTTGCCTTTATTTCCATTAATATGTTAATAACTTCCAGCCAAGGCCCTCCCCCACCCCAACCCCACCCCCAGAGCTGCAGACCTGCATTCCTAAGTGCTCACACTGGGCATCTGCCCCTGGACAAGACCATGAAGCTCAGAGTCCAGAATGAAACAAACCATGATATCCCATTGTTCTTTATAAAAATTAATGCTACTAAAATTACCCTAGTCCCAAAGATAAGACACAGAAAAGGACACTCTTCCTTTCCCTCAACCCATAACCAATTGTTCACCGAGTCTCATTAGTTTTGCTATGCACTGTGTTTTTCTTTAATGTGAAGTATATTTGATTTAAAATATTACTTAATTTCAAGTGTACGACATAGTGATTCAATATTTTTATAGATTATACTCCATTTAAAGTTATTTTACAATATTGGCTATATTCTCTGTGCTGTACAATTTATCCTTGTAGCTTATTTATTTTATTTGTTTGTTTTACTGAATTCTAGTTAATTTACAATTTTGTGTTAGCTTCAGATATACAGCAAAGTTTTTTATATATATTCTTTTTTCAGATTCTTTCCACTACAGGTTATTACAAGAGATTAAGTATAGTTCTCTGTGCTATAAAGTAGGTCCTTGTTGGTTATCTATTTTATATTTAGTAGTGTGTATATGTTAATCCCAAACTCCTAATTTATTCCTCCTTCCTTTCCCCTTTGGTAATCATAAATTTGCTTCCTATGTCTGTGAATCTATTTGTGTTTTGTATTCAAAAATTTTTTTTTTTTTTTTAGGGCTGCACCCACACCATATGGAAATTCCCAGGCTAGGGGTTGAATAGGATCCACAGCCGCCAGCCTATGCCACAGCCACAGCATCTGAGATCCGAGCTGCATCCTTTAATAACTGCATTTCTTTAATAATTAGAGATGTTGAGCATCTTTTCATTTGCTCATTGGCCATCTGTATGTCTTTCTGGAGAAATGTCTATTTATATCTTCTGCACTGGTTCCACCTGGATATCCAGGATAACTTCCCCATCTCAACATCCTTGATCATAACTACACAAAATCCTTTTTGACACATAAGGTAACATATTCACAGGTTCTATGTATTAGGACATGGATATCTTTGGCAGGCCTTTATTCATCATACCAAAGATTGGAATAAGCTTTGAGTGCGCAAGAGTAGAAAGAAAGCAATCACAGCTAGTCTGATACGTTATAAGGTTGAAGATGAGGTCTGTCAGTAAAGTCTTACAGGTCACGGGTAAGAGCTTAATTTTTTCTAAATGCAATGAGAATCCAATGAAGAAGTTTTAAACAGAAGAATGACATACTCTTATTTATTTCTGATTTTTTAAAAATCAGAATGGCTTGTGAGAAATATATTATAGCAAGGCAAGAATGGAAGTAAGAACACAGGTTAGGAAACACTTTTAGTCCAAATGAGAGATGACGAAGGCTTGGACTAGGGAAGCGCAGTGGACATGGAAAGAAGCAAAGGAATTCAGGGTATATTTTGAAAATAAAATCACAAATGAATTATGAGAAAATAAAGTACAGATTTGAGAAGGACACCCCTGCCAACTAAGTGAATGATAGAGCGAGCAAAGTTCAAGTGTTGCCCCCAGGACAAACCAGGTTGTTCCTCCAATAGAACAGACCAACAAGTTCTGTTTGGGCCTCCCTAACCTCACGCAATATTTGTGTCTGATCCCCTTGCCAGACTGAAAGCTCTTTAAGATTATGGACACTGTTCGGTCATTTACATTTGCCCAACAGTTATTGCTGAACACAGTATATAATTTGGAAAAGAATTAGAACTTGATTGAATGGCCATGACAGAAGTGACAATGAGCATAAATAAAAATGATTATAAGATGTCAGCTCCAGAGGACTAAAAATATGATGGTTCTAGGGAAAGAAATATCTAAGCAAAGAAGAGAAAACGGTAAAAGAGAGAAGGAGAGCACATAACTAATTAGGTGCCTCTCTGTGCATATAAAGACTACAGACTGTCAATACACTGTGACAATAATAACAATAACAACAATAATAATGATGACAGTTAGAATGTATTAAGTAATCATTATGTGCCAAATACTATGTAAGTACTTTATATTTACTCATTAACTTAATCCTCAAATAACACTATGGAATAAGTCCTATTATTTTGCTTGTTTTGCAGATGAAGAAAGGAAATTGAGACTCATAGAAGCTAAATAATTTGTGTTGAGTCATACTAGACAAGTCAAGAAATGACATACTTGTCAAGAAATGGCTAGATCCAAGTTTGGAAGTCTGGTTTCACAGTCTTTTAAGGTGCTGAGGTTCAAAGAAACTATATGATGTTATTTCTTTAGCTTAAACTCCATTACTTATTTTTTTAAACAAATGAAATACTTACAGAATCTCTCAAAATGTCTTTACATAATATCTTTTCAAGTAAACAAACATATGAACCAATTAATTTCATTCTAAATGCTATCTATATCCAAATTTTATAAATATAGGTTAGCTCTATCTGAATATTTATATTAAAATATATTTTAAAATATATTTATTTAAGATGTTTTCTCTTTTAATTTCTTAAAATATGAACTTTCATTTTAATCTGGATAATTATATTTTAGCATAATTCATATTTTGAGAAAAGTTTATAATTTTACATTTTAAAATATTTTCTTATCTCCTCAGGCAATCAACAGACATATTTGGAAGTTATAGAGAGTCCTGTGAACCAAAATCATAAATGATCTGATTAATAATGTTGGTTCACACAGCTCCCAACTCTTTACATATTGTTTGAGCATACACATACTTGCTGAGACTCACAATAGCCCAGTGAAATAATATTACCAGGATGATGATTCCCATTTTATACTTGGAGATTAAGTGACTTTTCGGACAATGCAAACAACGCTTTCAAAAATGGTTTCCAAGCCCTGGCACTCTACTCACTATACTTCATGATAATTAAATTATAACCCAATTTTACTAAGCAGGAATATAGCATCAAGAGTCTGCAGGCTAGATAAGAGAGTAGGTCTTAAGTGTTCCCACCACACTTACACACAAAGGTACATATTATGTTTATTAAGGCATATTTTAAATAGAGTAAAATTCACCTTTTTAGACATATAGTTCTTTGAGTATGACAAAGGTATATAATCATGTCACCACCATCACAATCTAGGGGATATTTTCTTCACCCCCAAAAGTTTTTCCATTTGGAGTCAATCTTCTCCTCCCAACCCCATTCCTGACACCACTAATCTGATTTCCATCCCCATAGCTTTGCCTTTCCAGAACATTATATAAATGGAATCAGACAGTCTGGTGTCTGCGTCCTAAGACTCATCTGTGTTGTTGCATGTATTGATGGTTTATTACTTTTTTTAAAGTGCTATGTTTACATTTAAAAAATTTATTCACTCATTCTTAACCATTAATCCATTATTTATTTGTTAAATCTAATAAATTCTGAAATGTGGATGGATGATTGTTTGTACTGGAATAGACAATTCTCTGTAGCTAAAATGAGAATCTATGAGTCAAGACTTCCCCTGAGGGAAACTTTTTAGATGGCAGGAGTAGGTACAGGCCACAAAGGGGAAATTGTCCAGAAACTCAGTGACACCAAAGGCCATTTATACCAAATGAGCTTGCCATGCTCCACAGACTGCTTTAAAAATATCAAAGGCCTTAGAGTCTCAAGTTGTTTCCCAACAAAATAAGGAGCCATATCAGCTCATCTGACTCTTACAGTTCATACATTATAACTTACAGTTCTTACATTATAAGTTCTTACACTGTAATTGACAATTATGTGATGAACAGAAGTCTGGGAAATTGGTATGGAGAGGGCAGTAGAGGGCAAGGAAATCTATGTGATACATTTTATCACATTTCACACTTCCATCAGTATTTCATTTAACATTTTACATTTTCCTATGTCTTCAGGCAAACTGCTCCTTCAGCCCCTTCAGTAATTTCATTTTTGTTTTACAGAGCTATGGAATCCTCTACCTTTGTGAGGAAATAAAAAAGTTTTGTAAATTGGCTGCTGAGAAAGTATAGCATTTTATATAACCTGCCATTTCAAGTAGCACTTATGTTGTAGTTTTATTTTACATTTTACATTTGTGCCCAGTATTTGAATGTGAAAAATAATTACACCAGTTATCAATGTGTTGGGAGTATTCAATGTCAATTTTTTAAAACACTTTTAAGACAATATATGAGTAATTAAAAGATTTATCCCTATCTCCTTCTTGCTAATGTGCATGTATCAAATGAGAAATGGCCAGCAGTGGTCAAGTCTTAAGGCTGAAAAGCAGAAATTTCTACTCTCAGTCTCTACTATCACAATCATTTGTCATATGTAAGTCTTGAAAAAGCTAAAATATCTTATTGATTAAAAACATATTTCCAGTTGATTCCATGTTTCTCTTTTCTTCTTTTTTTTCTTTTCTATTTTTGGATGGATGGATTCCAATTATTCTATACTTAAGTTTTTTTCCTTTCAGTATTTGTGGGTTAGATGTCCTGTTTTGATTTGTGGTTGCCCTGTTTTTTGAGTATGCTAACATCTTCTTATATCTGCTTACTGTGGCCTGATAACCATATAGGCTAAAACACATCATTAATAAAGGAAAAC
>PVHT020000143.1:497452-560768 GCA_004024745.2 Catagonus wagneri
AAATTAATCCAATGTAAGGGATTGGAGAGGAGGGAAAGGAGAAAGAAGATGAAATGTGCTAATTTTCACATCTTTTATTGCTCAAAGTCATTAGCTATATCCTCAAACAAAATACAAAATTAGAGAGCATCTAGCCTCTAAGTAGGAAGCAGAAAGCAAATAAGTAGGAGTTCCCTTGTGGCACAGCGGGTATTGTCCTGCAGCAGCTTGGGTATTGTAGTGGTATGAGTTTGATCCCTGGCCTGTGAACTTCCACATGCTGCAGGCTCAGCTAAAAAAAAAAAAAAAAAGGGAAAAGGAAGTTAATAAGTACATCATTCTGATCCTAAATAAGGTGAAAGCCACAGAATCTCCCAAGTCATGATTTTTCTTTAACCGAAAGAAAGTTGAGGTTTACAGAGAAGACATGCAAAAAATAAAATGGAGTTGCAAAACAACTTGAAGAAGAGAGAGAGAATGATACAGAAAAAAATATTTGTAGAGATAATGGCTGAGTTACTCGTAAACAATAAAATATATAAAGGCACTGATTCAAGAAGCTCAGAGAACACCAAGCTAGATCCATATCAAAAAAGGAAAAACAAGCCATGTAAGCCCTTCATATTTATAATTTTGAAAAACAAAGATAGAAAAGAAAATCTTTAAGGAAGCCAAGCTTAAATGATATAATACATAAAGAACAAAGAATTACACCAGATTTCTCATCAAAAGCATTGCAAGACAGAAGACAATGACATACCACTTTTAGGAATTTTCATTGTGGTGCAGCGGAAAGGAATCTGACTAGGAACCATGAGATTTCAGGCTCAATCCCTGGCCTCACTCAGTGGGTTAAGGATCTGTTGTTGCCGTGAGCTGTGGTATAGGTCACAGACATGGCTTGGATCTGGTGTTGCTGTGGCTCTGGCATAGGTTGGCAGCTGTAGCTCTGATTAGACCCCCAGCCTGGGAACCTCCATATGCCACAGGTGCAGTCCTAAAAAAACAAAAAGACAAAAAAAAAAAGAAAAAAAAAGAAATACCACTCAAAGTAGTAAAAGAAAAAAACAATGCCAAACAAAAATTATTTACCCCCGAAAATATCTTTTAAACAAAATAGATATAGACTTTAAAAAACAGATAACTGAGATCATTTAGCAGTAGAAGCTCTACACTATTAGAAATGTTTAAGAAAATTCTCTAGTCAAAAGGAATATAATAGAAAATTTGGTCTATATAAAGAAATGAAGGTTTCTGGAAATGGTTAAAATTAAGGTAAATGTAGAAGACATTATTTTATTATTTTTACTCTACAAAAGAATGTCTAAAGTAACAGTAGCAGCAATTACAGCATATGGAAAATCAAACTGTAAGATAAAAATAGCATAAAAGATGAAAAAGAAGAATTGGAAATATACCGTTGTAACGCTTACCACTACATAAAAGGTTTATCTTCATTTAAAATGATACAAAGGAGACAATGTAAATAAACCATAGAGCAATAAATAAAAAATATTAAGAAGAGATATTAATGAAAAGTCCATGATGGAGATCAAATAGAATAAAACAAAATACTCAACCCAAAAGCAGACATACTAGACACAGCTAAGGAAAGAATTAATAAATTAGAAGATATAACCTAAAAAATATCCAGAATACAACACAGAAAAAACAATAAAATAAGAAATATGAAAGGGACTAGAGAGGGTTAGAATAAGAAGTTTTAGCATACATCTAATGAGACTTCCAGAAAGAGAAAGTCAAGAGAATGGGAAAGAGGTAATACTTAAAGATAATGGCTAATAACTTTTCCAAAATTGAAAATTATTCTGATCCTGAAAGAAATATGAAAGTCTTAGACAGGATAAAAAAGAAACTCACATATAAGTGCTCTGTATTGAAACTGCAGCACATGGAAGATATATTATAAAAGCAGCACGAGAAAAATAAAGGTGAAAGAAACAACAAATAAGCTAAGAGCTAATTTCTCAACAGCAACAATGGAACCCAGAAACCAGTGTAAGATACTTTAAGTCTATACTTTAGGAAGAAAACAAAAGTTAACTGAGAAAAATAATCTGGAATGCAAGCAAACAAAAATGGTATGTATGTGGATAAATCTAAACCATCACTGACCATATAAAACAATTTCTAAAAATTCCAGTGGATTAATAAATTGTATATAAAACTAAAATTATAGGGAGTTCCCATCGTGACTCAGTAGTAACAAACCTGACTAGTATCCATGAGCATGCAAGTTTGATCCCTGGCCTTGCTCAGTGGATTAAGGATCTGGTGTTGCCATGAACTGTGGTATAGGTTGCAGAAAGTGGCTCAGATCTTGTGTTGCTGTAGCTGTGGTATAGGCCAGCAGCTACAACTCCAATTTACCCCTAGCCTGGGAACTTCCATATGCCACAAGTGTGACCCAAAAGTAAATAAACAAATAAATAATAAATAAAACTAAAATTATTATATTAATTATGATATATAATACATATTATATTATATATGATGTACAATGCAATATATGATAAATTATATATTCTATGTGTTATACAATATGATACATATAAATATTCTATGTACTAGATAACATACATTATATATAATATATGTTGTAGTTTCTGCATTATATAAATAAATATACACACATAGGGCTCTGGGAGTAAAGTATTTTAAGTTCCTCTTTTGGTTGGTAAGAGATTAAAGATACTAATTTTAGGATGCTAATTTTAATATATGTTAAAAACATTTAGGAAAATAATTTTTTAAATGGAAATTAAATGCATAAAATACAATCTAGTTTGGTAAGGGGCTGTAGAATGCAAATAAGAACCAAAATCCACTAACCTCTTCCTTGAAAAAATAAAAAGGAAAAAAAATGAAAAATAGGATGAATCAAAAAAATGAGATGCAACATTAAAAATTAAGACATAATAAATATGTCAACTGGAGTTCCCTTCGTGGCTCAGTGGTTAATGAATCCGACTGAGAACCATGAGGTTTGAGGTTGCGAGTTCGATCCCTGGCCTTGCTCAGTGGATTAAGGATCCGGCGTTGCCGTAAGCTGTGGTGCAGGTTGCAGACGCGGTTCGGATCCCGTGTTGCTGTGGCTGTGGCGAAGGCCGGCAGCTACAGCTCCTGTTAGACCCCTAGCCTGGGAACCTCCATATGCCGCGGGTGTTGCTCTACATAAAAGCAAAAAGACAAAAATAAATAGATAGATAGATAGATAGATAGATAGATAGATAGATGATAGATAGATAGATAGATAGATAGATAGATAGATAGATAGATAGATAGATAGATATGTCAACTGAATTACGCAGTTAAAAGTCATAGATTGTCAGACTGGGTCTTGAGAAAAAGCTGCATGTGGAATGATGGAAGAGAGAGGTAAAGGGAACAAGTGCAGGCAAAGTGTGGAGGACAGAATAACCTTTACTTACTTAAGTTTCAATAAATGAACTGTAAAGAACGGGAAGAGGTTTATCTTCAAAAAAGCAGAAATTAATTTCTAGAAGTTTAAAATTTGTGTGGTACATAAGTGAGAACTACTGAGCAAAAGAAAGAAATAACAAGAGCAGTATATAAGCATAAAAGGTAAGTTTGGGTAAGTAGTATATAAGCATAAAAGGTAAGTTAAAATATAAGATTCCATAACACACTCTGAGGAAAATGACACATTCCCTGTGAGCATGATGCATCTGAGAATCATCATTAAAGTCGTTATCTTGGTGGAAGATTCAGCCAGAAAACAGAGATGAGGATGAGGAGAATGGAAAATGGGATCAGAGATATAAATTCTTGAGATCAATTTCAATCATTAATATTTCACTACTTGTTACTTATTTTTTTGGTGGGGAGGGCATGCCTGTAGCATGTGGAAGTTCCTGGGCCAGGGATCAAACCAATGCTGCAGCAGCAACCCAAACTGCAGGGACAATGCCTGATCCTTAACCCACTGCATCAGAAGGGAACTCCATTGCTTATTTCTGTTAAGTCTACCAATACTTAACAGTATTCCTTTTTTTCATTTTTCAGTTTCATGGAAGTATAATTGATTTCCAATGTTGTGATAATTTCTTCTGTATAACCAAGTGGTTCAACTATACATGTATACACATCCATTCTCTTTCAGATTCTTTTCCCACATAAATTATCACAGAATATTGGGTAGAGTTCTCTGTGCTATACAGCAGGACCCCATTGGCCAATTATTACATACTTCAGTGTGCATATACCAATCCCTAACCCCCAGTCCATCAAAAAGAAATTATTCTTCAAAACAGTTTTAACAGCTCAATTATTTATATGACAATAGTATTACTGATAGTTATCAAATCTCTTTGTTAAATATTTTTTCCTTTAGTAGCATGGGAATGCTAAGAATAAAATTCAAATCTTGGATATTTTGGCTTTAAATAGCATTCCCATGCTACTAAAAGCCAAAATATCCAAATCTGATAACTTTCCACTAGCACAGATAAAGTATAAACCTGAATTGTGGTCTTTAAAAATATATTTTGGAAACAAGAGAAGGTATGAATCGTTCAAACATATGTACAAGTTAAGGATATATAATAAGGATATATCATGTCCATAATATAATTGCCTTGCCTTATTTCTTTGCACCCTCCCAAATCTAAAAGCGGCATTGCTTTCAAGCTCTAAAAAAAAAAAAAAAAAAAAAAAAGAATGAACTTAAGTACAACGTAGTCAAGAACCAAACACCAGAACTCTAACTTACAATCAACACACCCAGCCCATAAATACAGGAGAAACAGTGGTGGCATGGTAGAATTACAGGGAGCAGACCAGTATTTGCTTTGGCAGATGTGGAGTCTGTGCAAATAGGAACACAGATGTAAGCTGAGTATTTTAGAGTTTCTAAAATTGCTGAATCAGACATAATATCCAAAGTTGCAATGTATCAGCACGTTTAGAGAACAGAGTGCCATTCTAAGTACTTTTTTAAAAATTCTTGTAGAATAAGTTACCCGTATTAAGCATTTCTGTCATCATGTCAGTTCTAACATAGTACTTCCACCTTCAATATTGAGTCACTTCTTACTTACATGGTTACAGTTCTTGTTCCAATTTAGATATTTTACTATTTTCCTCAAACGTAACACAGGCAAACTCCAGAGGAATTGGTGACACTTTAGCCCAAAAGAGACTTAATTGAATGTATAATTAGTTACATTTGTACGGAATTTCAATAAAACTCAAATACCTCACAATGAAATTCTGAGAAGCAATACTGAAAAATTACGAATAAAATTGGCAAACTTGGTCTATAATTACCCCTCTAAAGAATGTGGTATTTTCATAAAACTCGCTTTAATTCCCCAATTTAGTAAATTATGCTATTTTATAGTGATGTTTAGGTCTCTTTAACATTTCAGAAAAAAGAAATGAAAAAGAAGAACCTTTTTATTTACCAAGTAGGGCTTTGTCCAAAGATGTTCATGGAATGAATAATGACTGAATGCCCCCTTAGTGCCTTACTTTTCCCACTGTTGAAAATACTTAGGACTTCATTGTGAACTAACTAATCTTAACCTACTACAACTTACCTTATTTCTAAATTATGTGTTCATGTGTGTCTAACTGCCCTACTCATTTAAAGTTTTAGACATATTTGGTTTCAGTAATTGTTATTGGATTGACCTAGATTTATTTTCAATTATCAAATCCATTTTACCTTTAAACTTTAATCTCACCACACTAGGATATATCCCTACTTTAAATCATTTTCCTATTAGATTCCTTGCGCCGATACTTGTCCCAATTTTTAAAAATAAACAATCCACAGAGACTACAAATAAGGTTTCATCTTGTGTGCTGACTGCTAATGGATTTGTAATGACCACCTGCAGCATTTTATTGGGAAGATGTTGAGAACAAATCTCTACACTGAACAAGAAAGAATGTTGTGTTTGATTAATTATATCTGCCAAGGGCTTAAAATGATAGGGTGAAAAGTGGTAAGAATACTGTCTTATCTAATAGAACTCTAAATTAATTAAAGCCACTACACACATTTCTAAAGAATTTTCCATTCCCTGCCTTTTTTTAATGTCTTGAAAGGGGCAAGAGAATCCTAACACTGTTGTCCTAAGAACCATGACACTTCACCTTTGCTTCATTTAAGGATTTTACCGATAGTTACCGCTACCTCTCACCTTCAGGCTGAGGCATCTACAAAGGAGCCAAGAAACATAATTCCTTCTCAAAGGAATACGTAGACTCCTGCCTCAAACACATATCTTTTTTTTCTGTTTCCTATTTTATTAGCCAAGGGAAGAAAGCTATTTTTAAAGCCAAAATATCCAAGTTAAGGAAAGAAAAATTATGTTTACAATATACCAGTCACCATGCCAAATGCTTTCCATGAATTATCTCATTTAGCACAGACAATCCTACAAGAAAAAAAGTACTATCATCTTCACCATTATCATCCTTAATCTAGAGATAACAAAATTGTCTTGGAGATCTTTAAGTGATGTGCTCAGAGCTTCAGTGCTAGTGAGTAGGAGAAAAGGGATATGAACCCAGGAAATCTAATTCTAAATGCCATGTTCTTAATTACAATGGGAGGTTACATCTCTAAATGAGACAATGAGCCACATTTAGATATTAGTAAAAGAACTGAACTGAATGCTAATGTTCAGAAAGAGCACAATTTGTATTTGACCTGGGCTTAAATGCCTATGTTCATGCCATAATGTGTCTCATACTCTCTTCCCTTGTGTGTAATATGGGGATAATGCTCCCTAAATGGGAAATAATTATGACACCTAGTAAAAATAACTGCATGTAAGATATCTGGCCATAAGAGAGCTTAATAATTGTTGGTTGTCTGCATACATATTTAAATTCTTACAACTCCTGCAAGTATGAGCTTTAGGGTTAAAAAGGAATCTATAATTCATGAGAGAGCAAAAGTGATAAACATTTTTTTTGGTGAATCACAAGTTTGGGTAATATGCTAGAACTGAAATATCACATCTATTAGAAAAATTGATGAGATTTTAAATAATTATAGCACCAATTTCATATTAACCAATCAAAATTCTGATTTCCTAAAAGGAATTGTTTAAAGAGTAATTACTGCCCTCCTTCCCTTAACTGCTTTTAGCATCTCTTAGGTCAACAATAAACTTTTCAATGATTACTAGGTGTGTATGTCATATCACAGCCTGGGAGTAGAGGAACTGAATAGGGAGTGGAGAGGGATAACAGGAGGTGTATAGAGGTTATGGGTCCCTGACATGACACTAAGAACAGGAAATCAATAGTGAAAGAACTGGTTTGAGTGAGCTTGGGCTCACTGGTGGACTCCATAGGAAGGGCAATTGGCTAGAAATTTGTCAAAGCCAAGGAGGTGATTATAAGCAGATGGCAAGAGCAAGAGTATCCAACCTTGAACCAGATGCTGAAACAAGCTTCAGGGGAGTCGATTCCACAGAGGAGTTAAAGCCCAGGAACCCAGACCAAATTGTGCTGTCCTTATCTGTGACAGCACTCTTAAAATCCTAAAGGCACTTCACCCAGCTTGGACAGAGGGCATATGTGGTTTCACCTTGGACGTACATGCCCTCTAGGCCAGCGGAATGCAGAAGCACAAATAGTAGCTGCCTGTATGTTGTGATTCAAGGGTAAATAAGAAGTTTCTTCTCCAAAATATACCCTGTGATGAATAAAATTCCTTTGAGCTATGGAGTGGTTCTCTGTTAAAAATATGAAGGGTTAGAACCAAGCCTGAGTAACCACTGGAGAAGGGAGGAAAAACCACCAATCTTGATTTGTCATTTAAAACTTATTTGAAAAAGTATTTGCCCAACAGAAAGTTATCTGCCCACCAAGTTATACTGATAGCAATTTTCTGGAAGTTGTTTAAGACTGATAAAATGTGGGAGACATTGAAGAGAAGAGCCACAGTGGACTACAAGGATGTGAAATTTGACACTGAAGGATTTCAATAACAGTATCACATATTGACAATTTTGTGTAGAATTGGGACCAAGGTCCTCAGATAAGTTGTTTGCATCTGTATTGTGAGCAGCAATTCAGTAAGAACATCTGGGAGATATTATACTTGGAAATCTAAAAGTCTTCATATGTCTTGTAATATCACAAATATTTTTTTTTTACACACAATTCAAATATATACTTTTAAAAATACTAACAGTGATTTTGTAAACATATCCTTGGATTTTATACATATTAAAGACAAAAATTAAGATGTTTGCTCCTGCAAGATTGCAGAATATATATTGAAAGAAAATAGTAATATCACTGTAGATTTAAAAAAAAAGCTTAGTTTTTTTCTTGTATCTATTAGATTGGAATTAAAATAGCACAGGCTTATGACTTTTCAAACTTAAGAGGTATATGGATTAGAATTGTGAAGTTTATTGCATTGTGCTACTTTTAAAAATTCACTTTATTATCCAATTGATTTCTCTAACCTTTAATGTTTAGCTTTTAATATTTTTAACTTTTAATACACCAGATATTTTTGAATCATTGAAACATATTCTCAAAATTAGGCTGAAAATAACTTGGGAGAAAAAAAAATCGCAAACATTTAAGTTTCTATTCTAGTAAACCTAAGCCATAAAAAGTTTGCTCTGTGCTTAAATCTGAATGTTTATCTCAAACCCAAATTCATATGTTGAAATCCTAATTCCCAAAGGTGATGGTATTTGTAGGTGGCATTTTAGGGAAGCGCTTAAGTTATGAGACTGGAACCCTCATGAATGAAATCATTTCCTTCTAAGAGTCTCCAGAGAGATTCCTAGCCCCTCCTATCTTGTCAGGTTACAGTGAGAAGTCTGTGACCTACCAGGGTGCCTCCACCAGACCATGACCATGCTTGCATACTCATCTCAGATTTCTAGCCTCCAAAACTGTAAGAAATAAATTTCTGTTGCTTATAAGCTTCCCAGTACTTTATAATAACAGCCCAAACAGTCTAAGGCACTCTGTTATTTTACAGTTTCAATTAATCCATTTTAATAACACTCATCAGTCATACTCCTTAACAAGCATCCAGAAGGTGCCAGTTTCTGGTCTAAGTGCTAAGGTTATATAAGTAAACATTGTGGCTGGTTAGAAAAGCTGGAAAATAACTATAATACAATGAAGTTAAGTGCCCCGGATCCTCTCCTTCAGGTCAAATATCTCCAACAGATTTTTTTTTTACATTAGCTATCTCCATTTTCACTCCCTCCTTCACTCTATTCTACATGGTAGGGCCATCACTCCACTGAAAAGGATCTGCCTATGATCACTATGAGATCAGTAAATCCAGTGTAAAAGTCCGCATGCTCATCTTCCTAAACCTCAGCAGCACTGGACACTGTCGCTACTCCATCTTTTTGAAATGTTTTTTTCATTGTTTCTGTTTTAATCCTGACTCTCTGATCACTCCTTCTCTCCATTTGGAATCATCCCCCTTGATTCAGACTTTAACTGTTGAAGTTACTGGAAAAAAAAAAAAAAAAAAACTTAGTCATTTCTTTTCCTTCCTCTCCTCTCTCCTAGGACTTTGATTAGAACATGTATGCCACAGAGTGTCAACGAATTTTTCCACCCTTACTTTTGCCCTACACACTAATGTATACAATAATCCTCTCAATTCTCCTCTTGAATGTCTCAAAGGAATATTAAACTCAACTTGTCTGAAACCAAAGTCATTACTGTTCTCCTCCATCCACTTTCCTTTGCCAGTTAACACTTAGTTCCCTCAAATCCCAGTTCAAAAATCATTTCCTCAGAAAACTCCATGCAGCAAAGACCATAGGCATTTGGTTCAACATTGTATGTACAATGCTTTACACTATCTATAACATAAAATGGAGTCAATACACACTTTGTTTGAATGAATGAACAGACAATCTATGGAAGTACCAAAGAAAAGGCCATTAATTTTGTCTGGAACTGAGTATAACGGAAGAATTAACTCTTAAAAGATGGACACAATTTTGTCAAAATATAAAAGGAGTCAGAAGAGGCAAGAGACTAAGACAATGGAAGCATTAAATGTTTCGGGAAAATGAATCAAGGAGAATGAATCAAAGATTGCATAGCAAAGGGCATGGTGAGAGGTGGCTGGAAGCTAGGAGATGAGGTGGGGATAGTAATAAGGGAGGAAAGGGAGGATTGGAAAAAGAGTTGAAAAAGTAGATTTTGACCAGAAGGATCTAAACTTTATTCCATAGGCAATGAGGAGCCACTGAATGGTTTCAAACTGAGGAGGAGAGAAGGTATGTATTTTAGATAGTGTACTCTATTGGTTCTTAAACTACTAACTTTTATTACCAACCCATCCTTCTATATTCTATCCTGGGATGCTACTGTTGAGATTCTGAAAATCACTCTCTTTTGCCATCTATCCTACTGACAGATTCTGTTAATAGCAGACTATAAAGGGAAACTAGAAGACTTACAAAAGGGACAACAGACTCTGCCCTTGCTGGTTGCTTCATGGTTTTGTCAGTCACTCTAGCACGGTTTTGTTAGATTTCTTTTGGCTCTCCCAAATGTTCCTCATGAGGCCCCCTTGGAGAAACCATTTCCTTCCAGGTAGCTCTCCTTCCTCCAAGCCCAAGTTCCCTGCATAGGGCCTTTCCCTTAATCATCCAGTTTCTGAAAACCCCAGACTTGTGCCTCTCTTCCCTCAGCCTTAGGAGTAGTAGCAGCTTCTGTTTACTTCTTCTTCACTTTTTTTTAATCCTCTACTAACTGTTATTCAATACCTTTTCAATTCTCTATTTTGAAATGCTTAGTATAACTTCCATTGTTCTGATTGGACCCTGACTGACAGAAACATTTTACTTGGATTAAGAAATGGAGTGGTAAGGACTGAAGTTCGAAGATTACTTAAAGATCATTTCAATATTCTAAAAAAGAGATAAAGTAAATCACTGAATCTGTGGAGATGATAGTGATGAAAATAATAATAGCTAAGAGTTATGGAGTACCTACAATATATCAAGCACCTTTCTAAATCCATAATCCCTACCTATACCTATGTACTGTACTTATTTCCATTTCACAGGTAAGAAAACTGAGGCTCAGAGAGATTTCAATTAACAGATTCTAGGTCACACAGGTAGTCGTAGTGGAGACAGGATTTAAACCCCAGTCTTCTGGTTCCAAAGTCCTTTCTTTTAACAACTAAAAGTGGACAAAATTCTTGAGTTGTTTCTGAGAAAGAAGCAACAGTATATGTTACTCAACAGGAATGCTCATGTAGAGGAGAACTTTAAAAACTACCTTAGAGACTTAGTTTTGGTGACTGGGTGACGAAGCTATTAATATTAACCACTAAAAGAATATTTAAAAATCAGGTTTGGGTGCTCAGTAGGAATAATTAATTCAGTTTTGAATATTTTGAATTAAAAGGTGCTTGTGGGACATCTGAGGATTGATGTCCCTTGAAAGTGAAATTTGAGTCAGGTCCTTTAAAGTGGTTCATAAAAAGATAAAGATTTCAGAGCTCTCAGAATAAAGATGCTAGATAAAGTCATGAAAATAGATGGTAATGCCTATCCTAAAAGAGGGGCTATGGAAAGAGAGTGAGCAGAGTTTTCAAGCTGCTAAGTATAAATCTTATGGCTCTCTTTTCTACATAAAGAATAGCGAACAGTCTTCAAAGAAATACATATTAAGCAGTAGAATGGAGACAGGAGGACTGAAAGGAAATGTATGTGGTAAGACACACAAGCAAAGTATGAAATTATTCAAGAAGTTTTGGGGGTTTTTTTGAGGAAACATAAAGGAGTGGGAATGAGGAGATAAAAAAGAGTTCGAAACAAAATGCTTTCCTTCCTACACTGAAATGCAGGATCTTCTAGATTGATTTTTTGGCTTAGAGTGATTTGGCGGCAGAGAATGGGATGACATCAGCAAACCAATCCCTAGCCCAGAAGAATGAATCACATTTAGTCTGTTTGCACTTGATTAAAATATTTTACATTTGTTAAGCTTGGAAAAAAAAAAAAAAAGACAGAGGAAGCCATTGAAAGGGGAAAACTGAAAGTCCAAATATGGTTTGTTTCTGACTCACCAGAATTGCAGCATCATAGGAACTAATAACTTTTACTTAAAGAGACATTTTTTAAAAAAACTTCCATCCAAGAAATAACTCCCCAAATTACATACGACGGTTTTACAGCTTTCTTAAACTTTTAACTTAATACCAAAGAAAACCCTATGAAACGGTGACCTTCTATAATACTTTTAAAAATACAAAGATCTTGTCAATTGCAGAAAAAATGGGTAATATTTAAATATCATCTGGTCTTTATTATTTATTTTGTTCAGAATAGTAGAAACTGCTAGTTTTGATGGTTCAAATGTATCTAAATATTTGCTTCTTTGGAACAGAGCAGGCAGGAAAAGCAAAGTAAAGGGGTGGGGGTAGATTTGCTTCTTTACGGGGACCTCTGCCAAGTAATCTGCAAACAGTCCATTTCCTGGCAAATGTCTGCTCACTGGTTTGTCCATGATTTTTTTTTAACTACAGTTGCTAACACTAACCTACAGATCCCTTAACAACAAAAGAGATTTATAATTAGGCAGAATTCACTTGGAAAAGAAATCCATTGCTGCTAACTTTAGGTAGTTATTTTTCTAAGAATGTGAATTATTGTGAGGTTCAATTAGATAAGTGAAAGAAGTCACCTTCTTTAAATAATGAGGCACTACAAAAACCTTAGTTATTACTTGTTTAACAGAACAGAACATGTAAAGACCATCTACAAATAGAAATAACATTGTTTGGTGACATTTCCTATTAAGAAAATGTGCTGCTTTCCAAGATTTCATGGTTTTTCATCCTGAAGTGACATTAATTAAATATTTCTCATCAGTATAACATCAAATTCTTCATCAACCAGTAGGTGGGTCTCTCTAAATATAACCAAAGTCAATATAGAAAAAAATTTGAAATATTCATTCACTTAGTTTAAAACTATGTCAACATAAATTTAGATGATAAATGCCACACTGTTAAAAATGATGATGATGATGTGATAGATATGAATTAAGATTTATGTCTCAAGAAGAGTTCTTACAGGTGAGTTCCCGCTGTGGCGCAGTGGGTTAATGATCTGGCTTGTCTCTGTGGTGTTGCTGGTTTGATCCTCCACCCAGCACAGTGTGTTAAGGATCTGGCATTGCCACAGGATCAGATTTGATACCTGACTGGTAACTGGCATATGCCATATGTGTGGCTGAAAAAAGGGGAAAAAAGGAGTTCCTACTTATTAAGAAAAAGGCAAAGACTCTAGAAAAATTACAAACAGGACATATACAAAATAAAAACCATAACTGGCCAATAATAAATATACACATAAGAAAATATCAGGCTTACTAAATATCAAGTAATAAAATGTTAAAAACAGGAGTTCCCATTGTGGCTCAGTGGTAATGAACCTGATTAGTATACATGAGGACATGGGTTTGCTCCCTGGCCTCTCTCAGTGAGTTAAGGATCCGGCGTTGCCGTGAGCTGTGGTGTTGTTACATTGCAGACATGGCTCAGATCTGGCGTTGCTGTGGCTGTGGTGTAGGCTAGTGGCTGCAGCTCCGATTCAACCCTAGCTAGAGAATTTCCATATGCCACAGGTATGGCCCTAAAAAGATGAAAAAAAAAAAAAAAAAGAACAATGAGGGACATTTATATTTCAAACTGACAAAGATTAAAAATGAAAGTACCCAGGGGGACTCTGGAAAGATGACAGAAGTAAGGACACCATAGTTTTTGGATCTTCTATAAAACCTATATAAAAATGAACAAAAGAGCCAGAGAGTAAAACTAAAAACCCATGGACAACGTTTACAACAAAACTAGACAGCAATATACAAGTCTCTTGGAACAAATCACCAACAGCCTCAAACCTGTATGAGATGGGAAACTGTGCAGGAGAAAGTCAAGGAAGGCCAAGAGGTATCTGATGGACTGGACAAATAAGACAATCCCAAAATTGCTGCCAGCAGGTATTCACTGAAAACTCCAGTAGCCTGATTTGAGATCAGCTGCTTAGAGGAGGGGAGGTGCACAGAGATCCACCAGGTGGAGAGGATTCTTTTGTCACTGACATTGTTTAGAATTGCCAGTGGAGGCTGCTAATATAAAGCAGACCAATTTTTAGCAACTCATTTTTAAAAATTCTCCATACACAGTTCTCCTTTTGGGTCAATCCACTAATCTTTACTGGCTGCTGTTAGATTGACTGAATGATTAAATCATTTTCATTCAGTATTCTTTTCTCTAGGGGCTAGGAGATGGGAATTCTAAAGCTAAGAAAACCAAATACCTGCTGTCTTGACATCTCAATACCTAGTATGTAAACAACAAACAAAAACGACAATGTGATTAGTGCTACAGTAAAGGTTACACATGTCATTACAATCAAACGTAATCACACTGGAGAGCAGATATTAGGATTCTAAAGAAATAAATGATATTAATCCATTAAGATCACAAACTCTAGAGTTGTGCAGCACTAAATTCTGAACTTTGCCACTTACTAGCTGTGTGAAGTTGGGTGAATTATCAAGGCTTTCTCAGTCTCTATTTCTTTCAATAGAGAAAACAGTAATACCACCCCAGAGTGTTATTAAGGATTAAATGAATCTGATAATACTCTGGGCCTTTAGCATTGTCTCTGATACGTGTATACTTGAAAATGTACATTTTTACTACCATTGAATGGATCTAATGAAATCTAAATTAGCTGGAGGGAAAGGCATGGGCAGATGCATGGATATTCCACTGATCAATGATAATATTTTCCTGGAAAGAGTGTGAAGAAGAAGAGGGTGGAGGAAGTGACAGCAAGCATCTATGTGACAATACTTCATTGGACCTGCCTGATTTAATAAAGTAATTCTTCTTTTACTTTTTGTCTTTTTTGGGCCACACCCACAGCATATGGAAGTTCCCAGGATAGGGTCGAATAGGACTGCTGGCCTAAGCCACAGCCCCAGCAATGCAGGATCCAAGCCCTGTCTGCAACCTATACCACAGCTCATGGCAACGCCAGATCCTTAACCCACTGAGCAAGGCCATGGATCAAAACTGCGTCCTCATGGATGATAGTCAGATTCATTTCCACTGTGCCACAAGGGGAACTCCCAATAAAATAATTCTTAAAATAATTAGCCCCTGTTTCATTAAGAACGAAGATCATTAGTTACAAATGATATTAAACAGCTCCATACAGTCTTCCCATTTATTTATTTCCTGAAATAAGAATGACATCAGCATCTTGTTGTCTCAGAAAGACACCAAGACTGGAGCTAAGGAATTCTTTAAAGAGGACCGTGTCAGTAAACAGTATAAGAACCAAATAGATTTAACCTCCTGAACTCTAGAATGTGCCCTAGCAATGGGTGGAATAAAATCATCATTTTGTAAACTCTGCAAAGATAAGCTATTTTAACTCTAATCAATTGAGATTATTTTCCACTTTGACATCCTCCTTATCATACTTTTCCTCATGTCCAGTAGTGCTGGAGAGACCATAGACCTTTTGGGGATCCAACTAAGAAGCTGAGTTGTAGAAACATTTATTTTTGATTGGGTGGAATATATTTATGTGGTTCACGTCCATTTCACATATAGGTAAGATACTGCCAGTAGGTTCAGTGTAGGAATAGTTTCCAGAAATACACCTACCCATAGTATTGACTTGACCCAGCATCATAACGCAGAGGCTCAGGGAAAAATTTATTTATTAGCATTAACATGTCCAATATGCCTCGTAATATAAATATGCAGGCAGTGGAGAAAATACATGATTTGAAATGTATGAAACCAGAAACCAGTCTGCGGAAAATTCTTCCAGTCATCAGCTGTGTAAAATTAAACTGGAGCACTAGGTTCTCACTGATACCCTGTTAAAATAGACGTTCTCTCCTGTCAGCAATGTGTTTGATAAAACAGCTTATACAATTATAAATGCTCCATACATTCTCTTTGTTTTCTGGTGGGAAGTGCATTAAATAGAATTGTCAGTTTCCTTTACTTATAGAACGCCATTTTATCAGTAGTAAAAACAGGAAAGTACTTCAGAGTGTGAAAACGCTTGCTTTAGCATTTCAATATATTGAATTATATCTTAGTATATCTGTTTTGTCTTACTCTGACAGTCTGGTGCATTCAGAACAAACAAAATGCAAAATTGCTTGTTGAAAAAGCTAGTATTCCGATAACAAAATTACTGCATATATATGCATCAGTCAGAAATATAAAGTATAATTGCATAGTTCAATACAAAAGAGCAAGCATTTAAAGATGCACTTAAATAGCTCTTCTGTATGCCTTAATTTTAGGTTAGTTTTGTATATTTTTCACAATATTGATTATATCAAAATTCAAATATAACAGGAAGGAAGTAACTTAGTAGAAGCTTTTTTCACTTTAAAAAGATTGGTTAAGTGGATAAGCAATGAGATGGTACTGTATAGCACAGGAAACTATATCTACTCACTTATGATGGAACATGATAGAGGATAATGTGAGAAAAAGAATGTATATATATGTGTGACTGCATCACTTTGCTGTAGAGTAGAAACTGACAGTACACTGTAAGCCAACTATAATGGAAGAAATAAAAAATCATTAAAAAATTAAAATATTGGTTGAAACAGCTTAAAAATCTTCTATATTAATAGCATTTGTCAGGATTTTATACTTAAATTTATTATTTCTTTCATTCTAGGTAAATATTAACACTATATCAAGTTTGTATTTTTAATGTCAGAGACTTTTCCTTATAAAGACATCTGAAATTGAGTAAGTTTCAGTCCCCACAGAAATTGGAAGTACCCCTGTGTAAGGGCAAAAAATGGAATGATTGAATAAAATCATCACATGCATGATGACTTCAGTGGGAAGACGGAAATCTTCCTACTGCTTCAGCCAAGCGCACTGAGGGTTATGGAGCCAAGGTCTGCTTTAGCTGAGGGTGCGGGGTGGAGGGGTGCAGTGAGTTCTGCCCAGGCACAGAAGGTCCACTCTTAGAAGCCTTCTGCACTTGCTTTATTACTCTGCTGTCATATTGAAATTCTTGTACATCCTGTAAAAAAGGGTCCACATTTTCATTTTTCACCTAGCCCCATGGATTATGCAGCTAGTTCTCTGTGGAACAGATGTGGCCTGTTAAGAGTGGCCCAAATGTGGCTTAACGGTAAACCTTTATTCCACCTGGATGTCATTAGTCGTGATCTGCTCAAGAAGGACATGACTTCAGGTGAAGAGATGTTCTACAGCTGAGATCCAACCTGAAAATGCTGACAGCTGGGCCACAAAGCTTCCTGGACAAGGACCAGGGTATCACCTCTGTGTCCACCACTAGCACCATTTACTCCATGTTGTGTTAAGATCTTTGAAAGATTTAAAGATAACTTCAGTTGCCCAATTTTCTCCTTCCTCACTATATGTTTGTAAAGATTCCCAAAGTCTAAGTCATTTTCCAAAGCCACTTAATTTTTTAATGAGAAAGTTCCTTAGTGAGAGAACTAAAATCTATAAGAAAATTATTCCTTCAGAATTAAAGTGCATTTTTTAAGTTTACAACTTTAACATTAATCCCGTGCATTCCAGAAACAAAGATAAGGGTTAATTTTCCACCGATGTTTCAATATGTCAATCACTCCCACCGTAGCCAATACAGAGACAATTTTCAGGCTCCACCTTTTTAAATTAAATTTCGTTTATACTCCAAATAGACTGTTTCATATAAGGACATATCTGATATCTTGAATTTAGAGGATTATAGAAACAAAACAGTAATCTTGGTTATAAATTAGGAAACAAACTACTGGCAACTACAGTATACAAGGTTGCCCAATGCAAATGATATTTTGGCATACCAATATCATTTCTGATGCTCTATAGTATGCAAGCACAATCATAAGCATGAAGATCATCACCCAGGATCCTCTTATCATACTCATGTTCTTCCATAGCACTTATTTCTTTCTAATTTACTATTTGTATTTGTTATTTTCATTGCCTATCTCCTCTCTCTACAACACAAGCTCTAGGAGGTCAGTGCTTTTTGTCAGTTTTGGTCAAACAAGAGTGACTAACCCATAAGAGATGCTCTAAAGTAAGTTGTTGAATAAATGAATGCTTAATTCCATGGGAATTTACAGAATCTGTGACGAAAAATATAAAGTCCATAAATTCACATTTGCAAAATTAGCCAAGTGCTATTACAGCTCAATAAAATAAAAATGGATGTGATAACATAATACTCATATCCTTAAATACTTCAAATTATAAAAATTAATTACAGCATATACTAGTTTGAAGTTTAGCTTGTGTGATTTAAATCTACTCAAGATCAAGGTTTGGCTACAATTTAAAGGTTATCTTAAATATCTGAGCAAAATGTAGAGAAGTTTTTTTGACATTTTAAGTAGAGAAAAATGTAGAGAACAGTATCATGTGCTAGTAATAAAAGTTGGTTTCTATTCTGCTGATCAGGATGTAATTAAGATATCACTGTTCCTGAAAAATAGGAACTTGAATCCTCAGAGTAGGGGAGTAGGAGTAAGGGAAGAAATGCTGAGGAGAAAAAAATAATGGTCATGCTACCATTAACACTGAAAGTACGTATTTGATATGAAGCTTAGCCAGACATTACAATCTATCAAAAAGTAAATTACTCAAGAAATATAATTAGATAAGCTTAGCATTATGTGTGAATAAAAGCCACATGGAGCAGCTCTTGATTTTTGTAAACAGGGATTTCCCATTCTAGTAGAGAATGTTCTTGAGAAAAATTCATTCACTTTTCTCATTCTCTTCTCTCTCCATTTGCTCTTCTATGGCAGCAAGGGTGGAAAAATAGTGCCTGGCAATGTTATAAAAGTTGGAATACAATTTGGAAAACTAATGATGCTGGAAACCCACTATAATTTCATTGTCTACAGAACAGAAATTTCCACAAGATGCATTTGTTCAAGACTCAAATTAAAGGACACTGAGTTTCAGAAATATGAACATGTTCATGAGACAGTTACATCACACTCAGTACATTTGGAGTTATGGCCTTGAGACTTTGAAAAAAATTCCTAGGGTATTACTAGAATTAAGCATAAATAATGCCTCTTTCAATTGATCCAGGTAAATCACCATCATTTTGTTGCCATTTAAATTCCTCTTATTCTAAATGGATAGAGGAAGTTAAATGGATTCTAACTAGTGGAATAAACTCAGCTGAGTTTGCTTTAGAGTTTGAGCCAGATGTCCACAAATGTTAGTGTACATCAGAATCATCTGAGATGACTGATTAAAATGAAAATTCTTAGGCCCCTTCTCCAGAGATTCATAAATAACAGGACTGGAGGTGTGGTCCACATATCAAGAAACATTGGAACAGATAACCTGAAAATTTTAAGCTTTTGCTAGATTTAGAAATAATGTTAGAAACACTATTAAACAGCAAAGATAAGGAACATTTAATGGGTAAACATATTATTAAGAATAATTTTTCATAATATTTTCTCTAATACTTCTAAGTCAATGAAAAAACTTTCATATCTCCTACCAGTTGTATCCTTCTAACCAGGAAAAGTGCCAGTTCAAGTCTGTTCTCCTACAAAATCAAAAGAAACATCTGTGTACTAGTAAAAGCCAGAAGAAAAATGATTGGGTAATTTCCTTCTTAGGCTACCAAGCAGACGGATCCTCAGAGAACCTAGACTGGGCACTTGAAAAAGCACTTAAGGGTTTGAATCTGGGCCACTGGACTTTGGCCAAGGCAAACCTGTCTGCTTTCCTTCTCAGAAGGGGCAGTTGTGTTTGTAGTTTAGGAAAGGAAATCACTAATGCCCAGGAGAAAGCCTCCCAGAATTCCAACAGTACAGCTCTGCTACAGTCCGCATGCGGAACATCCCTGAGCATAGGAAAACCAGATCTCAGAAACAGAGTATGTCCACATCGGTCCTGAGACTTCCTCACGTGAGGTTACCCTAGTTTCCTGCACTGAGAAATTCTCACTCACCCAGCACAAGTATTCATTCCCAGGATGTATATCAGAATAGTTCATGGATAATAGTCAAAGACTATAATAAATAAAGTTGAAATTTTAGTCAAAAATGACAAATATCTGAGTTTTCTCTAATTCAGTCCAGCTAAAAACGTGCTCCTAAGTTAGTTCTGTACTCCAATATCTTACTATATTGTGTTCATTAGAAAATCAGTTTCTCCAAATAGCTTAGCACACAAGAAACCATCACCAAAAGAACTTCTAAATGAAGCCATCTTGGAAAAGGCATCTTTCTCATCCAAATTTAAGGCTTTCTCCTCATCCATACTCTTTCACACACAAGATTTAATGCAACAAAACAGTATGTTCAAACAGTATTTACTGCATAAAACCAGTCTGGACTACAGCTTCCTAAGCTATAGTCCCTTCTTGTTTTTCCAAATTCAGGTTATTCTCATCAATCACTGGGTCTGTGTGAATACTAGACCAAGCGAGGCAGTTAGAAGTCAGAATTTAGCCTGAAAACCTAGAAAAAAGTTAATCAGGTTGTAGTGAATGTATGTGTGAAGACAAGTACAAGAACAGCCACAGAAGAATTTATTCCTAATAGACAAAAACCAGTAACCACTAAATGTATATCAAGTAAATAAATCTATATTTATAATCATAAAGCAATGACAATCAATGATCTATAATTACACACAAGTGAAAATCTTGGTTACATACACCATATCTCTATTTCTATGAAGTTCAAACTCAGGAAAAATTAATCTATAGTATTCTAAATCAAAATAATGATTAATCTGAGGGAAGAGAAGGAAGGGTACTGATTAGATGTTGGCACATGGGTTCTTTCTGGGTTATTAAAAAGCTTAGTTTACTTATCTGGCTTCTGACTACATGGATCTGTTCACTCTGAGAAAATTTATTGTGTGTATTGTATATAAAAGAAATATAAACATTTCAATACGCACATTATACTTCAATGAAAAGTTCATTTAAAAAGATCATATCATGTTGTCTTACCTCTGAGGAAAATAACATGAAAACCGATTAAAGGAGATGAGAGGTAAGGGCAGGGAAAGGTGGTACCAGAAAAAGGTAAAAGAGAAAAGGAGTAAGATAGAAGAAATATATCATAAAGTGACTTTCAGGCCCCTTAAGGGGGAAGGTATGGGAACCAAAGATAAAATCTAAACCAAAATGCCCGGGGAATACCAAAGATAAGGACTCCAAAACCCCCAAAGCAATTTCTCCCTTCATAAGAAAAAACATGTCAAAAATCAAATGCAACCACGAAAAATAAATGGCATTTTCTTGCCAGACTAGTCTGTATTCAAATTTGGCAAAACAACTATTTTTTTAAATAAAATAGTGAGTTCATAGCTCATACCATGTAATCTCCCCAGAAATCAGTTGTCCTTTCAATTTAGATGAGATAAGGTATAGAAAAGGAGATAGATAAAATACAAAAGAGGAACTGATTTTTCAAATGAGAAAATATAACTTTGAAGCATGTTACTCCAAGCATAATACCATAATTGTTTTCAACTTGAAAAATCAAAAACATCTATACACCCAGAAACCATAACTGGAAGTTAGAAAATTTTAAAGAGATGTGGGGAAATAGCTGCAACTTATTTGAAAGACAAAGAGTTAATAAACTTGATTTGCTAAGAATACTCACAAAACAATAAAAATGTTTTAATAGAAAAATAAACAAAGGATACAATCAGGAATTTCACAAAAGAAAACAAGTAAATGAAAAATGAATCAATCTCAATGTGTATCAGATGCATCTTGCAATTACAAAATTGCCAAAGACGTTTATAAATAAAAATAACCAGTGTTGGTATAATAGATATGATGGAGATATAAATATTAAAACCATGTTGGAAGAAATCAATCAAGCTGAATTAAAACACTTTATACTGTACATACCAAGTTCAAGCTTGACCCTCAGCAATCTTCATAGAGAATCAGGAAGAGGTGGTTGCGTGTGAACACTGATGACAGCTTCTCTAGGATCCAGAACCTTGCTGGACTGTTGCTGGGTATAACACCAATGAGGAAGCAAATGCCTGGGCTTTTCAGGACCCTTGATTTAACAGGAGCTGGTCCACAAAAAGGCTAAAAATTAAGAAAAATATTGATGACAAACCGATCCAAAGGATCAGCTGCAAAATGGTGAAAACCTCTTCTATCTTAAAAATATTCTCCAAAATTAGTTTAATTTAAATACATTTTACCACATCTTAGTTATCACAGTCAGACTCTCAAGGAAATCTGTATTCAAATTTGGCAAAATAACAGTTGTGTTTCTTTTATACCATTTTGCAAAAGGATAAGCTGCTGTGAGACTTTTTTTTTCCTTATCTATTTACAACAAAAAGAATATACACAGTGTTTTTAAAATAATTTTTTAAACACAGAAAGTTACTTTTCAACTATGAAAACTGAAAAGAATTAACTGTTTAAAAATAAAACCAAAGCAACAACAATAACAAACAAGCAAAAAGAACTCTTCACATTATGTTCCAAGTTGGACACTGTTTCAAGAATTCTCTGGGATTTTAAAATTTTATGTTGTGTTGTACTGCTTTTTCCTATTTTGTTTTACTTCTATAACAACTGCTGAGTTAAGCTACGTAAATATGACTGTAACTATGTACTGTCTCTGGCTCCAGGGCACTGGTTCTAGAGTTAAATTTCCTAGGTTCAATCCCCAGTTCTTCTATTACTAAACTGCATAACTTTGAACAGGTATTTTCTCTGTGCATCAGTTTCCTCCTCTGTAAAATCAGGAAAATAATAGTAACATACCTGAAAGGTTTTTGTGAAAATCAAATATCCCTGCCTAAACAATAAGGACAAGAGTTCTCACTGGTTTAGCAGGATAAGAACCCGACTAGTATCCACGAGGATGTGGATTCAATCCTGGGCCTCTCTCAGCAGGTCAAGCTGTGGCATAGGTCGCAAGTGGCCAGCATAGGCTGCAGATGTGGCTCAGATGTAGTGTTGCTGTGGCTATGGTGTAGGCCGGCAGCTGAAGCCCCAGTTCAACGCCTAGCCTGGGAACTTCCATATGCCATGGGTGCAGTCCTAAAAAAAAAAAAAACAGAAAGACAAACAAAAACAAAAACAAACAAAAATAAAACACTAAGGACAATTACTGATGCAGTAAAAGTGCTTCACAAAGAGTATCTATCATGACATTTTTACCTCTTCGCTATTTCCACTAACACAGATAAAAGGCATAGAGCATGATTTGTTGGTGATCACACTTCCAAGAACTCAAGCCACAAAAGCATGTAAGTAGCAAGAACTGGTAATAAACAGAGGAATGATAGAGGAGTGATGTTAATGAGATTGTGGAACAGGATGCCCTAGACCCTTCCTCTCACAGAAACACTATTTCAACAACACATGGACCAATTCCCATTATGAGAAATCCAGACACAGTTAAGAGGGTCCTATACCCAAGAGGAGCACAAAATTAGCCATTCTGAAGCCAGCAGGAAAATTCATGGCACTCTTTTGCCATAATTCCTCTTCCTGTCACACCATGAAACAATTAGGAGAAAGCTCCCGTTTCCTGGTTTCTCCTTGGGAAAGAAAAGAGAAGACTGGATCATACATCTATACCATACATTCTGAATTTTCAGAGGCCCTTCCCAAGGGATTGGCTTCTGTCTCACCTCTCTTGGAGTATTAATGGAACTGAGCTACTCGAGACAGGGAGGCAGGGTAGCACTGAGATCAAAAAAGTTGGATGGCACATTGATGTTCCAGAGAACCTGCAATACTTCAGACAGAGGATAATACAGCTCAACAGACTCTCTCTCATTGGAGAAAGAGAAGAATAGAGCATGTGACCAATTTTCCAGGTTTTTGAGAACTGCACAAGGCACTGGTTTCTGTTTAGCCCTCTGACAGGACCCAACATACTACGGATGACATGATAATAGAAGAAAACTACAAGCCAATATTCCTGATGACTATAGGTGCATAACTCCTCCATAAAATACTAGCTAACCAAATTTAATAGCACATTAAAAGAATCATTCACAAGAGTTAAGTAGAATTTATCCCAGTGATGCAAGGATGGTTCAATACATAAAAATCGACTGATGTGATACACCACATAAACAGAACAAAGGATAAAAAAAAATCACTTGATCATCTCAATAGATGCAGAAAAAACACCTGTCAAAATTCAACACTATTTCATGATTAAAAACACTCCCAAAACTAAGAATAGAAAGAAATTACGTCAACATAACAAAGACCAAACATGACAAGCCCAAAGCTAATATCAAAATCAGTGGTGGAACACTAAAAGCTTTCCTCTATAGTCAGAAACAAATCAAGGATATCCACTCTTGCCAGTTGTATTCAACATAATACTGGAAGTCCTAGCCAGAGAAATTAGGCAAGAAAAAGAAATAAATGTCATTCAAATTGGAAAGAAAGATTAAAATTTTCCCTGTATGCAAATGATAAGAAGAAAACACTAAAGAGTCCATTAAAAAAACTGTTAGAATAAATGAATTTAACAAAGCAGAATACAAAATCAATGTACAAAATGCATTTGCATTTTTCTACACTAACAACGAATAATCCGAAAATGAAATTAAGAAAATAAACCCATTTACAATAGTATTCAAAAGAATAAAATATTTAGAAATAAACTAAGGAAGCAAAATACTTGTTCAGTGAAAATTAAAACTTTGCTGAAATAAATAAGATACAAGTAAATGCAAAAAAATCCATGATAATAGATTAGATTATTTATTTCTGTTCAAATGTCCATATAACTCAGTGTGCTCTACAAATTCAATATAATCTCTTTCAAAATCCCAATTATCTTTTATTTCAAAAATAGAAAAAAAATAATGCTAAAGTATATGGGGAGCCACAAAGGACCTCAGGAGCCAAAATAATCTTGAAAAAGAACAAAACTGGAGTCCTCACACTTCCAATAGGATAGTAATATTTAAAGTATTAGATAATTTAAGATGAACTCTTGTTTGTACAATGTAGGGATGCCTACTGTCAATGTTTTATGGCATGGCTCTTGTTATTCTCTCTGAGCTAGTCTAGACAATCAGGGCCTCATATGGTCGGCTTATCAGGGCTGTCCTCAAGTCTTGTTGACCCAACAGTCATCCAGTGTCTTTAAGATAGCTTCGTAGATCTCTTTTCTAAAGCATTATGTGTTGTTTTCATAATATGACTCTCAGAGGATATCTTACCTCATCTCTAGATTCTCAGAGGAAGCTCCATGTAACTCTCAAGTGCAGTTCATATATGGTATAACACATTAGTATTAGTAATGTACAATGGGAAATTAATGGGTCAATTAATAAATCAATAAATCTGTAGAGGGAAAAACCTAAGACATAAGACTATGCTCAGAAGTACACATCATGAACAGAACTATATTCATAACATTTTGCCTTTTCTAATCTTTGGTACTTGTTCCCTCAAAATGGACTTCAGACATCTAAATCTAATCATATAATGTTTAATCACTAAAACCCAATAGCTGGCCATTCAAACAAGATCCATTAATCCGCAATTGTATGTTACTAATATTAATGTCTTTCATAATTTGCATTTTCATTCTTTAATTTTCTATAGTATTCAATGGTGTAATATTTTCTTTCACATCAAATAATCAACTTTCCCCACTCTACATCCTTATTACTCTCTGAAACACAACACAGCTCTTGAAACTATAGCTCAGAGAGGTGCACTGTCTTGCCCAAGGTACTAGTAATCGGAAGATCCAAGATTCAAATACAGCTCTAGCCGACACAAAGACCTTCTCTTTTCATTGTGTATAATATGCCTATGCCTCACGAACATGCCCTGCTTGGTCCTACCTCACTGTGTTCATTCTCAAATGAAACCCCATCTATGTTCAAATTTTACCTGTCTTTTAGGGTCCAACTCAAGTTTTGCTGCCTTCCATTCAAAGATACATATTTTTGTGAAAAATATTACTATAATGCTAAAAAACATTAAACTGCAATATAATATTAACTTTAAAATATGTTTTCAAATATAAAATACAAAGTGGAAAACTCAGTAAATCAACAGACTGACCTTGACGATGGGAGGAAGGGACAATGGATAAGGGAAGGGGCTGCAGAGAGGAACCTATCAGATAATCTTGGAGATTCTGGGAAAGTAGAACACAGACCTCTCAGTTCGCAGGAGCCTCCGAGGGAATAGAATGGAACAGTATGGCCAGTCCGAGTCCTCCAATCATATACTCATGGAGTCAAAGCACCAAACTGAAACACCAGAATAGATTAACCAAGAAGAAAATGACTAATATGAGAGTTTCCCTTATTGTTATAGACTTGGATAAAAGGGCAGATAATAGAAAGCAGTTAGCCCCTGAATAGATGAGGAAAATGTCACCACACAGGGACTGTAGGGCAAAACAAAGTAAAAAGCAGCCTAAGGATGCTGAAGCCAAGTCATTGGTATCAATTCTTTTTTATTTGGTAAGAGGAATGGAAGGCAGAAGAATACCAGAAATCTGGAGGAAGGAGAAGAATGAGGTGGATATGCAGAAAATTAACATAGCCTTAGTTGACAGACCAGATTTATCTTCATTGGTTTGGAAGGGGAAAAAAGAAAGGATAGGAAGGACTGTTGAATGAATTAAAGAAGAGATAAGAAATGGACCTTATCTGAGAAATCCCAGAGAGGCAAATAAAAGAAAAAAAAAACATTCGGCAGCTGGTGGCTCTTTACCTAACAGTCTTATTAGCGTCGACAAACCAGTGGATACATGTACATATATTAATATACGTATGTAAATAAGAACTATATACCCCATCCTCTCTCACCAAAAGAAGCTTTGTGGCTAAATTGGATTGTGAAACATGAACTTATAACCCCTATTCAACATTCACAATACACATTAGAGTCAGAAAATTCCACAGTAGAAAAACCTAAAAGAATCAAGTTATCTGCTCAGAGAGTGCTTTTTGTTTTTTTTGTTTTTGCCACATAGCTATTGTCACACTAAGGATTACATGGAATATCAGTTTAGGAAGCTTAGTTTGAAATTTTTAAGATTTTAGACTACCATATCATAGCAAATAAGCCAATGAATTGAACAATGGTAAGTTCTGAAGATATATTTGATGAATATTGAAAATCTTTAAAAAATCAATGCATATTCTATTTTTCCAGTAGTAAAATTAATTTCTATAATTCACTGGGAAATATTTTACTCCCAAAAGAGTTTAAGCTGCATTTTAAAAAAATGTTGCTTTTAGCTAGTCCTATTAGCATCAAAATATCAGAAAAAGGGAATGTATGTAATTCAATCTACAAAATGTGGGTTCTATACTAATAGCATTTTTAATTTTTGCTTTTATCAATGTCACAAATTGGTAGCTTTCATTCTCAAAATATAGCTGTGTATGTCATAACATGTTTGTACAACAAAGCTTGATATTTCAGAGAAGTTTCCCTTATCTACAGCTATTTCCATGTTCTAAAAAATTGGAGAAGAAACAGATGTTGAATGGCAAAACATATTTTAAACTGTTTCAAAAATATTTGGCAGCAAGTGTGGAGCATTGGTGCAAGAACTGCTCTGTATAAATGGCAAGTTTACTTTGCATGTACTTTTCTTGAAAGAAAAATAATTTGAAAAGAGACAAAGGAAAATTATTGATGTGTATTATAAGGACATTAATAGGGAAAACAGCTTTCAGTGAATATTACATTTCGTGATTTTGAGTCTCTAGAAAACTTCATATACCCAGTTATACATGTAATATATTTTAAAAATTTGAAGTTCCTTCTGCTTATTATAACCTGTGACTTTTTTTAAATTAGTCCTGATATATTTTACCCTTCTTACCTTTTAATTTCTACTATAGCTTTTAAACTAACTTTTGCTCAAGAAAATAGACTAATCTAACATCACTCTACATTAATTTCTGAAAGATTCTTGTGGTTGAGTAATAACAAGTTTCTGGTCATATCTTGGTCATTTTGCATAATACGGTCATTTTATTCTTGGACATCAAGCTATGTTTCTTTATCATTAAATAGATTTAAACTATATTTAAGGCTATTTCAGTGAATAGATTAAAAGATGATTCCACTAAAAAGAAGGTTGTTAGAATATTTCAAAGAATTTGGGGAAAAAAGTATTAGTTGGCTTAACTCAAAAAATTTTAATGGATTTTTTTTAACCATATGTCACAGGGATAGCCAATTCTGTAGTTTTCTTTGGCATAACAAGAGGAATTTTATTAAAACAAACTTTCAGGGAATGAAGTTAGCAATACATAGGACAGGCATTAATAAGATTATTTTTCCTTTTGCTAAAATTCTCTAAGATGGCTGCTGATATTGATATTGCTGTTACCACAAACTGCAATAATATACCAAAATAGCCAAAACTTAGAGATTGTCTATAATCTTTTTTGTCATATCAAAAGAAGGCAGCAATTTTAAGGTTCAGTTAATGAACCTGTCATTATGCAAAGCTTTAATTCTTTTCTAGTTGGCCTTGAAGTTTAAAGTTGTATATGATTTGGCTAGACTCTATCAACTGACTAATTTATGAATAAACAGTAGACTGGTTATAGTTTCCTACAGTAATTCAAGATTCAAAGTTTCTTTATTCCAAAATAATGCAGAACTCATTAGGCAATTTTAGCATACTTGAATTACAAATAAATTGTCTTTATCATTTTATTCCAGAGTTCTAAATGCAGACTTAGAAGTAGTCCTTTGAGGATCTCCCAAACTGAGTACTCCTGCTTAATTATTTAATTAAAAATAAAACAATTATGTCTGATTTTGCCCACTCCGACTAATCCTTCTAAAGAACGACCACAATAAATTATTTCCTCATTCAAAAGTCTTCAGCAGTTCTTCATTGTCTGCCTAACAAATTGCAAACTTGCTGGCCTGTCCTTCAACATGTTTTTTTTTTTTTTGAACTCCAACCTATTTTTCAATCTATTTCTTACAATTTCAACTTTTCCCCTACATGCCCTCTCAGGAGGCATAAAAAATAGGATTTTAAAGGGACGCTAGGGCTCTTCTAGAGTTTTGGAACTGAAGCATATTTGAGTATGGCTGGGACATCTAAGAGGCTTGAGAAGAGGGCAGAGTTGAAGATGATGGGGTTGTGAAGGAAAATTGGACTATAGCCAGATTATAAAGGACACTATCTGTCATGCTAAATCTGAATTTGTTAATAAAGGCAATTGGACACTGTTTTAACAAAGGAGTTATATGATCAGATCTGTGTTTTCCAAAGATGGTCCAAAGGTGGTAGAGTAAATGTGAAGAACAGATATCTAGTAGCATGAAAGGCAGCTAAGGGAATACAAAAATAATGATGAGAGATGGTGATAGCTAAGTAATACGGTGGAGATGATGGAGTGAAGGATCTCATTCCAATAATATTTCAGGGTTATTATCAATAAGGTCAGGGATAAGGTGGCAGAATGATTTAGTAGTTATATGGCTCTGGAGTCAGACTGCCCTTGTGCAAACCCTGTCTTCCATATATCCTAGATGTGTGACTTAGATCAAGTTAACACACCTCCCAGAGATTCATTTTTCTCATCAGTAAGGTAGAGATAACCAAAGCACCTATGTCCACAGATGCTGTGAAAATTAAAGTCAATAATTCACACTAAGTTCTTGGCACCATAACCGGCTTATTAAGGACTCTATAAATTATATCCCCAGAATGTGGCAATGCATCATTTAGACTTCAAGCCTCCTACTCAGCTTTCTGTCCTCAGTTGTTAACGGTAACTTATATTCAATACATAATGCATTTTTACTTCTATTGGATTATTCTTCATGCCATCTTTTTCATTCTGATTTCCACCTCCCAAAATCCAACTTAACGCTTGAGTACACGATTTAGTCATCTTAGAATTCCCAGTACTAAGGTTAATTAGACTGGAATTAAACTCTGTCAAAGTTCTCTGAAAACCTCTCCAAACATGATTTTTCCAGTCCCTGAACTTTCATAAGACTTTACAACATTCTTGAACCTTACCTCATATAGTGTTGCATTTGAGGACTTGATGTATGTTAACTAATCTCCCCTCATTACTCCAGGAGTCATTTTCCCACTCAGGCTTTTCTGGTGCTCTACACATGATCAGACTGGTGTTTCAGAAAAATAAATCCAATGCATAACTATTTGATTATTTACTCATTCACTCAATGACAAATAATTCCATGGAAAGCCACCAACTAGCTTATAAACTCCTTATTGCCATAAACTGAGTATCTTTGTGTTCAATACTTATATTTAATGTTTCATCATTCTGGAAAACCTGTCGCTGGGGAAGTACTGGAAGGTGCTCATCAAGTAATCTTAAATTCACAGGATTTGATCTTCTGTTGATTGCCCTTGGGTATTATTCTCATAAAATCTTTCCAAAAAGTATAACTGAAATCTTCTCAGTTAAGATAATTTTAACTGTTAAGCACATGCTGTGCTATTATTTAACAGAAATGATAGTTGTTTGTCCAGCTTGGGTCATATTACATTTCATTGTGTGGGCAGGCATCTGAATGTTTCACAAACAGCAGTTAGCAGTGGTGTAAATATTGGTTGACTTATACTTACTTGAGAAATTCAAGGCTGCTATAGCCAATGATCTAAACCAGCACCACTGTTCTACTAAAAGATCCTGGGTAGAGCTTTAAAAATGTCTCAGGTGGGCAGCCAGCCAAACACATGTGCCATCCAGATTTCCAAGTCTGAGGATATGGGAAAGAAGGAAACCTGCCTGAGCACGCTCAGGGCAGACCATATACCTACAGCCACTTCTCTTGTCCTCCAGTGTTGTGCTCCTGCCTGGGACCTTGTCAGCGCTCCTGCACTGCCTGCTGCCACTCCAGGCCCTCTGGAACAGAACATTCCCCCTGACATTACACCAGGATCAGGCTCTCTCTGCTTGTCACCAGAAGCCAAGAGACTGTATTCTACTGCATTCAAAGCAAATGCTGCTGAGGGATGCCAGGAAAAATGTGAACCTGGGGCCAATCTGGGAAGTAAACCACCTCACAGACTCTTGCTCAACCTAGCAACAAAACCCCTGTCATTTGAAAGCATCAGTAGACATCTCTTTCATTCCAAAGATACCATAATCACTCTATATCTTATATATTTTATTCCACTACCTCAAACAGTTATACTTTTTCATCAAATGCAAAAACAAAGTATCTGCATACTTCATCCTATTATTCCCTAGCATCCTCCTATTCCCAAGGGATAGCCCCAGGACTGTAAAGGGCAAAAGCCACGTATGTATTACTCCCACTTCCACCTGTCAGAAAACAGGCTAGCTAGGCTCTTTCCCATGTATCAGAAACATATGACTCTGATCCAGTTTAGTTGATAGGACCCTAAGAATCCAAACATAAATTCCAAATGTTGATTAAGAGAATACGTGATTAAGTTAAACAGTTAAAATCCAAACATATTAAAAGTCTTAGTTCAAATATACATCTTATGCAAGTCAAAAATTTGCACTCCCCAATTAATTATTAAAACAGTCAAATTTGTATAGTCATTTAACATTCTTTCCAGTGTGCAATAAAATTTATAGGGTAATTTAAATGCCATCTGTACTTTTACTTTGCTCCATGTAAACGGCCACATTCTTTCCCCCAACCTCAATCCCAAAATTTCTTTGATGTTGAAATTCTGCTCTAAAATCCACTATTATTTGGATAAGTGTTTCAAAAATGCCAACATTTTCACAAAACAAAATTTATATTGACCATGATATAATAATTATTTGTGCATCCAAACAGTCACTGCCATACAAAAAAATACTTTGTTTTTTTAATTTTAATATGATTCAATTTGATAAAAACTTGGTAATTCTTTTTATAGGTTGGTGCCAATGTAGCCACCACATACAATGAAATAAGCTTCCATGAGGAGTTAATAATCCAATAGGTAAAAGAGACATAAAAAGATCTAACTATAACATGAAGTGGAATGATGTAAGAACTAACATGGACTGCAAACATGTTTTAAGAGTAGAGTGGGAAGAACTATTCATCTTGATGAGGGGAATCGAGTAATACGTCATAAAGGAAGTGGCACTCTAATATCTTAAAACATGAGTAAGATTGTGACAGAAAGGAGATGGAAGAATATCCTACTCTTGGAAACATCATGACTTTTAAGGAGGATGAGGGACAAATATGTGGAATGACCAGCATATACGGAGGGGTGGAGTAGGAGGTGGGGCTTCAAAGGTGAATACAGAATGACTATAAACTTCAGCATCTATTTGTTATCAGTCTACTACACACTCCAATGTATCTATTTCATGCCTGTTATATCTCAAGTAGAGCACACATACTTGGGATTCAGTAGGTACTAAGTCCATGTCTTCTTGTCTAGAAAGCCTAGAAGGCAAATTTAAGATTTTTTTGTTTCATTTATGCAGGCAACAAGAAGCTTCTCAAGGTTCTTATGGAAACAGAAAAAATTTGCCTATATTTTGAGAGCACTGCTCTTTGGTAACATGGTAAGTAGATTGGAGGCACAAAAATGAAAATGAAATGGGAATGTGGGTATATCTGGAGGCACACTTTTTCTCTCCTGTGTTGTCTCCTCCCTGGTAAAATGAGGGACACTACTTGTGTTACTCCTGGCTTCTCTTCTCACCCTAAGGAAGAAGATGACTTAACAGATTCGTGAATTTCAAAGGAGAAACCAGGATCCTGGACCCCTTCCCATTCCACTTCCTGCTCTCTTGGGAGAACATCTAACCTCAAAGAACTGTCCCCCTGAGCTTCTCTAGGTTCCAAATTGTCCATACTTGACTACAACTAGGCAGGTAAAGCTGGTTAATTCAGGAGTTTACCATCAGGAAAATTTGGAGCTCTTTCCAAATCATCAAAAAGTATCCTCAATATTTTTTTACAACTGCATGGTATTTCCTTTTTGAATGTAATATAATTATTTAACATCTAATATTGTTGGAATTTAAGTTACTTGCAAATTTTCCTCTTACAATACTAACATTGGACCCAGAGGGTATTTTGCTTAGTGAAATAAGTGAGAGAAAAGACAAATATCATGTTTTATTTATATGTAGAATCTAAAAAATAAATGAATGAATATAAAAAACAGAAACAGAATCAATGATATAGAGAAAAAACTAGTGATTACCAGTGGGGAGAGGGGTTGGTAGAGACAAGATAGGGAAAAGGGACCAAGAAATACAAACTATTAAGCATAAAGTAAGTAATATATAAGGATGTAATGTACAGAGAATATGACCAATATTTTATAATTACTTTAAATGGAGTATAATCTATAAAAATATTGAATCACTATGTCGTATAACTGAAACTAACACTGTAAATCAACTATACTTCAATTAAAAAAGAGAGAAACAAAATATACTTAGGCTTTTATTATGAAATAAGTATATTAAGATTTATTATGAAAGTACATTCTGTTGGGTTAATTCTTGATATCAGCTGTGAAGTTAATTTCTGTCAGTGCAAGAGTATAACTCCAGACAACTAAATAGATAATACTAAAAACTTTGGCAAAGTGATCACTTACCTCATGTCTTCTTCCACTGGTCCATAAAAACTAAAATATTTGGGCTGATAATTAACCTACAATTATAATTGTGTATCCAAAATAGTTCATTTACATTGCTGTTTTTTCATTGTAAATTTAAATTACCATCCTTTTCTGAACAGATGTCTCAGCTAATGACACCCAGTCAACTTATTGGGAACTATTAGGAGATAATTAATTCAATAAAAAATAATTGTGTAATGGGAGTTCCCTTCACGGCTCAGCAGTTAACGAACCGAATGGGTTTGATCCCTGGCCTCACTCAGTGGGTTAAGGATCCGGCATTGCCATGAGCTGCTGTGTATGTCACAGATGCATCTCAGATACCACATTGCTGTGGCTCTGGTGTAGGCCAGCAGCTGTAGTTTCAATTCAACCCCTAGTCTGGTGTGGCCCTAAAAACCAAAAGAAAAAATAAAAATAAAATAAAAGTGTCCTATCTTTGCTTAACATAATACTTCTGGTCCTGGGACCACTGAAAGAGCAATATGCAGTTTCTTAATCAAATCCTACCCTCAAAATGAGTAAAAAGAGAGACATAATGTTAGGATTATTTTTCATTTACATTAGGATTTAATTCCTTCCACCTGAAAGAGGAAGAGGATGGAACTGTCACAGCCCAGAAGGTAGCCAAGTAGCCAGGGAGTTGTATGGTGGCACAGGAAGAATATGCATCCAGGAGCCAGGAGAATGGGTATCAGCCTCAACTCTGACAGCTGAATGGGTCAAGGCAAATCACTTACCAGTCCTTGACCTATTTTCTCAGTTGAAAAGTTTGACCAGATGGTCTCTTAAGATCCCTTCCTAGTTCAAAAGTCTAATCTGCTCTCTGATAATTCCAACCTTACCCAAACTCTTATCCCCGCCTATCCAAAACAGAGTAGAACAGAGAAGTAAAACTTCCCTGAGTATGAAAGGACTAAACTGTGACTTCCAGTCTCCTTTTACCCACCTCAGGCAAGTAATCTGTAATGAACCCGCAGTTCATTTTAGTCCCCAAATGCCTTTAGTGGCAGAATAGTTGCTATTCAAAGAAAAAAAGTGTGTTAGGAGATAACTATACAAGAAAGATATGTGTATTAATTTACTTCTTAAAATGTGAAAAGAAGTAAAAATACTGTAAGGCATTCTAAGATTTCCATTTTTAGATTCTTATAGTAATATTCATTCAAGTCTAATTTTCCAGTGTTATTTTTAACCTCACACAGTATGATTCTACTTCACTGTGGTAGTCATATGTCACCAATTTTCCAAGGCAGCCTCAATTCCAGTTATTTTGTCCCAAATTTAGACCAAGTTTTAGACTTTATCTCTTTTTTAAGTTTAGGGGCTATGACTACCCACATGCTTAATTTTTCCCTTTCTGTATCTGTTTTCTCTGATTACAATAACAAATTTGATATGATAATAACAGACTAAGGAGCTACCTAGATTTTCATATTTCATATCTCTGTATTTTTCATATCTTTTTGACTAATGGTTTCACCAGCTGACGTAGTGACACAAAAAGTTGGAACCCAACATAAGATTTACCCATTAAGTGGACAAAGATAGTGGGAGATATTTAGCTACCTTAACTGACCACACAGAGTTTAGAGGGCCTATGAAGCAAAGTCAGGATTGCTCTACTGTTAACGGCATTTCCAAGTGCATATATTATAGTTCTTAGGAGGGGAAAGAAGCCAGTTAAGTTTGGGAAGCCAGACAGACTGGCAGTTGCCTTCTGGACATAATATACAAGGGTCCCAGGAGCATGGTAACTGAACTGAAGTCCCAGTTAGTACTAGAAGTTGACACAGGAAAGAGACAGAAAAGAGCAAGGTGGGGTGTCAAGTACCAAAGGAAACACCCAAAGCTGGGCACAAGGATATATGGAAGCAGGGAAAATGCTTAATTCTTAATTTTTATTTTATGTTGGCTGTAGATGTCATGATATGCACTCTTAAATTCTTCAGTATACATCTCTAAATTATAAGTTGTTTTCAAACTTGTAGTACATTCTTCTTTGAGAAATTGTTGAAAGCTATAGGGTCAGAAAATAACAAATCCCACATATAATGTCTTATGGGTAATTTCAGAGGATTCACAGATTCCTAGAAATTACATGCAGACTTCAAAGAGAGATGTGATTTTGCAGGGTGACCTAAGAGGGTAGTGGCCAGCAAGTGCCAATTCTAGTTAGCAGTTAGGATTATTTGGATATCCCACTGACCAGTGGGGAGTCCCCAGTTTCTAGAATTGGGAGGATAATTAATAGAGTCAGACTCCATGGGAAGCTGAGGCTGTTTATTACCATCTTCTGTGTGTCCTCTTTGGTCTAGAAAGTGGAGCAGGGCTGACTTGTGGTATGAAAATCAGTGGACCCAGCTCTCAGGAGCTGAGTCTAGCAAAGGTCAAAAAATAAGGTATCCAGTAAGGCTAAGGCAATCAAAGAATCTGCTGCCTGTGCATCATGCCCAAACACCACAGACAAAAATAAAGTGGGATTTTAAGGGTCAGACTTGAATAGTAAAGGCCAGAGGAGAGGGTTCTGCTAATGGCTTTGGCAAAAGGAAAAAGAAAGGAAGAAAGATGGTGACCAGATGTTCTCCATTTAGAATCTGTAAAAGGGAAATTACATTACAGTAGTAGGAATTCAGGTTATATAAAAGGAAAATCTTGCATTCAATGAATTTTGTAAAGCATGAGAACTAGTTACTGATGGATATTCTTATTCTCCTTCCATGTAATATTTGAAAATAGAACAGATGTTTGTGTGTTTCCAGGCATTTGAATGTATGGTCGTCAAAAACAAGAGGTCAGGTCAGATACATATGGACATATTCAAATTCCCTGAAAGACTTGCATATATGTATTTGACATTTATGTAATTATAATATTTTTATAATTATTTTTGAAATTCATTGAATTCCTCTAATCTGACACTTCACCCAAACTTTTCTATACAAAATTATTAGAATAAAAATATGCTTAATATAATTCATAATCAACATAATCACAGAACCCATTCATCATCTTTAGTATTCCTATTAATTCCTATTAATATATATTAATAAGAATTAGTGAAAACATCAATATGTAGCAGTCCAGTGATACATGAAATTATAATTTTCAGGAAAATGACTCCTATCTACTAACACACATTGAAAATAATACTGTAAGTAAAGCACACTCTGGAAAACTATGTAGAAAGTAATGGAAAAGTAAATACAATAAAAAAGTTGAAAAGATAGCTAGAAGAGTAATGAGATTTACAGATTGACTAAAAACAGGAAAAAAAACCTCCAAAGGATATTTGACATTTGGTCAGTCAGTCAGGAAAGAGAGTTGGCGGTTAGTCAGGGGAAAATGTGAATCATGAAAGTCTATCTCCTCCATCGTATAAGGCATATGAATCAGATGTCTGCTAGTTACTTCTTAGTCTCAATTCTAAGAGTCAGTAACTATATATTCGGCTTCATGAACAAGCTTAGAGTTCCTATTTTTTCAGCTTGTGATATACAGAGCTCACACTCACACAGAATTTGGGGCAGTGTCACGATCTGTTCACACCATCCTTTATTTTGGCCAATTGCTGAGGTAAAATTGCCATGTCCATCACCTACAGCAGAAGTTTGACTTTTAGCCAAATAATAGGAAGCACAGTAGTGACTGCTATAGCAACAGACTAAACAGAGAATCTAAAAGGCAGCGTTAGAGGAAGAGGTAAGCAATTCCAAAACAGGAAGGTATGAAAGTAGTTTAAGAATTTCAAACATAACCACAAGGCATAAGAATGATGAGGAATCCACATCAGATTTAATGTTATTCTTTATGTAAACATAATTATTTTTTACAAATATTATCATCTAAGAATATTTATATGGTTTAACCTCAATTCCTTAATGAACTATAAATTCAAAGATTAGTTTCATATTCGAATTCTAATCTAGTTTCCAAATGCTGACTCTTTAAATAAGATTATATACAAATAATCTGAAATTATTCCTTTTCTTTAGAGCTGTTCCCTGCTAGTGTTCTAGCCGCAAAGGAAAATATTGGCAGAACCAAATGTAAGCCACAAAGGGAAAAAAAAAAGGACACCACCTGTCCAAACTTTACTTCCTTCAGTTTGTTTGTCTGAAAGCTTTTAGTTTCCTTAATCCTTCCATCCCTATAAATTCCCTCCCTCCCTCTCTCGCTCTCTCTCTCACACACACAGAAAACCTTCCTATCACTTTAACAAGACAGAAATCAACTTTTAAAAAACCCTTTTATACAAGAGTTTAAGATTACTGCCACTCTTAGGCCACTGTACTTGTGGACTTGGGTGAAACTAAAACTGTTTATGAAGAGAATTGCCATTTATGGTTCACCAACTGATTCTCTATTTAGACCAGTGATTCTAAACACTGACTCAGAAACTTCTTTTACTACAAATATTTTATAACACTTTTGCACTATCATGGAATAAAGTTCTTAGAATATATACCTTATAAACATACCTAAATTTAACGAAGAAATGTAACGTCCTAACTGCAATGCAAACAAGAAATTAAAAAGGAATTTAGAGTAAAATAATACGTATTTCAATATGTAAGTGCACATGACTTGATGCCATTACTACACTAGATGTAATAAGAAATAATATTCTTGCACCTACTCATAATCACCCAATATGAATATAAGACAATATTCATCTGATTATCATGGTACTATTTATGCTTAACATCAGATATAAAGGCTAAGCAATTATAGCCATATCAAATGTACTTGGCAGCTGCATTCCAGAGAAATTCATTATATATTAAAACTGTACAGAAAATGTTTTGTGTTGGCACATATAATGAAGTTGCTTCCAGGCTCAAATAATTACAAATGGATTTTTCATTTACATGAATGACTGGTAAGACCTTTAAGTCAGGCAAGATGTAGGACAACTTCCTCCTCTGACCCAGGAAGTGCAGTATCCCCAGCTTCCACTACAAAAAAAATGCTCTTACAAATATCCTAAATTCTTGAGTTCCCTGGTAGCTCAACGGCTTAAAATCTGCTGTTGTCAATGCTGTGGCACAGGAACTTCTGCATGCCATGGGGACAGCCAAAAAAAAAAAAAAAATCCCAAATTCTCCTACAGAGCAGCACCCAACCCCCATGTCAAACTCAAGAACCACAGGGCTGTGAAGACACCGAGTCAGTCACCTTAGAATCCATCTTGGATTTATGGAGAGGGTGGCTTCTCTCCATGATAAAGCTATAACAAAGTTACATGTTCCATTACGGATGTTTTTAAGGTCAAAGAATCAAACTCATGCAAACTATGATCTCTGGCTATAAGGAAAATAAGTTAGAAATCAATAAATAAGATAAAGTTTTAGCTCTATATGCAAAATCAATTTCATTTCTATGTATAGATACAAATGACTAAAAACCATGTCTCTAAGGTAAAATTTATAAAAACAAAAATAAATACAAAAAAACAAAGGAACACCTAACAAAATATGTTTTAAAAGCACTATGAAGCATATTTTAAAATTTTACTGAAATTCACTAAAGAAAACTTAAATAATTGGAAGGGTTTACTACACTCATTAAAAACAGAACTCAGTAATATAACCATGTCTGTTCTCCTCAAGTGACAAATATATTTAACATTATTTCAATCAAAATCTTACCAGACTTCCAGTTTCTGGCCAGGCCACTCTATCCTAGCAAGTAAAAACCTGAACAGACTGAAAAATCAACAACACTTCTAGTATCTGTCAGAAAGGTGGTGTCACAGGGTGACCCACTGCCCCTCAAATTAGAGAGACAACAGAGGAATACAGAGAATCACAATTCAGTAGAGCAGAAACCTCTCTAGGAACTAGTGCCAGGGGTAGAAACCCTTGAATGATAACTGACAAACTGCTGTGCAAGCTGCGCATAGAAAACAGATGTGGCTCAGAGCCGGTGTTGCTGTGGCTGTGGCGTTGGCCTACTATTGCAGCTCTGATTCGACCCCTAGCCCAGAACTTCCACATGCCACAGGGTGGCCATAAAAAGAAAAAAAAATTGAAGGAATTGGTTGCTAGTAGACCTGCCTTGCAAGAAATGTGAAAAGTTTCGTGAGGAGGAAAAGTATATAGGTCAGAAACTTTAGTCCACATAAAGAGAGGAAGAGCATCAGAGAAAGAATAAGTAAAGGTAAAAGGAAAACTTTGATTTTGCTTATCCTAAATTGATGTAACAGATAACAGTTTGTTCAAAATAACAGCAGTCACATATGCTTATATATAGGCATACCTCAAAGATATTGCACGTTTAGTTCCAGACCACTGCAATAAAGTAAATATTACAATAAAGCAAGTCATGTGAATTTTTTGGTTTCCTAGTGTGTATAAAAGTTTTGTTTATACTATACCATAGTCTATTAAGCATGCAGCAGTATTATGTCTTAAAAACAATGTACATACCTTAATTTTATTTATTTTTTTACAAACTTTTAACACACTTTATTTAGGGGCCAAACATGACAGCATTTGGACAGGTAAGAACCCCACTGAAAATAATACATCAGAGTGCTGTTGAGTGATACCAATCACAGGATTTGAGAATGGAAAGGACAATCTTTATATAATGTTGCTTAGGACATTTATTTAAAAGTGTCCCTTCATAGTCATGGATGGAGGAAGGTAAGAGTGTAGGACCACGGCAGATACTGGGTGGCTGCTGAGAGCTTACCTGCCAGAGCAGGTGGGCTGGTAAGCCGGGAAGGGAGTGAGACCAGCCTGCCCCTCCTGCTTCATGACTCCAGAAAGCCTGATTTGCTGAGCCACTATCCCCAGGAACACACTCCATATCTCTTTTAAGTGTGGAGATGATTTCTTGATCTCATGGTATGGGGAATCAGGGGTAGCAAGCTATAGGACAGACAGAACAGCACTGTGTTGTCCTGCATTCCTGGGCTGGCTTAAGGTTCTGATAAAAGTGAGGTCTTAGGGCCATGGCTTTAAAAACATTGTCACTAGTCCAGAGTAAATGAAAATGTGATTCCTTAGAAATAATAGTGCATTTCCCAGTGTTTTGAAAAAAAACTAATTTTTACCTTTGCTTATAATTTTTAAGACTCCTACTCTATGTAAAAGAAATAGCTTCACCACCACACCAGGCTCTTCCCAACCTTCTCTTGAGCCTCCACCACTCCTCCCTCTCCATCCTTACCCCAACTTAAGGGCAGGGATCATGCCGTGGGGTAATGAACAGTGGTACAGTCCCACCTGGCCTTCTGTTACTAGGATGTGGCTTTGGAGAAGGCTGCTAGGATGCTAGCCTTCATCCCAGCCTGCTAGGGTCCGGGATGTATCAATGGCAGAGCGAATGCCCCATTTACTGTAGTACTCCACCAGCAGGGTAGTCTGAGTGTGGTAGGCCTCCAGGAAGACTGTCAAGGTCTTCTCATTATCATCTGATCTTCAGATCAAAGGTGCCTGGTGAAGTCATCTTTCAGGGGTTCCTCTGGAGGGTTGAACTCGTCCTAGCAGGAATGGTCACTCTTGGGATGAATCAGTCTTCCTGTGATTATCCAGAGAGTCTGGGATGTTGAATTCAATCACAAAATCAAGCTTCTCTTTCCTTTTCTCCATGAGGTCATCAAGCATTTCTGCCTTCCTCATGGTCTGAGGGAAGCCATCTAAAAGAAAATCATTTTTGCACAGAGGATTCTCCAAATTCTTCTCAATGAGCTCCACAACCATTTCATCACTCACCAGTTTCCCAGCATCCATAGTTGCCTTCAGCTTTTTTCCCAGCTCTGAGCAAGAGGCACCATGGCGCTCAGCATGTCCAAAGTGGCCAAATGGCAGACACAGAAATTTTCAACCCATCTGGGTGCTTGAGTACCTTTTCTGGCCCCCGGTGGTGCCAGCAGCACAGCCTGGATGCCTTAAGGATCCTCTTGGGCTGGCTCAGCTGCAGTCACATTAGGAGCCATGGCCACCTAAGTCTCTCACTGCTCAACCCCATACCTTAATTTTAAATATAAAATGCTAACTATATCTGAGCCTTCAGGAAGGTGTAACCTTTTTTCAATAGTAACATCAAAGAGTACTGATTGTGGATCACCATAACAAATATAATAATGATGACAAAGTTTGGAATATTGTAAGAATTAACAAAATATGACACTTACATGAAGTGAGCAAAAAGTGTTGGAAAAATGGCACCAAGAGACTTGCTGAAACAGGGTTGCCACAAACCTTCAACTTGTAAACACAGTATCTGTGAAGTACAGTAAAGTGAATCACAAGAAAATGAGGTATGCCAATAAAAGCTAAATGAATGACAGCACCGATAAAGGGACAAGATAAGGAGTTAGGATAATTATAAGGTATTTGTACTACCTATGAAGTAGTATGGCATTACTTGAAAGTCATCTTGTATTAGGCTATAAATGTATATTGCAAACTCTAACACAACCATTCTAAAAAGCTTTTTTTTTAAGTATAATTGATACGCTAGAGGGGGGAGAAAAATGAATCAAAAATGTCCAATTAAAACCTCAAAATGCAAAAAAAACTGAAAAACAAAAATAAGAACAAAGAACAAGGACAAGAAATAGAATATTTTTAAAAATATGGTATATATCCTCCAACCATATCAATAATCACATAGAATGTCCTGATCTAAAGGCACCAATGAAAAGGCAGATTGTCAAAGTGGGTCAAAAAACAAGACTCAATTATATGTTTTCCATAAGAAACCTGAACTATAAAAATACAGATAGGTTAAATGTATCATGCTACCATTATTCAAAAAAAAAAAAAGGCAGGAGTGGCCAACAGAACAGACTTCAGAGCCAGGAAAGTTATCGGAGAAAAAGAGGGGCATTACATAATGTTAAAGGGGTCAATTTTCCAAGAAGACTTAACAGTCCTTACCATATATAGGTAAAAATAGAGCATCAAAATGCATAAGGCCAAAACTGATAGAACCTGCAAAGAGAAATAGATGAGTCCACTATTACAGTTGCAGATTTCAATACCCCTCTGTCAGAATGGACAGATGGACAGAATGGACAGATCCAGCAAATAAAAAATGAGTAAGGACATAGTTTAATTCAATAACACCTTCAATCAGTTGGATAAAATGGATATCTATGGACTACTTTATCCAATAATAACACAATACATATTCTTCTCAAGCTCATATAAATATTTAACCAGATAGACCATACTCTGGACCATAAAATACACTTTAACACATTTAAAAAAAATAGAAATCATAAAATGTCTGCTTTCAGACCATAATGGAATTAAGATAAAAATCAGTAACAGAGAGATAGGTGGAAAATTCCAAAATACTTGAAGATTAAACAACATACCTCTAAATAGCACATGAGCCAAAGAATAAATTTCAAGAGAAATAAAAATATTTTCAACTAAATGAAAATGTAAATACAACTTATCAAGATTTGTGATATGCAGCAAAAGCAATGCTTGGAGGAAAATTTATAGCATTGAATGCACATATTAGAAAAGAAGATCTAAAATCAATCATCTTAACTTCTACCTTAAGAAGAGAAAATTAAATTCTAAGTAAGCAGAAGAAAAGAAATAAAAATTACCAAGAAATCAATAAAATTGATAATAAAAATCATAGATAAAATCAGTGAAACCAAAAGCTGGTTCTTTGAAAGGATCCATAAAATCAACAAGCCTTTAGTCAGGCTAAGAAAAAAAAGTGAGAGGATGCAAACTACTAGTAGAAATGAAAGAAGGGATATACTACACATACTATGGATATTAAAAGAATAATCAAGAAATATTATGAGCAACTTTATGCCCACAAACTTGATAACCTAGATGAAATGGACAAATTCCTTAGAATATACAATCTGCCAAAACTAACACAAGAGGAAACAGACAATCTGAATAGTCCTATATCTATTAAAGACATTGAATCAGTAATTTACAACCTTCCAGAAAGCAGAAACCTAACAGAAAACACCAGGTCCAGATAGGTTCACTGATGAATTCTACCAGATATTAAAAGAAAGAATCATACCAATTTTCTATAAAACTTTTAGAAGATAGAAGAAGAGGTAATAGTTCCTAACTCATCCTATGAAGCCAACATAGATAAAGGCAAAGATAAAGAAGTCAGCATAGATAAAGCCAAACCCAGATAGAGCCATTACAAGAAAACTACAGACCATTATCTCTTGTGAACATAGATGTAAAAAAAAATCCTCAACAAAATATTATTAAATTGAATCTAACAATGTATAAAAAATTATACACCATGATTAAGGGGGATTAATCCCATGTAAGCAAGTTTTGTTCAACTAATGTAATCCAATACATCAACAGGCTAAATAAGAAAAATATAACCATATCAATAGATGCAGAAAAAAAAAATTTCACAAAATCCAATAACCATTTACGGAATGAAGAGAAAACTTTCTCACCTTATTGAAAAACATCTATAAAAAATCTACAGCCAACATCATACTTAATGGTGCAAGACTCTAAGCTTTCACACTAAGATCAGGAACAAAGCAAGAATGTCCTCTCTCACCATTGCTTTTCAATATTGTACTGGAAGCCCTTGCTAATGCAATAAGACAAGAAAAGGAAATAAGTTATACAGATTGGGAAGGAATACTTAAAGCTTTTTTGTTCACAGATGACATGATCATCTTTGTAGAAAACCCAAAATAATAAAAAAAAATTCTTGGAACTAAATGATGTTAACAAGTTTATAAGATACAGTTAATATTCAAAACCCAATGGCTTTCCTTGGTACCAGCAATGATCAAATGGATGAAACTAAAGCACATAACAATTTAGGTTAGCACCCCCAAAATGAAATATTTAGGTAGAAATGTAACAACTTGTACAAGAGCTACATGAGGAAAATTGACAACTCTGATAATGAAATCAAAGAACTAAATAAATGGAGATATATTACATTGTCATGGATAGGAAGAGTTAATATTATCAAGATTTAAATTCTAATCTTTATCTATAGTTTCAATTAAATTCCAATCAAAATTCCAGCAAGTTATTTTGTGACTATCGATAAACTGTTTCTAAAGTTTACATGGATAGGAAAAAGACTCATAATAGTCAACACAATATTGAAAGAGAACAACAAAGCTGAAGTACTGATACTACTCGACTTACTACAGTAAATCTTAAGATTTACTATAAGATTACGGTAATTAAGACAGTGTGTCATTTATGAAAGAATAGACAGATCAATAGAACAGAATAGGAAGCCCATAAAGAGACCCATACAAACATAGTCAACTAATTTTTGACCACAGAACAAAGGCAATACAATGGAGAAAAGAGAGTCTTTTTAACAACTGTTTCCAGAAAACTATCCACAGGCAAAAAGAATAAATGTTGTGGTTAAACTATAAGAAAAGCAAGGACTTACATATAGTAAAAAATCAGACTAGAGGTTAACTCCAGAGGGATATTAGAAACAGCCATGTGAAGGTCTTTAATATGATTAATATGTACACAACTCAATAAAAAAACACAAAAGATCTGAATCCTCAGACTCAAGAAAAACAACAATAAAATTGAAATTCTGACTAAATACCTCAGTAAAACTGAGAAGACAAAAATCTTGAAAGTAATAAAAAAGAAAGATAACCTACAAAGGACATTTATTACAAGATAATATTTTCAAAGTTCTGAGGAAAAGTACTGTCCCAAAACATTATCTATATCTACTTAGTTAAATCTTCCCATGAGTTTAATACTACATAAAGAGTAGAAAGCTGATCTTTTGTTTAAACAGTCACAGTGGTACAGAGCAACAAGCTGGTACCAGCTGCTTTAACATGATTACAGAGCAGACAAACAGATTCTTTAGAACAGCTGGGAAGGGCCAAATATTATTTCAAAATCCCTGGGAGACTAGGACCACATTAAAAAAACTAACTCAAAATGAATCATAGATCTAAGAGTAAGAACAAAATTATAAAACTCTTAGAAGAAAATATAGGAGTAAATCATAGTAACTTTGAATAAGGCAATAGTTTCTTATATGACACCAAAACAACGATCAACAAAAGAAATAAAAAATAGGCTCTATTTCCAAATGAGGTCACATTCAAAGGTACCAGGGAGTCTGGGTTTCAACAAATCTCTTTAGGAGGTATAATTTGACACATAGCAGATCTGAATAAACATTTCTCAAAAGAAGATAAACAAATGGCCAACAAGCATATGAAAATATCCTCAACATTAACCATCAGCAAAATGCAAATCAAAATCACAAGATACCACCTGATACCCACTAGCATGGGTAGAATCAAAGGCAAACAATGGCAAGTGTTGGTTAGGATGTGGAGAAAACAGAACCTTCATATATTACTAGTTGGAATGTAAAATGGTGTTGCCACTTTGGAAAACAGTTTGTTTCTCAAAAGGTTAAACTATTGCCTTATTCAAAGTTACTATGATTTACTCCTATATTTTCTTCTAAGAGCTGTATAATTTTGTTCTTACTCTTAGATCTATGATTCATTTTGAGTTAGTTTTTTTAATGTGGTCCTAGTCTCCCAGGGATTTTGAAATAATATTTGGCCCTTTCCAGCTATTCCAGCCATATGGTATAGAGCTACCATACGACTCAGAAATTCCACTCAGGTATTTACTAGGAGAACTGAAACCACATATCCACATGAAAACGTATATACCAATATTCACGACCCCATTATTAATAACAGTCAAAAGATGAAAACAATCTAGTTGTCCATCAACTGATGAATGGATAAACATTTAAATGGTAAACCCATACAATGGATATTATTCAGCCATTAAAAATGAAGTGCTTATATATGTTACCATAGATGAACCTTGAATATTTAATACCATGTGAAAGAAACCACACACATTCCATATAATGAAATGTCCAGAATATGCAAATATGAAGAGGTAGAAAGTAAAGTCACAGTTGTCTGGAGTTGAGGAGATGGGGGAAGAGGGCAGGAGGGGAGTGACTGAGTACAAGGGTTTCCTTTTGGGGTGATAAAAATGTTAATTAAATAATGCTGCTCCTTGTTCTCTGAATATACTATGAAACACTGAATTGCTCCCCCCCTTTCCCTTTTAGGGTCGTACCTCAGGTATGTGGAATTTCATAGTCTAGGGTTCAAATTAGAGCTACAGCTGCCAAGCCACAGCAACGCACGATCCAAGCAATGCCTGCAACCTATACCACAGCTCACAGTGGATCCTTAACCCACTGATGAGCCCAGGGATCAAACCTGCATCCTCATGGATCCTAGTCGGGTTTGTTACCACTGAGCCATGATGGGAACTCCCTAAATTGCACATTTTAAAAGGGTGAGTTTTTGGTATATGATTTATACCTCAATAAAAATCTTATAAAAAGAAAGATACCTTAAAGTATTGTTTGAAACACTTTTCTCACTAGTTAATCAAGAATACAGATAATCTATGACCTTATCAATCTACTCTTAGATATATGGATACAATATGTACCCAAGATTACATATTATATGTAATTATTATATATTATTATATATAATATATGTGTTATATATATATTATACATAATATGAGTATTATATATGTAATATATAAGTAAGTGTAATATATAATTAATATATGTAATATAATATGTAATCTCGGATACATATATATATCTAAAATTTCTGGGACAGTTACATAATAACATCTCGGAAAGTGCTTATTATAGTATAATATGCTGTTCTTGGAAATTGGAGGCAACTTAACACACCCATCACTAGAAAAGCATAAATGGTAGATGAGCACACACTAGTATTAGGCAACCATTTGATAAAACAGAGTAGATGCACATATTTCAAAGATTCCACGAGGATTAACCTCAATAATATGATGCCTGGCAAGAATATATGTATGTATATATTTATATATATATATATATATATTCACTTATTAAAGATCAATGCACAAAGTATTCATTTTTGCAAAATCACATACAAATGAAAAGATACATGTTAAATACATTAATTGATTGCCTAAGAGAAGAAGAAGAAAACAGGAGCAATGTAAATAGGAATAAAAGGGAATTAATTAATTTCCATGTCATGTACCTATCATTTTGAAATAGCAATAAAATAAGAATGCTAGCAAACTGAGAAGACAGGAAACCAAATGCAGCATAGAATAGGGTTAATGCCAACATCTGGGCTTCTTTTTGCTCCACATGATTCACAGGGCAAGGTGACTTCCATTTAACAGACCAGCGGTAGAAGAGACAAAGATGATACATATTACATTATATTTATGTTTACAGAAATGCTCTTAGGGTCAAGAACAAACGATTTACTAAAAGTCATTTGTACAACTATGAAAATGACTCAAACAAACTAGGTAGGCCAACCAAACCCATCACCAGAATAATCCTGCCATTATATTATATATTTTAGTTGGTTCATAATTCAGTGTTTTTCTAATAATCCATTTGTTATTTTTTTATATTTTTGTATATTGATCCCTTCTATATTGTCTTTTATTGACTATTTAATGCAAAATAGATCTATACATACTTAGGCTTCATATATGTCCCTACCCCAAACTGGAATTAAAAAGCTATATTATCTACAATTTTTTTTCATTCAGTAAATAGATAAGAGTTCCAGTTTATTTTTTTCTACAACCTTTGGGTCACAAAGTTTTTTTTTTCAATAATTTTAAAGCAGAAGTACTTCGGTACTATGGCCTCTTCCTTAAACAGTCTTACAAGCATCGAACTAAAAATTCTAGGAATATTGCCATTGTTTCCATAAGAAACAAAGTAATAATTTCATTTCTAAAGTATAAAATTATCTTCTTTAGTTTTATTTTTGAATAAAACTTCATTTTGTTGCCTGCAATTGTTAGTAGTTCCAGCACCATTTCTCTGGCTTACTGAATATGTGGCAGAAGTTTAAATTGTTTCCAGACCTCATGCTATTTTTATATTAGTCATATGAGCAAATAGTATTCAGCATACTCTTCACTAAGAAACAATTTTTCATACACTCTACCTCCAAGAAGTAAGAAGCAATGAGAATTAATACGCCTGGGTTCAAAGAAAATCCTTACGTTTGACAAGAGTTCATTTACTGATAGTAAATTGTCTAAAAGAAATTTCTCAACTATATGTGAACATATAGAAAATAATAAGCCTTTTCTGGGAATAAACTTTAAAGAACACATAAGGAACATTTTGTCATTTGACCAAAAGATGAATTATCTTTTTAAACAAAATTCAGAGGGAAAAAAAGCCACTATTAGTGGTTATTTTGTATAAAATTAATTCTCCATTAAAATAGTATATCTTTTACATAAGAAACACATTCAGTAAGACAGAAAAACTGTGTACCTTTTGGTCAGGAAGACAATTTTACATAAATCAAATTTGAGGGAAGCAAGCAGGCAGTAGTTGGTTAAACTCTCAGAGGCTTTGTAAAGGAAGGATATTGAATAAGATGATCACTTGGGTCCCTAAAACTCTATAATTCTCTGAAACCAAAGTCTAGCCTTGTCTTAATGGAATGAAATGAGAGATTCCAAACATTTGGTCGGTTACCAACTCCAATACTTAACCATTTTCACAATCAGGAAATTCTTCTCGGCTAGCCTAAATCTTAAGCCCTTCCAATAATTCTTTCTATAATGTGGTTAGAAAACAGATGATTACTTTTCCTTGTATGGAAAAAATTAATTCCATACTTGAATAAAGCATATAAATCACACCTTACACTTTCTTCTCCAGGCTGAACAGTCCCAAACTTTTCTCTAAAAAATGTTTCCAACTATTTAGTCATGTAGTGGCTTTCCTGTTACTGTACTCCAAGTTTTCCAGATTTTAGCTGTGGAACTCAAACCCAGACAACAAAATTCATGGAGGACCTGAAGAGAGCTGAGTGAATTCTCTACCAGTTTGTGGACATGGACAATAAGATAGATATTTCAGGAAATAAGAAAACCTTTACTCCTTGTATATCATGACCACCAATTTTGTGAAATGATTATAACTTTCTCTCTGCCAAGAATGCCAGTGTAAAATGAATGGGTGTTTCTCCTCTATCATCCACAAACTAGAAGGTACAAATAGCTTTTCTTTATAGAACTCTAAGTAAAGATATATTTCAAATTAGGTGGGTCAAAACACTATTTTCTGATCTCTTATAATAGCAATGTGGACAAGCTTGTGCTTTTGTGCATGGAGTCTCAGCTAAAATTAAAGTTCTATGATGGAAGGCATTTATGATGATAGAAAGTAGAGAAAGTTTTGAATGTAAGATCTTATTCAAAATTACATTACCCTCTACCACTTAATGGCCCGTGTCCTTCCAAAGGTTCTGGGCCTTAGTTTCCTTAGTTATGAATATGCAATTGAGATTAATATGTATCCCCCTAGGATTGCTGTGAAACTGTAATACAATTAAAGTAGAACCCAGATATACATTATCCTTTCATCCACTCATGCTAACTCTGGCATAGCACTGATACACAATCAGAATCCTTTATAACATCAATAGGAAATCTGTTTATAGCAAGAATATCATGACCACAGTATTTCTACTGAAGATTGACAAGGTCTTAGTGGGATGCACATACATTTCACTCATAGCTCTCTGCCATCTCTCCCCAGATTTTAGCCACAAGGTCTGTCTTATCCTTAACCTTGAGTTCAGCCTCAAGGAGGAAGTGCTGGTCTCCTTCCTAGCGTATCATCCTCACAGACTTCATTGCCCATTCTTTGTTACATGAAAAAATTGGTCCAGTTCCAAGTTCTGTGCTGAAAACATAGATCTTCTCCTAACAAGGTACTCAGTAAATTACAGAAGGCACTAAAGAATTATTAGGTATCTGTTTTGGCTACTACAAAAGCAAAGAGCTTTCTTGACAAGGTGCTTGATGAACACATATCTTCCTTCATTCATTCCTGTGGGAAACTGCACTAAAGGAAGTTGTTAGTCATGCCAAAAACTAAAAATAATCAACACTGAATCATGCTAAATATTTTAATCTTAAGAATTCTTCTCTGAGCTTTACATTTTGTAGTATCAAATATTTCTAGTGTCCATGGTCAAAGATTCCAATAATAAAACTCAAAACCAAATGCACTGATATTCTTCAAAGCAAAACCTGTGGGCAGTAGTTGAATAGATACTATTTTTTAAAGCTTTTGTATAATTTTTTGTTGTTGTTGCTGTTGCTTTTTTAGGGCCACGCCTGTGGCATATGGAAGTTCCTAGGCTAGAGGTCAAATTGGAGCTATAGCCGGCAGCCTAAACCACAGCCACAGCAATGCAGGATCCAAGCTGTGTCTGTGACCTACACCACAGCTCAGGGCAATGATGGATCCTTAACCCACTGAGTGAGGCCAGGGATCAAACTCGCATCCTCATATATTAGTCAGATTTGTTTCCGCTGAGCCACAGGGGAACTCCCTGAATAATTTATTTTTGTCTTTTTTTTTTTTTTGCCTTATCTAGGGCCACACCGCAGAATATGCAGGTTCCCAGGCTAGGGGTCTAACAGGAGCTGTAGCTGTCGGCCTTCACCACAGCCACAGCAATGCAGGATGCAAGCCGCGTCTGCAACCTATACTACAGCTCACGGCAACGCCAGATCCTTAACCCACTGAGCAAGGCCAGGGACCGAACCCGCAACCTCATGGTTCCTAGTCAGATTCGTTAACCACTGAGCCATGATGGGAACTCCCTGTATAAATATTTTTATCATTACCTACCCAATGTCATTTTTCTAGTTATAGTATTCCCATTTTTGCTTTACTAAGTGAATTAATTACTTGTAGAATGGCTCTTGACTAGGGAAGCACTCTATGATTTTAATTATTTTGGCTAAAGTAAATCAAGCATTTTGACCACACAAAAGTGAACTTCACCAAAGTCTGAGATGATTAACAGGAAAATAATCTTTCAAATTAGCTATTTTTCTATTACAAGACTTACCTAGAAATTATTAATTAAATTGTGTGACATTTGGTTCCTAAACTTCATAAGTGAAATGTTAACAAAGTATTCTTTTTAAGTTTAAAGAGCACTGATGATGGTTTGATCTACATATACTGTATAATGATTACCATGATAAGTGTGGTTAATATCCACCACCTCATATAGATATAATGAAATAAATTTCTCCTTGTGATGAGAATTCAGGATCTACTATTTTTCACAGCTTTCCTATTATGGCAATGCGAACCTATAGTCATCATGTTAGACACTGCTTCTCTTATACTTATTTATCTTATAACTGAAAGTTTGTACATTTTGACCTCCATCATCCAATTTCCCCTTCTCCCACCACCCCTTCTAGTTATCCCAAATCTGACCACTTTTTCTATGGATTTAGTGGTTTTAGTGGCTTTCCATTAGAATCCACATATAAGAAGAGTATTTGTCTTTCTCTGACTTACTTCACTTAGCATAATGTCTTCAAGGTCCATTAATGTTGTCACAGATAGTAGGATTTCCACATTTTTTTTATGGTTGAATAACATTTCTCTGTGTGTGTGTGGGACAACTTCTTTATCCAGTCATCCATCAGTGGACATTTTTGTTGTTTCCATGTCTTGGCTACTGTAGATAGTGCTGCTCTGAACATGGGGGTATAGATATCTTTTCAAGTTAGTGTTTTCATTTCTTTTAGATATATTCTCATAAGTTAAACTGCTGAAAGACATGATAAATCTATTAGCATGGTATTTTTTATTATCATTAGTCTCTTTAAAAAGAATTGCCATCTAAATATTTGTTGCACATTTTTATAATTTGCCATTTTAAACATCATTTTCAGAGTTCCTGTCATTGAGAATCTGACTAGTATCCTTGAGGATGCAGGTTTGACCCTTGGCCTTGCTCAGTGGGTTAAGGATCTGGCGTTGCCATGAACTGTGGTGTAGGTCACACATGTGGCTTGGATCTGGCATTGCTCTGTGGCTGTGGTGTATGTTGGCTGGCAGCTATAGCTCCAATTCTGCCCCTAACCTGGGAACCTCCATATGCCAAGGGTGTGGCCCTAAAAAGACAAAAAAAGACACTTTTTTCAAAATGTCATTATTTAAATAGTAAATTAATATCTATATAATAGTTAAAACATGGAATATTCCTTTAATTATATTATTTTGCTAATAAAAGAGAATACTTCTAAAATTCCAATCTCTTCGAATTAATGCTACTGTTCATAATTTGGGGTCAGATCTTACAGATTACAATTAATTTACTTTGTTTTATATTTTAAGCCTTTCTCTCGAACACACCAACTAATCCATTAACTGCAATACCTCAAATACAGAAAACTTTTTTTATTTCCAAATAACAATATTCTTTTTGATTGTCTATAACAAGCCAATATTTTAGACCCAATGATTCAGTATTTGTACTTTATGAATTTGTCATTTTTTGATCAAAAACGGCTAAATATCAGCATTTATATGGTTCAAACCTTAGTTATCTTTCCATCCCCAAAGAAAAATATCAACACATGCTCATTTCTACTAGTTACACACAGAGCTAATAGGAAATTGTGGGAATCTATTGTGCATACAACAAAGATTGCTTATGATTTCAAATTTTTATCTGAGCTAAAACCATCTTTTACATTCTTTTCTCCAAATTAGGCAGTCTGTATTCTGAGGGCAGAGTTGGAGTTGGTTGAGTATTATGACTTTTATTCACTATGTGTAATGACCACCACATGCTATTTAATGTCACATACCCACTGGATTACATGTCTGGTGAGATGTCTTACTCCCTGTTGCTTATTTATGGTAAATTGTCTCCTTTGAGGTTAAGGACATAGAAAAACCTGGGAATTTTTTTCTGGTTTAACAAATGACATCAGATTTCCAGAGACTACTAAATATGTACTAGAGTTTTAAAGTGCACACTTACCATATTGCATACAATTATTGCCTTATTGCTACACAAATTCTCCTTAGGAATTGCTCAATTATGACTCACAATATATGAGTTGGACTCAAAGCTGTAGCATTTTAGAAAATTACTTCACAAAGATATTTAAACAGAAGTTAGCATATTTCTATACTATTTCTCGAAGAAAGCATAACAAATTCAATACATTAAAAAATAAAATTTATTTTCTTCTACGCAATAATACATTGACTTGTTTCATACTTTCCTGTAGTTTTCCAAAATTTTTTAGTTCTCATTTCCATTACATCTTTGAACTTCCTGTACAGTTGCCATAAATCATGTCTAAAAATTAAATTCTTGACTCATTAACATTTTAATTGTCTTACTTTTTCTGTATATTTTATGAATGTTTTTTAATTATAGCTTAAGTTTATTTTTGGAGTAAAACAGATCTGCATTTGAATTTCCACTCTGCCATGTACCAGCTATTAAAGTTCAGAGACATTAATTTACCTCTCTATTTTCTCATGTGTAAGATAATAATAATAAAAGCTACACGTAGAAATTAAACTGAGTAAAATATACAAAGCACATAATTAATGACTAATCAACATCAAGTGAATAAATGTACTAATTATTAACATTATAAACCAACAAACCAAAACAAGATTCGACCACAGATCTTTTAATTATTAATGGCTATCTACATATGTGAACGAGTCAATCAAAATGTTCTTTTATTTTTTGTCTTTTTTTTTGCCTTATCTAGGACCGCACCCACGGCATATGGAGGTTCCCAGGCTAGGGGTCTAACAGGAGCTGTAGCCGCCAGCCTTCGCCACAGCCACAGCAACTCGGGATCCGAGCGGCGTCTGCAACCTACACCACAGCTCACGGCAACGCCGGATCCTTAACCCACTGAGCAAGGGCAGGGATCGAACCCGCAACCTCATGGTTCCTAGCCGGATTCGTTAACCACTGAGCCACGATGGGAACTCCCAAAATGTTCTTAATATGGCCCCATGATTCACTGAAGTACATCACAGAATTAAGGTAAATCAAGTAATAAGCAAGAATGAGTATGCCTTATTTAGTTAAATGACAGATTAATTATCACCTGTGAGTTTATGTCAATCATCACAAATCCCTGACCCTCTCTTTACCTTTTAATAGCAAAACATCACTGACAGTACCAAGGTCTACACTAGCCATTTTTTCCTAGAACTAAGAATCATGATGAGAAGGTCCTTTGCAAGCCATGGTTTGAGAAGACATTAGGTTTCAGAAACAAGAATGGCCTTATTGGAATTCCGTGGTGGCGAAGTGGTAATGAACCCAACCTGTATTCATGAGGACTCAGGTTGCTCCCTGGCCTCGTTCAGTAGGTTAAGGATCTGGTGTCACTGTGAGCTGTGGTGTAGGTCCCAGGCAGGCTCGAATCTGGTGTTGTCATGGCTATGTCGCAGTCCGGCGGCTACAGCTCCAGTTCGACCCCTAGCCTGGGAACTTCTGCATGCCGCTAGTGCAGCATTAAAAAGACTAAATAAATAAATAAGTAAAAGAGTAGCCTTACTAGCCACAAGGTATCCACAAAGTCTGTGGAAACATATATATTACAATAAAACATATATATATTAAAGCAGATTGTTCCATATTGTCATTGCATACAGTCAGTCATAAATCTAGTACCTGAATTACCACAGACTTATTTAAAATATTCTAAAAGATAAGCCACTTCTCAGTATCTCTACCTATTTATTCCTTGGCCAAATACAATTAACAAAATAATAGTGATTTGTCTGCCCCCACTGGCAATATTTGAACATGGGTCTGGCAGTCAGGATAGGATTTGTTTAGGTTTACAAGATGAGTGGGTTGCAGGAGGTGACACAGCATCTCCAGAAACCTTACTTTTACAACTAAAAACAGAGAACTCCCTCTAGGAAAACAGCTTCCAGTATGTTAAGAGCAGACACCTGAGGGATGTTCAAGAATAGGAAATCATAGAGGTGCACTGTGATGTGGTCAATATAGGCCATAAAGCCAGAATAGACAGGATATGGTCAGTACTGGAGATGAAGACAGGGCCAGTGCATCAGCATCAACAATGCAGTGTAACAAACAAAATCTGGGCCTAAAATTATACTTGAAGTAGATGGCTTACTTGAGGCAAAATGGAGGCCTCTGAGAGGCATGAAGCCAACTGACAAGTTTGGTTTGAAATTTTAGACCAGTATCAAATGAGTCATAAGAGTAAAGGATGACCAGAAGATGAATTAGGACCTTGACTGTAGACAAACATGTCTAGATAGATATAAATTCCTAGGAAGGAACTCATTTTAAGATAAAGAGCTATATTTATACCTAAGTTAACTGCTGGACAGAATTTACCTTAAATGTTTTCTCAGCCAATTCTTTGGATTGATTTCAAGTCATCTCTCAGATATTTTAAGTTGAAAATCCAGAGGTTGTTATAAACATATTTAAACAAAAACTGCTGTGCAAATGACTTCTTTAAGGTTAATTCCAGAAATGTGACTGAATGGGAGACATACATGACTTTGAACATTACCAGGAACATAAAGATTACATACATGTGTGTGCAAAACTAATTGTATTTTGGTTAAAATTCTGAGTAAAGATGAACTTTTACAATTTTAGGATATATTTTATGTCACATTTCTTTAAAATCACAATTTGATTGTGTCTTTATTATATTTCTCTTCTTTGAAAGTTGAACTAGACAGTCTATTCTTGGCCAGACATTGGGGCAGAAATAACTAGACTTAGAAAAAAATATTTAACTTCCCATGGAGAATCTTTTCTTTTTTAATTTCTGGAAAATTAATTAATGAAGTCATTTCTCAGTGACAGTAGAATTTTCCATCTTCTTGGTTTTTATTCAGGAAATACTGCTGGAGGTTAGTGGATGGCATTACCTTATAATTAAGAAGAGGTTCAGTCAGTCAAGAAAATTTATTGCATATCAACAATATGCAAAGCATACTTCTGGGAAGCAGTACAAAATAAAACAGAGAGGACGTGGGGCAAGATGGCAGAGGAGTCAAGAGGTCACGCTCACTTTCTCCCACAAACACATCAAAAAAACACACCTTCATGTAAAAGGACTCGCACAGAACATCAACTGAATTTTGGCAGAAGAAATTAAAACTCCAAAAAGGGCAAGAAGTCTTGATATAACTGGGTAGAACGAGAAAAAAAAAAAGGAGAGAGCGAGAAAAGGAATCAGGACAGGACTAGCATTCCTGAGAGGGAGCTGTGAAGCAGAAAAGAAACCCACATCCTGCGAAGCTACCTAACCGACGGAAAGATCAGCATAGTCGGAGGGACCTCAAAGTCTCTGAGAAAAGCGCAGCAGCTGGACTGAGAACCTCAAAGCAGAGAGCTGCAAAGATCATCTGAACCACCGGCCCAGAAACTAAAGCCTGAGACACTGAGGAGGCGGCTGGGCCCTGAGACTTAGGCTCCAGAGGTCAGTCCCAGGAAAAGGACTGGGGTTGGCAGTGTGGAGACAGCCTAAGGGAATAAGGAGCTTTGCACCATGGGAGGGGGAGTGATATCTATGGGCTGGGGAATGGAATGCCACAGCAGAGGGAACCCAGGAAAAGGTCCAGACCTGCAGGAGGGGCAAGGTGCCATTGTTGGGGATGGTGAGAGGAGGAGGGGCGGACCACCATAGGAAACTCCCTGTGCTGGAGAATGTGCACATGCCTGCAGGCTCTCAGAGGGCAGGGCGGCTCTGGCACAGGCCTCAGACATGCAGAAGTCACTCGCTAGTCTATGGGAGACAGGGTGGCTGTGGTGTAGGCTGTGGGCGACGAGAAGCCTCTTGCTCCTTTATGGAAGACTGGATGCTTCTTACGCAGACTACTGGTGGCCAGGCACCTCTTGTGTGGGCTAAGGGCATCAGGAGGCGAAGTGTGACATGGTGCCTACCAAGCACCATAGGCTGTTGCTCTCACTCCCCTGGAAACGCACCCACCCTGCAGCTGCCACTGCCAAATTCTCTGGGTGGGACCCAGACACTTGGTCACTGTCCCTTCCCAAGACGCTACAACTAGGAGCAGCTGGTGCAGTACTTCCTGCATGGGCTAAGTGGGACAGGGTGTTTCTTGCATGATCTGCAGGTGGTGGGGGCAAACCACCGCAGTTAGCTCTGACTCCAGAGGTGGGCATGGCCCACCAGGACAGGGGATATTTGAACAAAAATCTCTTGCAGCCCCAACCACCTCAGAGGGCACCACAGAGAAGGACATTGCAATGGAACACCACTTGTTGTTGCTCAGGATCCCCTGGGAGCACACCCGCCCTGCTGCTGCTACTGCAAAATGCTCTGGGCAGTGCCCAGATGCTTGATCACTGTCCCTCCCCAGGAACCTGCAACTAGGAGCAACTTGTACAGCACCTTCTGTGGGGGCTAAGCAGGATGCTTCTTGCATGGTCTACAGGAGGTGGGAGAAAACCACCACAGTTATTGCTGGCTACAGAGGTGGGAGTGGCCTGCCACCATTAGGGGTCCATGAACAAGCACCACTTGCAGCCCCAATCACCTCAAGGGCACCACAGACGAGGGCATTGTGACCGAACACCACCTGTTGGTACTCTCTCATCCCAGGGAACATACTGGCCTTGGTGCTGCTACTGCTGAATGTTCCAGGGAGTACCCATATGCTTGATCTCTGTCACTTCCTAGTATCCCACAACTAGGAGCAGCCAGTGCAGCACCTCCTATGTGGGCTAAGTGAGACGGGTTGATTCATGCATGGTCTACAGGTAGGGAGGGCAAACCACTGCAGTTATCACTGATTCCAGAGGTGGTCATGGCCTGCTACCACTAGGGGTCCCTGAACAGGCACCACCTGTGGTTCCAGTCATCACAGAGAAGGGCATTGCAATCTAACACTAGCTATTGTTGCTCTCACTCCCCTGGGAACTTATGTACCCTGATACTGCTATTGCCGTCTGGTCACCCTGTAGATCTGCCTAGAGCTCATTACCACTTCCCAGGGCCCTGCAACTAGGAGCAGTATGTGCCATCTTCTTGAAGGTCCTTGCTGCTGTTGAGAGCCCAGCAAACAGGCACTGACTGCTAGCCCTACCATTGCCTCCTTCTCCCTGAAAACACATTGAGCATCCTGAGGATAACAGCTTGCTCACTTCGAAGAAAGACAGCAAATATTCAAACTCCCACACCAAAAATAAATAACCTCAACCAAAAATACAAAGGGGTGCTCTTGTATCGAAGCAGCCTTAGAAGACTATAGTTTGGCTTCTCCAAACTTACCGAAAAAGAAAAATGTAAGCAAGATGAAGAAGCTCAGAAACCATTTCCAGTTAAAGGAAGAGGAGAATTCACCTAAAGCAGTCAACAGTGAAACAGACCTCTGTAGTCTGTCACATTGAGTTCAAAAGGGAGACAGTGAAAATACTGAAGGAATTAAGGCTGAATATCAAGGAATTAAGAGAGAATATGAACACAATGCACATTCCTTTAGAAAGGAACTAGAAAATATAAGCAGGAGCTTAGAAAATACATTTGCAGAGATGCAAACTGAGCTAAAGGCAAAAAAGAGCAGAATGAATAAAGCAGAGGTACAAATTAGTGACATGGAAGATAGAATTATGGAAATCACCCAATCATGACAGCAGACAGAAAATCAAATGAAAAAAACATGAAAGCAATATAAGAGATCTATGGGATAATATAAACCAGGCCAATCTATGCATAATAGGAATCCCAGGAGGAGAAGAAAAAGAAAAGGGGACTGAAAATATATTTGAAGACATTATGGCTGAAAACTTTCCAAATCTAAAGGAAACTGATATCAGGATACAGGAAACACAGAGGGCCCCAAATAAGTTGAACCCAAATAGGCCCACACCAAGACATATTATAATAAAAATGGCAAAAGTTAAACAGGATTCTAAAGGTGGCAGGAGAAAAATTAAGCATTAATTATAAGGGAACCCCCATAAAGCTATCAGCTGATTTCTCTGCAGAAACACCACAGGTCAGAAGGAGGTGGCAAAATATATTTAAAGTTCTGAAAGGAAAAAATCTTCAACCCAGAACATTCTATCCAGTAAAAAAATCATTTAAAATATAAGGGGAAATAAAGAATTTCTCCAACAAACAAAAGCTAAAAGAATACAGCAATACTAAACCCATTCTAAAAGAAATACTGAAATGCTTCTCTAAATAAAAAAAAATTAAAAAAAGAAGAATTAGGATGAAGGAAACCACAAGTGGAAAGCAATCACTTAAGTCAGCATACAGATCTAAACATGATGTTAAAAAAAAAAAGACATCAAAATCATACAATGTGGAGAAAGAAAGTAAGAAAATACAGATTCTTTTTTTATTTTAATGATGTGTTTGAGCGTATACGACTATCAGGCTAAAGCAAGCAGATATAGGAAGTGGTTAACATACTTAAAAAACAGGGCCACCAAAAATCAAAATCAAACATTACATTCACAAAAACTGAAAAGTACTCAAGCATAAAATAATTGGAAACCATCCAAGCAAAAAAAGAAAAGAGAAACAGAATCAACTGGAAAACAAGATCTGAAATGGCAATAAATACATATCTATCCATAATCACCTTAAATGTCAATGGACTGAATGCTCCAATCAAAAGACACTGAGTGGCAGACTGGATAAAAAAGCAAAAACCTACAATCTGCTGTCTACAAGAGACTCACCTTAGGGCAAAGGACACATCTAGACTGAAAGTGAGGGGATGGGAAAAGATATTTCATGCCAATGGAAAAGACAGGAAAGCAGGAGTTGCAATCCTCATATCAGACTTTAAAGTGAAGGCCATAAAGAAAGACAAAGAAGGACATAATTTAATGGTAAAAGGATCCATGCAAGAAGAGGATATTGAAATCATCAATACATATGCCATTAATACAGGAGCACCCAGAAACCTACAACAAATACTAACAGACATAAAAGGAGAAGTGGATGGGGATACAATAATATTAGGAGACCTTAACACCCCACTAACATCAATGGACAGATCCTCTAGACAGAAAATCAATAAGGCAACAGAGATCCTAAATGACACAATAGAAAAATTAGACTTAATTGACGTTTTCAAGACACTACATCCAAAAAAATGAGAATATACATTCTTCTCAAGTGCATATGGAACATTCTCAAGGATTGACCACATACTGGGGCACAAAACTAACCTTAACAAATTTAAGAGTATAGAAATTATTTCAAGTATCTTCTCTGACCACAATGGCATGAAAGTAGAAATCAACCACAGGAAAAGAAATGAGAAAAAAACTGGATACATGGAGACTAAAAAACATGCTACTAAAAAACCAATAAGGGTCAATGAGGAAATCAAGAGGGAAATTAAAAAATACCTCGAGACAAATGACAATGAAGACACAACCATTCAAAATCTATGGGTTGCTGCAACAGCAGTCCTCAGAGTAAAATTCATAGCAATACAGGCCTTCCTCAAAAAAGAAGAAAAATCGCAAATCGACAACTTAACACAGCACCTAAATGAATTAGGAAAAGAAGAACAAACAAAACCAATAGTGAGCAGAAGGAAGGAAATCATAAAGATCAGAGAGGAAATCAGTAAAATAGGGATTCAAAAAACAATAGAAAAAATCAATAAAACCAAGAGCTGGTTCTTTGAAAAGGTAAAAAAAATTGTAAAAGCTCTGGCTAGACTCACCAAGAAGAGGAGAGAAAAAACCCAAATATATAAAATAAGAAACGACAAAGGAGAAATCACAACAGATACTGCAGAAACACAAAAGACAATAAGAGAATACAATGAACAACTATATGTCAACAAATTTGACAACCTAGAACGGACACTTTCTAGAGACTTACAGCCTGCCAAAACTGAATCAAGAAGAAATAGATCAACTGAACGTACCAATCACTAGAAATGAAATTGAATATGTCATAAAACCATTTCTTACAAATTAAAGTCCAGGACCAGATGACTTCACAGGCGAATTCTACCAAACATACCAAGAGGAATTTATACCCAAACTCCTTAAACTGTTCCAAAAAGTTGAAGAAGAAGGAATACTCCCAAAGAAATCCTATGATGCCATCATCACCCTAATACCAAAACCAGACAAAGATACCACCAAAAAAGAAAACTATAGACCAATATCTTTGATGAACATAGATGCAAAAATTCTCAACAAAATTTTAGCCAACAGATTCCAACAACATATAAAAAAGATCATACACTATGACCAAGTGGGATTCATCCCAGGTTCAAAAGGAGGCAAATAAATCAATGTCATACACTAAATTAACAAAAGAAAAGTCAAAAACCACATGATCATCTCAATAGATGCAGAAAAGGCATCTGACAAAGTCCAACATCCATTCATGATAAAAACTCTTACCAAAGTGGGTATAGCAGGAACATACCTTAAGATAGTAAAAGTCATTTATGACAAACCCACAACATATATAATACTCAATAGAGAAAAGCTGAGAGCCTTCCTGCTAAAGTCTGGAAAAAGACATGGAGATGCTCACTCTCACCACTTTTATTCAACATAGTATGGGAAGTCCTAGCCACAGCCATCAGACAAACAGGAGAAATAAAAGTATCCAAATTGAAAGAGAAGAGCTAAAATTGGCATGCTATGCAGACGACACAATACTGTATATAGAAAACCCTAAGGACTCAACACAAAAACTATTCAAACTGATCGCAGAATTCAGCAAAATTTGCAGGATACATGATTATTATTCAGAAACTGGTTGCATTTCTGTATACGAACAATGAAATCTTAGAAAAGGAATACAAAAATACAATACCTTTTAAAATTGAACCTCCCAAAAACTAAATACCTAGGAATTAACCTGACCAAGGAGGTGAAAGACTTATAGGTTGAGAACTATAAAACATTAATCAAGGAAATTAAAGAAGATGCAAAGAAATGGAAAGATAGTCCATGCTCAGGGGCTGGAAAAATTAATACTGTAAAAATGGCCATACTACAGATTCAATGCAATCCCTATCAAGTTACCCATGACATCTTTCACAGAACTAGAACAAATCATCCAAAAATTTATATGGAACCACAAAAGAAGCAGCATTGCCAAAGCCATCCTGAGTAACAAAACCAAGCAGGAGGGATAACTCTCCCAGACTTCAGACAATATTACAAAGCCGCAGTAATCAAGACAGACATATAGACCAATGGAAAAGAATAGAGAACCCAGAAATAAACCCCGATGCCTATGGTCAATTTATCTTTGACAAAGTAGGCAAGAACATAAAATGGGAAAGACAGTCTTGTCAGTAAGTATTGCTGGGAAACTTGGACAGCTGCATGCAAATCAATGAAACTAGAACACACTCTCACACCACGCACAAAAATAAACTCAAAATGGCTTAAAGACTTAAATATAGGACAAGACACCATCAAACTCCTAGAAGAGAACATAGGCAAAACATCTGACAAAACCTTACAAATGTTTTCTCAGGTCAGTCTCCCAAAGCAACAGAAATAAAAGCAAAAATAAACCAATGGGACCTAAAGTCAGGGAGCCTGAGTCCTCCAGCTCCATTTTTCTTTTTCAGGATGTCTTTGGCTATTCTGGGTTTTTTGTGTTTCCAGACAAACTTTAAACTATTTTGTTCTAGTTCTTTGAAAAAGGTCATTGGTAATTTGATAGGGATTGCATTGAATGTGTAGATTGCCTTGGGTAGTATAGTCATTTTGATAATATTGACTCTTCCAATCCAAGAGCACGGTATGTCTTTC
>PVHT020000143.1:567303-599261 GCA_004024745.2 Catagonus wagneri
ATCGGGTCACAACATGGTGCAGTTGGAAAATCTGACAGAAATCTGTAAACCAGCTATAATGCAAAAATAAAATTAAAAAAAAAAAAAAAAGAAGAAGCAAATAATTGACTTTCTCTCAATCTGCAGTCTCCCATTTATAATTTATGATTAACCAGTAACTCTAATATTATTTAACAAGTGTATATTTTATTGTAACGCATGACTGTGAATTTACAACTATATATAAATTTGCATTTTATAATAAATTTGCCTGTTTTACAATAAATTTGAATATTTACTATATCACTTAAAGAAACCCTATGAGATTGCCAGGATTTTTTTTTATTGTTATTATCCCCATTTTATTAATAAAAACCTGAATACAACTAAATCAAGTGGCATGCCCACTGACATATAACAAATATATGGTGGAAATGGATATCTAAACAGAAATTAAATGAAAGCTAAAACAGTTCATCATAAGCAATAAGAGTAAATGGAGCTTGGAACTTGGTGCATCAAACCACTGACTCAAAAATGCCACGTGGTTATGAATAGTTAGGAAAGAACTACATCAGAGTGGCCTGCTTAGTGTACAATTACAATGAGTGGAGTTGCTCATATGAGTAAAAGACTTTGAGTTTACTGGCCACTTAACAGTGTCTCAAAAAGTCAGACTCTCCAAACAGTGACTAGAGAAGGATAAAAAGGTAGTTGTCTCCAACTCATCTTTATGTTTGCTTAGTGAGGCAAAGAATTTCTGTCCTGTTTTAATTTTTGATTAACTACACCCTATAATCATATTGGCTGCCAATAATATCATCTCTAAGAACAGTAAGTTTAACTTGGTACAAAAATTCATTCATTCAAAAAGTATTTATTGAGTATGTACTATATATAGGGAGATACAGTAATGTAGAAAACATTTCCCCTGATCTTTGGGGAAATGTATTACTCTGAAAGGATCAAAAATAAAGAAACTGGAAAGTGTGTAAGTTTTATTAAGAAGAATAAAGAAGGTAAAGGGTGGTCAGGGAAGGCCTCTCTAAGGACATAATTTGAGCAGAGACCTGAAGGAAGTGAATGAGGTACATAGATATAATCAAAAAGAACAGTCTAAAGAGAGGAATAGTAACTAACTGCAAAGGCTCTTTGTGTGTTTGGCATATGAAAATGAAGGTCTTTCTCTTAGGCAAGGTGAGGACATGGGACAGGGCTAGCTGGATAGAAGGAGGAAATGAGAGATGACTGACTAGAGCACTTAGAAGAAATCTATGTATTTAAGTTTCATAAGATGCCAAAGGATCAAAATGAAGCAAGGTCTAAAATGCAAGGACCAGAGAGTCCCGAGTCATGTGCAGTCAGGGCACAAAATGTTGAAGGTGGTGGGGAAAGATTTCCTCTCCATCCTTGGCCCTTTAAATACACTCATGTCATCCACACACCACCAACCAAACCTTAGGAAGCTTCAGAGCATGGTCAGTCCCTGCCACCGCTGCCATAACCAAGGAGAACTACATTGACATACACACATCAGAAATCTAGTTACAGTCTTGTCCAAAAATTTTAAAGTTTTTTTTTCCTCTCATTTTAAATTTACAAGTTAGCAGTATTGTGCTGGTACAGCAACAACATAGCATTATTAGCATCTTCCATAACTTCAGGGTTAAGAGATGGCTATTTCACATACAGCCCCCAACCCCAGCAAGCTAAACTTCCCTCAGATTCCCATTTAAACCTACATACAATACCCATTAAGCTTTCATTTCTCTCTCAGTGGCCAGACCTGTGTTAACTGCAAGGACTTTGGAAGCTATTTAGGTTTTGGAAAAACTTGATTCTATCTCCAACAAAATTGGAGTCAACAGCATTAAGAAATTATGATACAAAGCACCATCATTCAGTAAGGAAAGGAAAGATCCAGATTCTAGTTAATCAGCAAGTAGACCCAGGAGTGCCAGTGATAGGTCAGGTATTCTCTGACCGAAAGAATCCCTTATATGTCAGAGGCAGAAAGTGAGGCCTCACACCATGAATCACATTAGATTTAACATTATTGATAATTTAAAAACATAATACATAAAAATTAAATAAAACTTTATGACATATAATTCTCTGTATCTTTACTCAGCTCTGGAAATACATACCACATGATAATGTATTTAGAAAATATTTATATTGTTTCTCAGTGTCTGGAATGTTAGTGTAAAGAAAAAATGATACATTTCAAAAGAAGCACAATATTGTAGAACAAATACAAATAATGGAAATAAGAATAATTCCAACTAGAGATTTTCATGCTGAGTGAAACAAGTCAGAAATAGAAAGACAAATAACACATGAGATCACTTATATCTGGAATATAATAAACCTCAAAATGAACCTTTCCAAAAAAAAAAAAAATCACGGAATTGGAGAACAGATCTGTGGTTGCCAAGGGGAAGGTGGAGGGAGTTGGATGGTCTGGAAGTCTGGGGTTAATAGAAGTAGACTATTGCCTGGAAAAGCAAGAAGATCCTGCTGTACAGCACCAGGAACTAAGTCTAATCACTTGTGACGAATTAATGTACATATGAGTAACCAGGTCACCACACTGTACAGCTGAAAAATTAACAGAAAACTGTAAACCAGCTATAATAGAAAAAATAAAAATCATTATAAAAAAAGAATAATCCCACCCCTATATCTGCTTCCAGTTTCTCATCTGATGCAGTTACTTACAGCCAACTTTTGCACTTATAATATGCAAATAATAAAACTATGATCAGAGTAAAGAAAATTATGAAGCAGAGAGGCTAATGGAAAACATATATTAACTCTAAGAAATTTCATGTAACAGAATATAAAATGATTTTTTGTTTATATCTATAGCATGTGGAAATAAAATGAATTAATATTTCTAGTATACCATTTGTACACATGCTGCCTTCCATTCTTGACATGTCTGACTATGTGGATGCTTGGATTCATCTTTTCTAGGTCAGTGGTTTTGCTCTCTGAGTGGGATACTGAGAGCAAAAAGAGATTAGTACATGTGGGTGGAATCAAAGTAAACTGCTTGACTCAATACAGTTTTTGTGCCAAATAATCTTTGAATACTCCAAAAAGATCTAAATCCTAGAATAAATGCAAAATAATTATAAATACTATAAATGATGTGCACATTTTCTGTTAAAATCTGTCTTAAGAGCAACAGCTACACAGTCTATGATAGTTATCATACAAATTAGGCAGATATAATTTCTTACACCCCGAGTAATAAAATCTGATGAAGCATTCAAGGGCTGACTATTTAACTAAACAAATGTATGAATGTGCCTCCTGTGTCAACAAAAATACAGTTAATGATTTTAGTTAAATGAAGGGAACAAAGCTATGAAATCTGCATGTACAAGGAAAATACATCACTAGTATTTAAATACTAGTAAATGTTGTTGACTTTTTTGGAAATGAAGAGGGAGGAAAGAAGAAAGGCAGGAAGGAGAAAGGTGGGAGGGAGAAAAAAACTCAGGAAGAGAAAGAGGAAAATTGAAAGGGAACCAGAAAAGGAATGAAAGATAAAGGAAAGCAAAGCAGAGAAATTTGAAGAGAAGAAATTAAAGAAATGAAATTTTTAAAACAGAAAAATGTGGACTGAATTTAATCTCTGTGGTCTTCTTTCAAAGTACCCAAACTCCAGGAGATTGGATTAAGATGGCGGAATAGAAGGACTGGAACTCAACTTCTCTCTCAAAAACAACAAAACTACAACTAAATGCCGAGCAGCCTTCAACCAAATGGACTGTAAACTTCCAAAAAGATATTCTACTCCAGAAGACAAAGAGGAGACCACATCAAGAGGTAGGAGGGGAAAATACCGATAGAAGCAACACCATACCTCCCGAGCAGGAAACCCCACAGACTGGAAAGTAACTGCATCACAGAGACTCAGCTACAAGACTGAGAGTTCTGAGCTCCAGGTCAAAACCCCATGTCTGGGGATTGGGCACAGGGAGAAAGAGCCCCCAGAGCATATGGCATTGAAGGCCAGCAGGGCTTGTGTGCAGGAGCTCCACAGGACTGGGGGAAACAGAGACCCCATTCTTGAAAGGCACACACAGACTTTCACGTGCACTGGGTCCCAGGGCAAAGCAGTCTCCATAGGAATCCGGGTGGAACCTGACTGCAATTCCTGGAGGATCTCCTGGGAAAACAGGGGTGACTGTGTCTTGTTATGAGGGAAGGGCATTGGAGGCAAAGCTCTCGGGAACATTCATCAGCATGCATTTCTCTGGAGGTGGCCATTTCTGGGAAAATCTGGTCTCTCCCATCAGCGCTGAGAAGCCCCAGGCCAAACAATAATCCAGGTGGGATCTCAGCCCCACCCATCAGTAAACAGGCTGCCTAAAGACCCCTCAGGTACACAGCCAGCCTCTAATCTCATCCAGAGACAAAGCCCAACCCATCAGACTGCTAAGAATCAACCGCACCTACCAGTGGGCAGGCATTAGTCCCTCCCATCGGGAAGCCTACAGCAAGCCCCCTCCATACCAACTTTAGCCACAGGGGAGGCAAACGCCAGAACTAAGAGAGGCTACAACACTATTGCCTGCAAAAGGGTCACCACACCAAAAACCTATAAAAATGAAATGCAGAAAACTATCAGATAAGGGAGAAAGAAAAAAGCCCAGAAAAACAGCTCAGTGATGAGGAGATTTTCAGCCTCCCAGAAAGAGACTTAGACTGTTGATGCTGAAGATGATGCAAGGCATTGGAAATAGACTGGAGGCAAAGACTGATAATTTACAGGAAACACTGAGCAGAGAAATACAAGTTATAAAAATTATACAAGAAGAGATGCAAAATACAATAACTGAAATAAAAAATTCATTAGAAGCAGCCAACAGTAGAATACAGGAGGCAGAAGAACGAATCAGCAAGGTGGAGGACAGATTAGTGGAAATCACTAATGCAGAAGAGAAAAGAGATGAAAGATTGAAAGGAAATGAGCTGAGTCTCAGAGAACTCTGGAATAATGTTAAACATATCAACATCCATATTATAGGGGTGCCAGAGGGAGAAGAGAGAGAAGGGGACAGAAAAACTATTTGAAGAGATAATAGCCGAAAACTTCCCTAATATGGGAAAGGAACCACTCACTCAAATCCAGGAAGCGCAACGAGTACCATATAAAATAAACGCAAGGAGGAACACCCCGAGACACATATTAATCAAAATGACCAAAATTAAAGACAAAGAGAAAGTTTTGAAAGCAGCTAGGGAAAAGAAACAAATGACATACAAGGGAACCCCAATAAGGTTATCAGCAGATTTTTCATCTGAAACTCTGCAGGCCAGAAGGGAGTGGCATGATATACTTAATGTGATGAAAGGGAAAAAGTTCCAACCAAGATTACTTTACCCAGCAATGCTCAAATTCAGATTTGAAGGAGAGATCAAAACCTTTACAGATAAGCAAAAGCTAAGAGATTTCTGCAACACTAAACCAGCTTTACAACAAATCTTAAAGGAACCTCTCTAGTCAGAAAAGAAAAGGCCACAACCAGAAACAAAAACACCACAAATGACAAGGCTCACCAGGAAAGACATATATACAGTAAACATACTAAATCATCGATGCACAGTTGTGCTACCAAAATCAAAAATCATGAGAAGAGAGCACAAATCCAGGTCACTGGAGATGCTCGTGCAATTAAGAAACCAACAACTTAAAACAATCTCATTTGTATATAGACTCCTATATCAAAACTTCAAGGTAAAAAAAAGAGCAACAAAACCCCCAAACAGTTAATACAATGGCAATAAGAACATATATATCAGTAATTACCTTAAATGTTAATGGACTGAATGCCCCAACCAAAAGACATAGACTAGCTGAATGGATACAAAAACAAGACTCATATATATGCTGTCTTCAAGAGATCCACTTCACTTCTAGGGACACATACAAATTGAAAGTGAGAGGATGGAAGAAAATATTCCATGCAAACGGGCATCAAAAGAAAGCTGGAGTAGCAATACTCCTATCAGACAAAATAGACTTTAAGATGAAGAACATTTTAAGAGACAAGGAAGGGCACTGCATAATGATCAAAGGAACAATCCAAGAAGAAGATATAATAATTTTAAATATCTATGCACCCAACATAGGATCACCACAATATATAAGGCAACTACTAACAACCTTAAAAGGAGAAATCAACAATAACACCATTATAGTGGGGGACTTTAATACCCCACTTACAGAAATGGACAGGTCATCCAGACAGAAAATCAATAAGGAAACAGAGGCCCTGAATGAAGCATTAGATCAGATGGACTTAATAGATATTTATAGGACATTCCATCCAAAAGCAACAGAATACACATTCTTCTCAAGGGCGCATGGAACATTCTCTAAGATTGATCCCATCCTGGGCTACAAATCAAGCTTCAGTAACTTTAAGAAAATTGAAATCATTTCAAGCATCTTCTCTGACCACAATGCTATATGACTGGAAATCAACAAGAAAAAAAATGGCAAAAAATACAAACACGTGGAGACTAAACAACACACTACTAAATAACCAATGGATCACTGAAGAAATCAAAGAGGAAATTAAAAAATACCTAGAAGCAAATGACAACAAAGATACGACACCCCAAAACCTCTGGGATGCAGCAAAAGCAGTTCTAAGAGGAAAGTATATAGCAATACAAGCCTACCTCAGGAAACAAGAAAAAGCTCACATAAACAACCTAACCTTACATCTAAAGCAGCTAGAGAGGGAAGAAGCCAGGTCATGGAAACAATCTAAATGCCCATCGACAGAGGAGTGGATAGGGAAGATATGGTACATACACACAATGGAATATCACTCAGCTATTAAAAGGAATGAAATAACAACATTTACAGCAACATGGATGGACCTAGAAATTATCATGCGAAGTGAAACCAGTCAGACAATTAGACAGCAACACCCAATGCTACTGCTTACATGTGGAAACTAAAGAGGCACAATGAACTTCTTTGAAGAACAGACAATGACTCACAGATTTTGGAAAACCTTGGTTTTTCAAGTGGGACAGTCTGGGGGGTGGGGGGATGCACTGTGGGTTTGGGACACAAAATCTATCACATTGACTTGTGATGATATTTTTACACCTATAATTGAAATAAAATTCATTGTTAATAAAATAAAATAAAATAAAACAAATTACCCGTAACTCCAGATTAATCAAAAGACAAACATTACACAAATACCAGTTGAAGTAGTCTTCAAAATACCTAACCAGTACTCCTCAAAACTGTCAAGATCATCAGAAACAAGGAAAATGTGGGGAATCATCACGGCCAATAGGAACCTAAGGAGACATGACAACTACATGTAATGTCCTAAATGAGATCTTGGAACGGAAAAGGGATATTAAGTAAAAACTAAGGAACTCTGAACTAAGTATGGACTTTAATAATCTATTCATATTGATTCACGAATTGTGACAAATGTGCCATACTAAAATAAGATATTAACAATACACGCAATTAGGTGTGAGGTATATGAAACTGTACTACATAATGTTTCTGTAAACAGAATTATTCCAAAGCTAAAAGTTTATTTTTAAAATAGGGGCCTAAAAATCACTCTAGCAATTTCAAAAACTACTACATGAATCCAATGTTGGTCTCTAATCTGAACCATATTCACCATTAACCTGGAAAAATGTACTAAAATCACATGTTACAAAGAATGATACTGTTTAGCCTAACCAGTTGGAACCGGAATTTTAAGAATAGATGGTACCCTTCTAGTTGCCTCTGGATATACATCTTCAGCCAACGAGTTAGCCTTTCCTCATCAGGCTCTTAGGTATGAAAGTGAAAGACTGCCGTGGGTAACACAGGAAATATATGGATCTCCATCTTGATGTCTATCATGGTAAATCTGATTACTGGCCATCGTGGACACTTTTGAAGAGTGAAGCATGGTAACAGTTGCTACCTTGGGGGTCAGGCAGATCTGACTCAACCACTCACTGCCCCTGTTCTCTTGGACAAGCAATTTAAAAATTTAAACTGGCTCATCTTTTTTCTCAATTTATAAAGTGTACACGATATAAGTCATCCCATAAGGTTCACTGTGTAATTTACATGAAAGAATACATGGAAATCATTTAGCACAGGACTCGACACATAGCACTCAAGAAAAATTAATCAGAATTTTAATTTCTTTATAAGTTGTTCTCACTGCGGTAGTGATTAGAGTTATTTGCCAAATATTTCTTGTTCTAACCACTTCCATTCCAGGCACGTGGTTAATTGCACTTTCTGGTTCTCTTTTGGTTGGGTAAGGCACATGACATTCTGGTCATAAAGACTGTGAACAAAAGTGATGCCTGTCACTTCCAAGCCAGTAGGAGATCCTGCTGAAGTCCTTCTCTCTGGCAAGGGAACCTTTCATGTTCAGGCAGAGAGCTGTCACCCTTGGCCCCTGAGTAACATCAGTGAGCAAGTCTCTAACATTGACCCACAATGAACACACAGTAAGAAGTAAATCTTTAGGATCCCAAGCCACTGAGATTTGATAAGCATAACTTAGCCTGTACTGCCTAACATACTTCAGTTCTCAACATCAATAACAAGGCTCTTTTAGCCTGTAATCCAAATTAATCAGCCATGTTGAAACAGACCTTTATAGATCTGGTTCTGTTAACAGGATAGCTAAAAATGCTAATGCCTAGTTCAAAAACAAGAGATAATGAAGTCCTAGCTGTATTATATAAAAATAATAGGATTTTTTAAGCACTGTTAAAGAAGGAAGTACTTACTGAATCAGATTTACCACGTTATCACAGGTTTCTCTGTCCCAAGGACTTTATCAAACCCCATTTGATGTTGATAGTATTTTTCAAGGCAGAATTTGTAATCACTTAGTTGGAATACAAAAGTCATTTGATTCTATTTTTTAATTGTTGAATGTTCCTAGTCAGTGACTGCTTTTCTTTATTCAATATAGCAGTCAAATATATCCAGTCCTTGCAAACCCAAAGACTGATCAAAATAAAAGGCATGCTTGGATAACAAGAACTTTGTTTGGGTGTTTTGTTGTTTGTAGATGGGCTTATTCTTATTGATTTTGTTTGCTTATTTATTTTATGAAGCCCTTCCTCTATGATATCCACATGGACACCTCTGAGTCAGCCTCCAGTGTACCACTGTGTAATCATGTGTGTACATTTATGTGTGTGTATATGAGTGAGACTAGGAAAGTGTTCTCTTGAGGCTAAAGAGGGAGAAAAATAAAATGCAGAGCAAGACACTGTGAACCTCTCTGCTGGTTGCTATCCTTGAATGTAAGCATTCTGTCTTCTGAGAAAGGTCACCATGACAAAAATTGGCACTGTCCCCCTAACGCCAGATCATATGTCAAAACTTCCCCGAGGTCTGAAAAATCACAACTCTGCTTTACTTATAAAGTCCTGAACTCATTAATACTTAAACAGTGCTTGTAATTCCTGGTTAGTGCCTCTAGAGAAAGTTAACACATTTGAAAAGGTCTTTGAGTTCTGACTAATAAACTACATTTGTAATGCAATTTCTCATTTGTATCATTTCATCCAATGCTCACAAAAATCCTATAATATAGAAAAAGCAAGAAATATTGTCTTCATTTCATATAAATAAAAACTGGACTTGAGTTAAAATAACTGATCCAGAAGATCACATATCACAACTACCAAGGTGGGACTAGAATGATGCTAGATCAGCTAACTTGACATATTCTTAGTAGTGACACCAAATCTGGTAAGGCAGTGTCAAAAATATAATTTTAGAGTAACTGGTAAAGTGGTCCTTTGAATAAAAGAGAAATGGTTTTTAAAGATATATATTCCTGGGGAAATTCCTTTGATAAAACAGAATGTCCCTCAAAAATTAATTTCTCACTACTATAATATTTTTCTACATTTTTATCTTATTAACTATAACCAGAGACTCTTTCCGTGAAGCAAATGAACCACCAGCTGAGGCATGAACATTTCTGGTTGAACATATCATTTAATTAGAATGTTGCCATCTCCTCAAATGTTCCAATTAAACCTATTTTATATCAGCATTCTAACATCCCTTTTGGTATGTGTTTCTGACACTATTTTATTTCACTGGGCAGCCATTTATGTACTTTGAAACTCAGTGCCTGGATTCTTGGGGTGGCCTAAGGGTGACTCCACGGAAGCTCATCACACGTGATAAAACAAATGACTGAAGACGGAAGACAGCATTAAATGGCATGGGCAGGTCAGACTGCACAGTTTGGCATTGCATTTAGTAAATTATAGTCAAGCAGCTCTTAGTTGCATCCCAACTGTCCATTTTCAGATGGTACTTCTGCCAAACACCAGATTACTAGGGCTGCATTAAAAAGCCCAAATAGCACATTCAAACTTGAAACTATAGGTCTTATTTATTTTGAGTTTTCAGCTGGCAGACATGAAAAGCACTTTTGAGCAGCAAAAGAAGATGAAGAAATAACTTACAGTGAATGGAAAATGTTAGGAAAGCGAGGGCTAGACAATTCTATGAGTCACTACTGAGATATCTAAAGGGATAGGGATTCCAGTCCACTCATTAAAGTGTGGGTTGAAACGTTGCTTTATTTTTCAAGAATTTCCATGGGAGGCACTTGGAGGGAAAAACAGGAGGTAGTCACACTTTACTACAGCCAGAAAAGGCATATCTTGAGAGTAGTGAGATACTGGCACAACTTGAAGACACTCCATAGCACAGATGAGATTTCCAGTCTTAACTGATTTTAAGAGACTTTATGGCACTATTTTAAAAGTGAGCCAAATCCTTCAAAAAAATGTGTCCTAAGTGAACAAAGGTAGTTTCTCAATTCATTTTTCATTTATTTCTGGGCTCATAAACACAACAGAGTTAGTTTTGCCTAAAATTTTATCTCTGAATATCTATTTCCAACAAAGGGGGAAATATTCTAAGATATGAATTAAGTTTAGATTCATAATATCTTTTTTAAGGAAGAAATTGTAATCTATTATTTTTTCAAACAACGGGAGCAAAATGAAAATGAACCTAAATAGAAATATTTACTTTGTGGACATTAATTTAGAGTGAATGCCATAATATCCATTACATACTTTCTGAAAAAAAAAAGTGATGATTTGTGCTTTTGAGATGATCTGCCTAAATTTGAGAAGTGTTAATTGCACCCATGAGAGACCATGCCAGACAGTAAGTAGGAATACAGTACTAAGCTGGCTCTGTCACTTATCAGCTTAAAGTTTCAGAGTCCTCCATAAAATGAGAAAATAATAGTACCTAATTCATAGAGTTATTGTGAAAGCGGTACAGCTCAGGGGCAGAGCACTGGACTGCATAGTGTTATTGTAAATTTAAGTAAATAATATCTGCAAAGTACTTAGCACATAATAAACGGTAGTTGTATTAAAATTCCAAAAAAAAATTTTTTTTGTTCCACAAAAAGCTAAAGAACAGCTGAATAAATAATGTTATTTGCTTTTCCAGGTTGGGTAATGGCCACTGAGATTTGGCACAGATGCGGTACAGGCACACTGAACTTAGGACCAGTGACTTGGGGAGGGATAAGGAGTGGGCAAGAGATATGTATACATATGTAAGTGGAAAAGTCCCCTTTCGGGCACCTCCTTCACTCAGCTTGACGAGTATTAATGGGCTCCCATTATGACCCCAGTCCTCTAACAGATGCCTTGTGCCTACCTTCAAGAGCTACTCCTCGTAAGACAAAACTTGTGCACATGGAACAAGGAAATACATGATTAGATACTAAAATGAGTGGTATCATAAGGGTTATACAGTGGGTTCTTACTAAGAGATCATGTTTGATTATAAGATTTAGAGCCATACACACATAGAGCCAACAGAAAAAGGAAGTCACTATGATTACTCTTCTTTATATATCTCAAAATGCCATATTCTACCAATCTGGACAAAAAAAAGTATCATGCCAACTATTTTCCATCACTTTATCAGATATCCAATTTACTTGTGCTTTCTAAATTAAACTGGAAATCCTCTAACATGGGTTTCATCTGTCTTAAAATTTAAATGTAATATTTATCTAATAATTGTTCAAACATTTAAAAGATATTAAAGTACGATTGTATTTCATCTTATGAGCCCAACCCACTCAAGAATTTCCAAAACTGTGTATTTTACATGTGCAAGAAGCAAAGAACAGCGGTAGAAAGTTCAACAGATGTTAACAGCTCTGCTGAAGAGATCAGAAAAGAAAGTATGCCCCCTGCTGTTTAGGGAAATGAATGTAGCTGAAAAGTTTTGAGTTACATCCCTTTAATTTTTTTATTTTTAATTTTAAATTATAGTTGATGTACAATGTTGTGTCAATTTTTGCTGTTTAGCAAAGTGACCCAGTCATAGATCTATATATACACACATTATTTTTCTCATATCATCCTCCATCATGTTCTACCTCAAAAGACTGGACCCTGTGCTATATAGTAGGACCTCAGTAATTTCTTAGATCTTGATTACAGCATGCTGTAACAAATTTATGACCATGCATATATAACTAAAGTTATATATATATCAAGGAAGCAGGAAAATATCTTCGCATGTACGAAAGGACCTTAGGCTAAATTACGGAGCCCACCAGATATGTACAAATGCAAATGGCTTTGTTGTAGATTCTAAAGTACTAGGCCTTATCCTTGAAGATACACATTTTTTAGAAAATAAAAAGTTTTCTTAAAATGTTATATGGTGTTCTTTTATGTTGATACTTCATAACAACATATAAAGAAACATCCAATTAAATTTTTGTAACTTTTAATGAATTAATTCCATAAATCTCAATAAATATTTTGATTTCATACTTTAGGTAAAGATAACTCTCCTCTCTAAAAAGTTTAAAGAAATATAAATGTCCGAATAGTAATCTTTATATACTATCAAGATAGAATATTGAAAAGTTTGCTGTGCTGCTGGCTTCTAGATCACAGCATTAGCTCTATAATCTTAAATACATCTGGCAAGAAACAAAACCAGTTTTCCTCATTTTGACACACATGGTATTCCAAACATTCATTAATTCCTACAATTGCTTAAGAACAAAAGGATAAAATCCGTAATATTTTCAGACATTTTCATTTTCTCAGATTTAGTCTCATATTTGAAATTGATTATTTCATTCCTGACATCTCTTTCCCCATAACTTTATTATGACAATTGATTATATTTTTATTTAAATTTAATGATGGGAGTCCCTGTCGTGGCGCAGCAGAAACACACCCAACTAGGAACCATGAGGTTGCGGGTTCGATCCCTGGACTCGCTCAGTGGGTTAAGGATCCGATATTGCCATGAGCTGTGGTGTAGGTCACAGACTCGGTTCAGATCTGGCGTTGCTGTGGCTGTGGTGTAGGCTGGCAGCTACAGCTCCGATTAGACCCATAGCCTGGGAACCTCCATATGCCATAGGTGTGGCCCTAAAAAGACCAAAAAAAAATTAATGATGGATAAATTCTTTCATAATAGGTGTGATTCTCATTCCAGAAGAACCTTAGGCATACCATATAATGTACCTGTAGCCACGCTCAAAGAAATTCACTTGGAAATTATGACTCACTGTAATGAAAAGACCATTTCTCTTCAACATGCCTTGAATTTTTACATCTTGGTAAAATGCTTTCTCATTCTGTGTTATTGAGAAATCATCTGGGGTTTTATTTTCTGTGCTTTTTTTCCTATGGGCAATTAAGCTCTTTAGTTTAAAAAGAGAGCTTACCATATTCTATAACTGTTTTTTTTTCCATATTGTGGATTATAATAAAATATATTAATTTAGTACTTTTGATATATCTTCTGTGCAAATCTATCTAGATGATTTTGGATTTTCTCTGTATTATAAAAATGGAGAGTTCACTTTCAAGGAATCTATGCACCCTTTATATTACATGATCATAATTAACTCCCCGGAAGGAAATCAGTTTAATAAACAGAAAGCTCCATGACTGATGAAATGGAAATTTTTCATTTGTTTAGAAAGAAAAGCATTAGTCTACTCAATCCAAGAAACTCCTTTAACTGGTCTGAGTCATGGGAAGTTGGTAACCTAACAATATAATTGGCTATATATTCCATGGATAGGTAAGTATGGAAAATCATAGTTTTAAATTACCTACGTTAGTTGGTCATTTACTTTTAGGGTGAGAAAAAAAATCTACTTAGGAAAACTGGTTCATGATTTACATTTACTTTAAATAAAAAATTATTTAGGAACTAAATTGAAACTGGAATACATCATCTGTATCTCAATCTCTCACATATTGACATTGACCATTTTGCTGCTTGCTAAAGAAGGCTTGAGGGCTTGACCTGGTCAGAGCCTGCTAACACTGTGCAAGAGTCAGGTCAGGTGGGAGCTGATACATCAGCATTGCAGATAATTCTTTCCAAAGCTGAGAATTAATCTGAGGTGTTCTAGTCTATCTTGTCAAATTACCCAACAGGATAGAGCAAGCAGTAATATGAATAATACACACCCTACTGCCTGCCTACTTCCCTTTCTTCCTTCCTCCTTTTGAACTCCTCCACCAGTGTTTCCTGGAAACAGCATTCGAATCACCACTTGCACTCAAAACTTTGTTCAGCCACCAGGGGAATGTAAAATAAGATGGTTATTTAATTTAAAAAAATATTTTGTTTTTGTTATTCCAATTTTAAAAACTGTATTTACATAGCTTAATATCAATCAGCCCTATGAAAACATATATGCTTACATAAAATGAAGCAGAAATAGTTGCTTCAAATTTACCTTAACCAACTCTAATCTAATGTTTGGAGGAAATAACTGATACCACTTTTTTGTGATCAGAGAATTTATTATATTCCTAATAACCTGTGATTCCTGGAATATATCACACTTGTCAGTGCAATGAAAACGCTTACCATATTCAACATCCTTTAAATCAACTCATTTTTAAAGCAGAATATACTCACATAAACTCAGTAGAAAACTTCAAAGCAGCAGTGAAATATATCTTCAATATGTACCAGAAATTTCAAATGTCTTCCAAGACAAAAACTAAAATAGACATTGGGATTACATTTTCATTTCTACACAGATACCCCTAGGTGAATAGAGACATTATCTCCCACATTCGCCATGCAACCTGGCATGAGGTTCTAGTTTACACTTTGACTTAAACTTTACTCCTTAGAATTACAGTCTAATTCCACTACCCAATAATCGTGTGTTGCTAGGAGTACTATCTTTTAAAGGAGAAAGTGTCACAGAAATTTTATATATTACTCTTGAGCTAAAAATTAAAATTTCCCTTGAGACATATCTATAGTAAATCTTTAGGTCTTTTCCCGCATCTCTGAATTTTTAATATTTCCTAGTTGAATTCCTGGCAACTTCTACAGTGGTACACTAATGAAGAGAAAAAAATGAAGTGTAAGAACAATCATGCCAGAAAATATGGTGGTTCATGTAACATGGGATATTGCACCATATTTTTTCAAAGTCATAAGAAATATTGAAAAAGCAGTCAAGTAACTTGGGTAATAGCAGCTAAAAAAGTTAATGTTTCTCCATATGGCATTCACCGAGATAAAATTCTACACATGAATAGACTAATTTTTTCAACAAACTCATGGGGTAGTTACAATTAATGTCCTCATTCTTCAGAGAAGGAAAAGAAATTGAAGCTCAAGGAATTTATCTTACCAAGGTCATTCTGCTAAAAAAGGTGGAACCAGTATCTGAACTCCAGTGTTTTGAGTACGCTGTGCTCTATATATCCACAGAGCTGAACTGAATTACTCAAACTAAGTTTTCTCCACTTTGTGACCTCCCAGAATCTTAATATAGTGATTTGAACTCAATATCTCCAAAGGAATAAACAGAACAGTTTCTCAAGTTTATTTGATCATGCTATCCTTTCACGTGAAACATCCTGACAGAACACTATTTAATATTCACAGGAACATACCTTAGGAAAAGCCTCCCTAAGGATTAAAACTAGGGAATTATTGTTAAAATTTGTTATATAAAATTTTTGGCAGCAATAAACTTATTACTAGAAAGAAAAGAAGAAAGTACATAAAGATGGATAATATTTCCTTTTCAAAAAGAAATTTAAAATTTTATTTGAATATTCAACTAAAAATTACAATTTGTACAATTCTCCTCTCTTTCTTGTATTCTGATTACTCATATGTAAGGATGATTGACATTATCCAACAAGTCACTGAGGCTCAGTTCTTTCTCTCTATGCTTGAGTTTCTCAAGTTCACTCAAGATCTTTGCTATTGCTTCCATTCACTGTTAATGTCATATGAAGGATATTTCAATTTCAGATACTATACTTTTTTTTTTTCTAGGATTTCTATTTGATTCTTTTTGATAGTTTCCAAATACTCCTGAAACTCTCTATATCTATCTTTTTAAATTGACTCTTTTACATAGTTAACCTGTAGATCATTTTAAAGTCTTTCTGCAAATTCCAACATCTGTAATTGTCTGCTGATATATCTTTAGTGCCTGATTTTTCTCTTAACCATAGTCACTTTTGCTGTTTCTTCTAGTTATAATAAATTGCAGAGTGACATTATTCTGTTATCTTCCTCTGAAGAATGGTTAGTATTGTTCTAGCAAGTAGCTAACTGACCGGTGGGAAAGTTTTCCCTTAGTTGAAAGGTGAGTCTGTTAGTCTTAGAGTATAGTCTTTATTTATAAAGCACAATCCTTCTGGGGCTTCAGTGAAAATCCTGAAATATTCACCAAGATTCTATAATTTAAGAGGACTGGAAATCCAAACTTTGTTTTCCTCTGTAAGGCAGCTATTGAAATATCTGTTCATCCTTTTCAATCCTCCAGCTTTTGTTCTTTCTTTCTTGAGCTACTTGATTAGATCCTAACATACATGAAGTTCAAACAGCCAAAGATTTGAGAAGTCATTTATAAGAAGGATTCACACAGATTTTGAGGATTTCCCTTTGAGGTCTCCTCAATTCTAGTATTCCACATTCAATTTCCAGCACCTCTGGCAGCCCCTATCCTCTGCCTCTTCAGGCCAGTAAGACTGAATTTCTGATCAAATCCTACACACATTGTGCCACAAGTCTTGGGAATGCCCTCAGTGGAAAAGGTATATTAACATGGATCTAAACTGTGGACATTCCTTCTTTTAAGATCAGATTCTCCTACATTTTTGTCTGCTTTTGATTGATTTCCATAGCTTCAGAAACTTAAAATATTTTTGTTCCAAGTTCATAATTCGTATTGATAAGAAGTTTAGTGTAATACAAGCTCCTGCACTATTACTGGAAACTAGACTTCACACCTGCAATATCTTTTTGTTATTGATTTCTAATTTTATTACATTACAGTCAGTATTATCTTATGATGATAATGTGTTGGGACTTTCTTTGTAGTCTAAAGTGAAGAAAATGCTGTATGCTCTGACTCCAGGTATTAGGTATTAAATACATTAATAGAGTTTTTGTTCAATTGGGGTATTTTTTTCTATTATTTTATGACGATATAAACTATTTTAGGTGAGCTATTTCTCAAATATGCCACTATGTATATAGATTTTCTAATTTCTCCTTGATATTCTGTTAATATTATGCATTTTGAATCTATATTGTGAGGTACATATGAGGTGAAAATTACAATTTCCTAGTTAATTGTTCCCTCATCAGTAAATAATGACATTATTTTGATTAATAATGATGTTGCTTTAAAAGTTGCTTTTTATATTAATAAAGCTAAACTGCATTTCTTTTCATTCTCATAGTGCTGAAATATATTTGCTCCATCACTCCATTTTTCTGTATCAATGTATTTAGGCGGTTCTCTTATAAACAACATACATATGTATGTTGTGGAAGTTTGAAATCAAGTCTGAAAATCCCTGCTTTAAATAAGAGACTTTAATTTGTTCATATTTATTTTAATTGATAGTTATTTGCAATTATTTCCACTCTATTTTGTGTTTTTAAATTTCTATATTTTTTTCTTTTTTTTCATACTTTCTGTTTTATATTAATCCTTGGCTTAATCAAGTTAATCAGGTAATCTATTTTTTCCACTTCTATTATTTTTTATTACATATCTATTTCTATTCTTCTAGTAGTTATACTAAAAAAAATCTTAGCATACTAATTTAACATAAGAAAAGTAATATCTTTATCCAGCACCATTATATACAGAACCATAAAAACACAAATCTGAACTCTTCTTTTCCATCTTTCATGTTATTTTTATTGGGTATTTCAATTCCACTTTATTTTTAAACTCTCCAAAATTTACCCACTTTTAAAAAGTCAATTCTTTATTTACATTAAGCCACATATTCACCAACTTCTTTAATTCCATTTGCTTCTCACATTCCCTTTCTTCTCAGTTTAAATGTCTTCTAATAATTCTCTTTTCAGTGGATGATGAGTTGTATACTATCAACTCTTATTTATCTGAAAATGTCTTTAATTATTTCCTTAGACCTGAATGATACTTTGTATATAATTAGCCCTTCTCACTGGTTGCTTTTAATATTTCTCTGCCTTTTGTATTCTATATATACATATACATACTTTTATGACTACACTCATCACATATGGAAGTTCCTAGGCCAGGGACTGAATCTGAGTTGCAGCTGTGACCTACACTGCAGCTGCTCCAACACCAGATACTTTTAACCCATTGTGCCTAGTCAGGGATCTAATCCATACTTTCATAGTAACCTAAGCCTTTGCACTCAGATTCTTAGCCCACTGGGCCACAGCAGGAACTCCATATTCTATAATTTCACTCTGATATGTCTAGGTGGGAACCTGATTTTATTCTATGCTATTTTGATTTCATAGCTTGTCTTCTTTACATTTGGTAAGTCCTCAACCAATAAATTATTTTAATATTGTTATTATTCCATTTTCTCTATTTTCACCGAGATTCCCATTATATACATATTTAAACTCCATTTTCTATCCTTTATTTCTGTCAACTGCTTTTTATTATCATTCATATCTTTATTTTTCTGTGCTATAGTCTTTACTTCACTGAGATGATTTCCTCAAATTAACCACAATTTCTGTCTCCTCATATATTTATTATATTTAGCTTCTTGTACTTTATTTCATATTGTCTTTTTTCATTGTGGTTTCTGTTCCATCTTCATCTTTTGAAACAATTTAAATATACTTATTTATAATCTCTTACAGATTGTTTATTATTTTCTATTCTTGATAATGTTTGCTCCTCCTATTTGCTATGCCTTCTTACTCTCCCTCATAATGGTTCATTTGCTAATGTGGTTTGTAACTTTTGATCCTAAGTTCATCCTCAGTGGGTTTGTATTTTCCATGAGTTGTATGTTCCCTGAGTTGTGAAATTATCCTGACAGATCAATTTAGTACTTTTTTTCTGACAGAATACAATAGATTTTAATGGCCGTTGACTAGCTTTTATTCCAATTTCTCAGCTTGTATTTCCCATACCATTTAGGAAATATCAATTGTGACCCCATTTGGCACAAACCTGGGGTTTCAGTTTCTCACTAGTATTTTTTTCCACTTAAGAGTTCCAAACAGAGAGCAAACTTTCAATCTGCTACCCAGAGCTTTATGCAGGATGTTTCTGGTCCTAATTTTGCAAGGAGAGTACAACTTTCAATGACCATATTTTTTGTTGTTGGTTTTGTTTTGTTTTTTAAGCTAGGTACTAAGTATCAGCTCTCCAGCTTATGTGGATCAAATGACATGGCTCTCATCCTTATGTAGGTATAAAACTCTCATCTCATAGGGCCTGTATGAAGCCTAAAACCTATGTGAATTTTCATTGTCATGGCTTCCATTTAAAACTCTACCTTTATTTCTCTCAGTTCCTGGCATTTGCAGATTATCTTTTCTATCATTGAAAATTTTGTATTTTTGGGGGGGATTAAGAAGATGTGGTATACATACACAATGGAATATTACTCAGCCATAAAAAAGAATAAAATAATGCCATTTGCAGCAACATGGATGGAACTAGCGAGTCTCATACTAAGTGAAGTAAGTCAGAAAGAGAAAGACAAATACCATATGATATCACTTATATCTTGAATCTAATATATGGCACAAATGAAACTTTCCACAGAAAAGAAAATCATGGTCTTGGAGAACAGATTTGTGGTTGCCAAAGGGGAGGGGGAGGGAGTAGGATGGACTCAGAATTTGGGTTTAATAGATGCAAACTATTGCCTTTGGAATGGATAAGCAATGAGATCCTGCTGTATAGCACAGGGAACTATATCTACTCACTTATGATGGAGCATGATAATGTGAGAAAAAGAATGTATATATGCATGTGTGATTGGGTCACCTTGCTGTACAGCAGAAAATTGACAGAACACTGTAAACCAGCTATGATGGAAAAAATAAAGTAATTTTTAAATAAGAAAATTTTGCATTTTAAAGTATTTTACCTAGTTTTGTTTTTTTTTTTTTGAGGATGATGATCTGGATTAGTTTAGTCCATCATATTTGGCAAGTCTCAAAATATAAACCTAAGACTATAGACATGGTACAAGCAAATATCAAGGCACAAGAGATTTGATCTCACATTGTGTCAAATAAACTTCCAAAAGAAATAACTGGTTCAGTGATTAGAAGAATGAAAGTTAACTATAAATAAATTATATCAGGGCATAATATACCCTTTGTCTTCAAATCACACTAAATAGGTTTGTATGACATGGAAAGTTAGAGAAGGTTAATCAAAAACTGAATTAAGACAGTACATACTACTGTAAGAGAAAAGAGTTATAAGATCCTAAAACTTACTGAAATGAGAACAAAACAAGGCAGGAACATTAGGAAAGATACTATAATAACATAACTGAGAAACAACTGGAATTTGGATAATTGGCAGTAAGATGTAAACATCACATCCAAGAGAAGTTGTGCAGGAGGAAGCAGGAGCAGCATTTAGCAAGTTGTTGGACTTGTGGGGGAAAAGTTAGTGAGAAATACCTCCAGGGCACTACATTTGTAAAATAGGTATGCCCCAGGTATACATTTCAGATTCTACAAAAGCTTATGATATGCCTCCCAAATGCATTTATGCAAAAGTATAACTTATTTTGTTTTCCTTTAATTTAATGTTTCGACTCTCAGGCCCCATGTTGTCAAATTAGTAAACAGTCCATCTGGGTGATTTTCAAAGGCTTCAGTTTAAAATGCAATCATAGTCTCTTTGTCCCCAATTCCTCTTTTCCCGGGGCTGATGTTAATCTCCAGAAATACTTGTCTATTTCATCCCATATTGTTCCCAGTTATCTTTGACCTCCATCATCATAGTCTTGGGGGCTCCTCTGAAGTCAAGTCCTGGCATAGCCTCAAGTGTCAGCTTCTAACAGGTCCCTCTACCTCCTCATGTTATTTGAATTTTCTAAATTGCTCTACCCATTCCACCCTTTTCATGAGTACAGGAAAGATCTGGCCAATCTCTTGTGCCCTGCTGAGGGCTGTAGGAAATTTAGAGAAGAGCATTTTTGTTCCCTCTGACTCCTTCCTTCCATTTCTGTGAGGTTGCAACCATTACTAAGCAGATGAGACAGGTGTGAGACAGTCTCACAGATGAGACATGCATATATCTCTGATGCTTGGTGGGAAATGTAGGGCCAGGTTCAATGCCTCTCCTAGTTCTTCCTCCTTACTTCTAAAATATTCTTTGCCCCATCCTAGAGCTTTCTCTGAACTCAGGACTGTTCTCTGAGGCAAGACAGTGAGGATGCCATCAGTAGTTTGGCATCGCCACTCGAAACATCCCTTTATGCCTGAATCTGCAGCTTAGAAGAAATCCGGTATCTCTGCTCACTGTCCATTTCTGGCAACAACACCTCCCTCCCTCTATACAAATGATGACTCCATGTTTCACGCTTTGAACACAGGTGGAAAATGGAGTTAGAAGTTTGAGTAAGAAAATGCATCAGTATTATCACATATCATTCTATCACACAGGGTTTATCAAGATGCCGGGGGAACTGGATACATGGACTATATTTAAAGAAAAACAAAGAGATGTATTGTAATCATAAAACAATTCTTTCACAATGCAAAAAATTCAAAAGTGGACAGAATAAAAAAAATGAACAGAAACTAAAACTGGAAGCAAAAATATTTGCTAAAAAATCCTTAAGAAATAATAGGGAAAAATATATAGAGAAAAAACTCAGAAAAACAATTTTAAAAGTTCCTTTAATGAATAATACAAAGGAAAGAAGTCAAGGAAGAAATCAAAATCGGATAGAAGTTCATGAGTTGTACACAAAAATGGTTTCTAAAAAAATCCAGTAAATTATATTGTATAGTACAAAAATTTTGATGACTGTAAGTACCAACTATTTGCAAATTAACATCTTTCAGTTACACTGCTTTGGGCTGCAACAGAACCATGTCTCAAGAAGGCTTAAATGTTAAGGAAATAATTATTATTTCCTGTAGCAGGAGGTCAGAGACTCAGTGGATCTCAAGATAGAACCCCACTGTATCTCTGGACTCCCTGTTGTGCCAATAATAATGCTTTTTGTGGCTGACCTTTGTCTTCAATGACTTAGGTTCTTTCTACTTCTCCACTCTTCTCTCTTTATCCTGGGTTTTATTTATAGGCTGATGCAATGTTAATTATATCCAATATCAAAAAATAGAGAAGAAAAAAGAGAATGTAAGGAAACTTCTTCCAAAAGACCTCAGCAGTTCTCGGCTCACCTCTCCTCGTGTGGAATTACCTTTTTAAGCTGGGTCAGGAGTGGTCAGAACCCCAGAATTCTCAACAATGCCATAGCCAAGGTGGAACCTCCAGCCCATGAATGGGAAGTTGGCAGAAGAGATCCCCTCATACACCTCTCAGCTGCTATCCTCTAGAATTCAGCCTCATCAACAAGTAGGATGTCAGGATGAGAAATGCTAATATTGGAATCACTTCTGATTCCCTGTCTGTTGTTGGTTTCTATCTATTCTTCAAAACTTCCCTCAGATCAACTTCTTTCTGTCAGTTTACATTTTTATTCAAGTCTGTATACCCATCTTTACATCTACATAATAATAGTAACATTACAGTATGTCCGTACTATGCTAGACACCTAAGTCCTTCACGTGATTGTTGCTTAACATTCACACAACTATTCAAGAAACTAAGTGTCTTTTACAGGTGAGGAAGCAACACAGAAAAGGTTAAGCAGCAGTCCTAAAGTCACAAAGCTAGTGAGTGGCTATCAAGGTCTAAAATCAATCCACTCTACCCACCTTTTTGAAAAATAATCCTATAACATTCCAAAGTTGGATTAGTTTATTAAATTATAATATTAAAAAATCACAAATGTAAAAGAGAAACATATTGGAAAATAATTCAAATACAGATTCTGTTGAACTGATTTATCTTTTAATTTTTAATATTTTTCAATAATAAAAATAAAATTCAATTATCTTATGATTAGCTTTTGCCATAGCAGAAACAGAGGCTATCTTAAGTATGTAGCTTCTGTCCCTGAATTTTTTTTTTGGGGGGGATGGTATATTTGGGAAGCAGAGGTGGGAAGAAGTTGTTTTTTAGGTATGAAAGTTTCTCAAGCTTCATTTTTTATATCATAGCCTGGGATAATATTTGCATTTCCTCTTATTTCTTATAAGATGATGGTAATATCAGGAGTAGCAAAATTCAATGTGTTTTAATAGCGTAAGGTAACTGTGGGATCAAAAGTATCTTAGACGCATAGGAGACACATCTGTATTTTTAGCATAAAATGGGGACTCCTTAAATGATAATGTAAAATGTCACTGCTTAAAAACACAGGTGTCTGGGGCTCTCTGGGCAGCTCCAGTTTCTCATTGAGGTTGCACGCTTTACCAGATGCTTGTACTCCTTTAGAAATATTAACGCAAACTGTTATCTTCCAGATGTATCCATTTCAAAAACTGATTCAGTGATTCATTCACCTTTGTATTCACATAACCGACAATTTATTTGTTATTTAATGAAGAAAAATCAAGACGCTTTTTATTTTGTGTGAGATTTTCTTTTAAATGTTCTTACATAAAAGTCTAATCCCATATAAAACTACAACCACAAAAATGCTATTTATGTTGCTGACTGTAACTCATCACCCAAAGTCCTGATATTCTTATTTTTTCTAGAAACTAAAGGGAAAAAGAGGTGGACTTTCACTGTACATTTCTCCCATCATTTCTCTACTATATTTGCCAAACCAATGAAAGAAATTTTATCAAAATGAATACCACTGAAATCTCTAACAGTTGGAATATAAAAATGAAATCACCTATTTTTTTAATCACTCTTGTCAATAATGCTTTGTTCAATCTTTTCCCCATCCCTTAGTATCATATTTGGTAGATTCTGTAACTTTCCAGTCATTTTTGATTATTAAAATTCAGTCCAATATAAAACTTCAGTCTCAAACTAAATCTAAATCTCATTAGCTCCAAGCAAGGGCAGATACAGAATACCAAGAGCAGGAGTTCCCACTGTGGCACAGCAGCAGTGACTCCGACTAGTAACCATAAGGTTCTGGGTTCAATCCCTGGCCTCACTCAGTGAGTCGGGAATCTGGAATACCTGTGTTGTTGTTGGTCATAGACACAGCTTGGATCCTGAGTTGTTGTGGCTGTGGATCCAATTCAATCCCTAGCCTGGGAACCTCCATATGCTGTGGGTACAGCCCTAATAAAAAGCAAAGAAAAAAAAAAAAAAACCACTAAGGGCAGTGAAAAGTTGCATGTTGAAGAAAAATCTGTACATGTGGATTCTTCTCCATTTGCTACCCTTTTTCTTCAAGACCTAGCTTCTTCAGCTGTTGAGGATAGGCAGAAGGGAAACAGAAACAAATGCCTCTTTATGTAACTGGCTGCTATTACAGTCTTCTCTATTTTGGCTTTCTCTGCTTCCCTGGCGGGATGTTGACCCCCTATATGAGACAGCCACCCAAATGCTGACTGTCTTATGAGGGCTGTATAAGTTCTTGGGAAAACCTGAAGGGGTGCCCTCATAGCACAGCTTAAGGTAGATTAAGCTCCAGGTGAACTTTATTCTCCAATCCTAAACCCCTCTCCTGGCAATACGTCAACTGTTATTCCTGTTGAGGCCTTCCTGTCCAGAAAGAGGCCTTACAGGATGGGTGTTTTAGTCAGCTCAGGTTGCTATAAAAAACAGTTTAAGTCAGGGTAACTTAAACAACAAACATTTACTTCACAGTACTGGAGGCTGGAAGTCTGAAGTCAGGGTACCAGCATTGTTGGGCCCTTGGTGAAGTCCTCTTTTCCTATTTACGTCCTTTCATAATCTTTCCTTGGTGCATATGCACAAACACACATAGAGATCTTGTGTCTCTTCCTTTTTTTATAAAAGGGCATTAACCTTATTATGGGGGCTTTAACCTCATGACTTGATCTAAACCTGATTTCACCCCAAAAGTCAAATACCATTCCCAACATATGAATCTTGGAGGACCACAAATATGCAGGCCATATTGTGGGTAAGCAGGGCCTGCTTACATTCCTTAGTATATGTCTGATCTCTTTTTTACCATACAAGAGCATGAAAGTAAATACAGGCTCTCTCCATTCAGCCAACAAACTCTCACTATATTCTCTTCTATTGAAACAGGCCAAGAGGTAAACTAGCAAGTGTGCTAGCCAAGCAGACATCCAATCAACAAGCACATTGCCAACCAGTCTCTCCTGGTAGGAGCCCCAGTTCTTTCTGAGGAATTCTCTTGGAGCCCTAATTGGCCTTAGAAAGAAAAGCACCTCTATTCCCCTCCAAGGGAGGGGAGAGCAGAGCCTTTAACACAATAACTGCATTCATGGTGATTCCTCTGTCCCCAGTATAGTCATTTTCTACAAAAAGGTGTGGGGATGGGGTGGCTTATGCAGAAGGCTTAGTTCTGCCATTTATTATTAACTCTGAGGGAAACGTTAATAACTCCCTCTTTGGGGCAGTTCTCTTTAAATTGTGGGATACTTAACACTTCAGAATTTTTAAGCTCTGACCCTACGCACTGAATATTGAATCCCACTTAATATCCTGTTAAGCAAGTTTTTGTGTTTTTAATGCTACTCCATAGATTTTGGTCACTATTAAATTTTTAATTTTTTTTCCCAAAAGCAGACTGGAAAATAATATGCTGAACCCATGGTTATTTGTACATAACTAATATCTGAATTTCACAGATAACTACCCAGGAAGATATATCTTTAAGCTAAAATTTAAGCTAAAATCCTTAAATAATTATTTTTAATATTCACTTTATTCAATTCCATTGGCTTCCACAAAAGAATAATTCAGAAATGGCATTAATTCATTGAGGTCTGAATTGCTTGGAGGTAATCATTTTAAGACATCCTGTATTTTTGTCAAGCGGAGATATCATCAGATTTAGGAAATCTCTATGTCCTGAGCCCATGAACCCACACTGATACCTGGCTTAATTCTATGTAACCTGCATGGAAGTGCTTCCAAAACTTGATATCAACAACCTTCCTATAACTTGGGAAACATGTATTTCAACATTTCAGGAGTATATTCCACAAATGGCACAATACAGTTTTTTAAGCCATTAAATATGATGGGTCCCTGATAAATATCAGTTGACAATACCTTCTTGCTATAGGGAAGGTATCATTTCACTGACAAATATCTTGTGTTCTGAAAGACAGCAATGCCTTCTGGAATAATCAGTTTTGTTTCTATTCCAAAGTAAATCGTGGTGATTCCATATTGTATTAAAGTAACTGCTTAAGCAAAAACTTAATAAAAAGTGGCCCTACTAAGTTCTTTCTTGATATAGATAAGACCACCTGATATCTGGGGAAAAGAAAAAAGCAATACTCACTATTTTTAAGGACTAACTCCAGAAGGAAGGTGAAGCCAGAGACTTACACAAGGATATCCCCTACAGCCTTCATAGTTCAACATAAATGATGGTGTGTTGACAACAGTTCTAATGGTAAACTATAGTACTGACACTATAGCATCCATAAATCTTCAAGTTATACAACTCCTTTAAATATTGTTATACATAGATACTTTACGCAAGCAGGGTCAAGGTTCTGATGCTTAAATAATAACACTCACAGTCTTCTGACTTAAAATACATATCCCTTGTTATGCTGTATATTATAGTTCTTTGCACTCTGTCTTTTGTCGCTATATGTAAAGTTGTGTGGAAATGTCTTTCTAATGTTTCTGTCTTTTCTTCTGTGACTACATTCTTAAAAATCCACATTCTATATTCAGAAACTACACCTGAGACTATACATATAGAGACTTCTTAAAATTAGGAAAATTTGAATGTTTCCAGGTTTCAATACTTTCTCCATTGTATTTAGAGGTAGAAAAGTAAAAAGCTTCTATGTTTGTCAGCTACTGTGGAGAAATAAAAATAACTCTGAGGCAGCATGAAAGGAAGAAGAGTGAAAACACATCCCACTTTTCAATCAGTCTTGTGAGGAGAAGAACTCCAAAGAACAAAGTGATAACCCTCCTCAGGAAAGAGAAGTAGACCTGTTCACAGGCGCCATAGGGGACAGCCCTGCAGACTGGGTGCTTCTGAGAAGTAAGCAGTAATAGGTTAATGGTAGAATGCCTAGATGGTTCCAGAACTTGCAAAGTGGTATCCATTACTGAAATAGGCATGGATTGTGGTATCAAACATGTTCATGTTTTCATTCTGATGCTGTCCCAAAGACTAGAAATGTGATTTTAAAGAATTCAAATACTTTCTCCAAACTGTTTCCTCTCCAAGAAAACAGATACGTGTATAGTAACTCAAAGGATTTTTTTGTAAAGATTTAAAAAGACGATATGTCATAGCATCTGTCTCAGCTGTCTGGAACATTAAATGCATATGGAACAAAGGAAAATATAAATGTGACACTGTTAACTATACAAGAACAAGATGCTGAAAATATTAAAATATGCATATCTGATGCCCTACCCAGCTCACCTGTGAAATGATGTATTATCTCCTAGAATCAAAATCATTAAATACTTGAAGTAAGATCCCTATAATTTTATATTTGAAGTTATAAAAATTTTATATATGCATTTATATTCTAAAGAAAAGAAATTAGTTAATCATATTTACTACATCTTAAAGTGAATTATATTAGATTTATATACCTATATGAGATCTTGCCCAAATTTTAGGCACTATCACTTTATCAAAGGCTGAAAATTAACAAATTACTAATACATAGTTAAATAGCTTACAGTCTGGTTTTACTGTATGAGTAACTCAGAAAACAGAAATTTTACCAAATATTTAATTAATTTACCAAGCTAAAGTAGAAAATTCCTCAAATCTGGAAGAAATCACAAAATAAAATGTTCTTCATAGGTAATTATTTTGTTATATCTTTGTTCCACTAGAGAGCTAAGTAAAGCCTAAAAACAGTGAGAATTTTAACAAAGAACTAGAAAATATAAAAAAGAACCATCAGAATTGAAGAACAATAACTGAAGTGAAACATGCTAGAAGGAATGAGCAGGAGACTAGATAACACAGAAGAATGAGTAAGTGATCTGGATAAGAGAATAATGAAAATCACCCAAACAGAATGGAAAAAAAGAAAAACAAATTTTTAAAATGACAACAGTTTAATGGATCTTTGGGATACCATCAAGCACACTGATATTCACATTACAAGGGTTGCAAAAGAAGGGGGGGGGTCAAAAAATGTATTTAAAGACATTATTGATGAAAACTTTCCAAGCCCAAAGAAGGAAACAGATAACCAGGTACAGGGAGCACAGAGGGTCTCAAGCAAAATGAAACTAACAGAGGCACATCAAGACATATCTTAATGAAAAAGACAAAAATTAAAGATAAAGAGAGAATTCTAAAGGTAGCAAGAGAAAAACAAACACTCATATACAAGGGAACCCCTATAAGACTATCAGCTGATTTTCCTACAGAAACTGAAGATGGGAGTGGCTGAAAGGAAAAATCCTCAATCTAAGATACTCTTCTCAGCAAGATTATCATTTAGAATTAAATGAAAAATAAAGAACTCTGACAAGAAAAAACTGAAAGTTCATCAATATTAAACCAACCATAAAAGAAATGTTAAATGGTTATCTGTCAGTGGAAAAGAAAAGACTGTAAGTACCTGGAAGAAAAGAAGTATCTATCAGAAAGGAAAAATCCCACTAGTAAAGGCAAATATATAGTAAGGACTGAAAATCAACCACTTAAGTTAGTACAAACATTAAAAGACAAAAATTGTAAAATCAAGTATATCTACAATAATCAGTTAAGGAATAAATATGAAATGTAAAATATGACATCAAAAACACAAAGGGAAGGAGTTCCCGTCCTGGCTCAGTGGATACGAATCTGACTAGGAACCATGAGGTTGCAGGTTTGATCCCTGGCCTCACTCGGTGGGTTAAGGATCTGGCGTTGCCATGAGCTGTGGTGTAAGTTGCAGATGCAGCTCAGATCCCGTGTTGCTGTGGCTCTGGCATAGGCTGGTGGCTACAGCGCTGATTAGACCCCTAGCCTGGGAACCTCCATATGCCACGGGTGCGGCCATAAAAGGACCAAAAAACAAAAAACAAAAAAAAAAAAAAAAGGGAAGAGAGTAAAAAATCAAAATATTTTCCTTCTTTTTATTTATTTTATTTTAATGGCTGCACCTGCACATATGGAAATTCCCAGGCCAGGGATTAAATCTGAGCTGCAGCTGAGTAGGATTTATACCAGCGATCAAGTGGGACTTGTACTAGGGATGCAACAATAGTGCAATATTTAAAAATCATCCAATATCATACACAATGTTAACAAAAAGAAGGTTAAGATCACAGGCAAAAGGAATTTCCTAAAGAAAGAATTCTGCACCTTATCTAAAGCATAGAAAAGTAGAATCCAGATAAACACCAGGAGTGGAATTTCTGGATCTTTAATAGTTCTACTTTTAGTTTTTTGAGGAACCACCAACTATTTTCCATAGTGGCTGTACCAATCTATATTCCAACCAAAAGTGTACAAGAGCTCCTTTTCCTCCACATCCTCACAAACATTTGCTATCTATAGACTTTTTGTGTGTGTGTGTCTTTTTAGGGCAGCACCTGTGGCATGTGGAGGTTCCCAGGCTAGGGGTCTAATCGGTGCTGTTGCTGCCAGCCTACGCCAGAGCAACAGCAATGCAGATCTGAGCCATGTCTGCAACTTACACCACAGCTCATGGCAATGCCAGATCGTTAACCCACTAAGAAAGGCCAGGGATCAAACCCGCAACCTCATGGTTTGTTTCTGCTGCGCCTCGGATTTGTTTCTGCTGCGCCATGACAGGAACTGCTATCTATAGACTTTTTGATGATGGCCATTCTGACAGGTATGAGGTAATAGCTTGTTTTAATTTGCATTTCTCTAATAATTTAGTGATGTTGAGTATTTTTTCATGTGCCTATTAGCCATTTGTATGTCTACTTTGGAAAATTTTCTATTCAGGTTTTCTGTCTACTTTTTAATTGTGCTGTATGTTTTTTGAATTTGAAAAGATATATGCACCCCAATGTTCATAGCAGCATTATTTACAATAGTCAAGATATGGTAGGAACTCAAGTGTCCATCAACAGACGAATGGATAAAGAAGATGGGTGTGTGTGTGTGTGTGTGTGTGTGTGTGTGTCTATATATATATATATATATATATATATACACAAAAATACATAATGGAATATATATAAATAATGGAATGTTAGTCATAAAAAATGAAATTCTGCAATTTGCAACAATATAGATAGATTTAGAGAGTTTTATGCTTAATGAAATAAATCATAGAAAGACAAATACTGTATGTTAACACTTATATGTGGAATCTAAAAAATAAATATATTTAACAAAGCAGAAACAGGCTCAGAGATCTAGAAAACAAATTAGTCGATACCAGTGGGAGGAGAGAAGGGAGAAAGGGCAAAATAGGAGTATCAGATTAAAAGATACAAATTACTATGCATAAAATGGACAAGTTACAAGGATGTATTGTACAGCACACATAAATATAGCCATTATTTTATAACAACATTTTTTTTCTCATGTTATCTTTTTTTTTATCAAGATTCTTCATTTTTATTTCTCTCCAACTTCCACAGATATTAGGGCTGTGCCTTTTTTTTCTTATTAACAATGAATTTTATTTCAGTTATAGGTGTAAAAAGATCATAACTCAATTCGATAGATTTTGTGTCCCAAACCCACAGTGCATCCCCCCACCCCCCAGATTGTCCCACTTGAAAACAAAGGTTTTCCAAAATCTGTGAGTCATTGTCTATTCTTCAAAGAAGTTCATTGTGTCTCTTTAGTTTCCAAATGTAAGCGGTAGGATTGGGTGTTGCTGTCTAATTGTCTGACTGGTTTCACTTCGAATGATAATTTCTAGGTTCATCCATGTTGCTATAAATGTTGTTATTCTGTTCCTTTTAATGGCTGAGTAATATTCCATTGTGTGTATGTACCATATCTTCCCTATCCACTCCTCTATCCATGGGCATTTAGGTTGTTTCCATGACCTGGCTTCTTCCCTCTCTAGCTGCTTTAGATGTAAAGTTAGGTTGTTCATTTGAGCTTTTTCTTGTTTCCTGAGGTAGGCTTGTATTGCTGTATACTTTCCTCTTAGAACTGCTTTTGTTGGATCCCAGAGGTTTTAGAGTATCATGTCTTTGTTGTCATTTGCTTCTAGGTATTTTTTAATTTCCTCTTTGATTTCTTCAGTGACACATTGGTTGTTTTCTTGTTTTTGTATCCATTCAGCTAGTCTGTGTCTTTTGGTTGGGGCATTCAGTCCATTAACATTTAAGGTAATTAGTGATATATATGTTCTTATTGCCATAGTATTAACTGTTTGGGGGTTTTGTTGTTCTTTTTTTTTTTTTTTAACCCTGAAGTTTTGATATAGGAATCTATATACAAATGAG
>PVHT020000143.1:600261-680291 GCA_004024745.2 Catagonus wagneri
TTTTTCCCTTTCATCACATTAAGTATATCATGCCACTCCCTTCTGGCCTGCAGAGTTTCAGATGAAAAATCTGCTGATAACCTTATTGGGGTTCCCTTGTATGTCATTTGTTTCTTTTCCCTAGCTGCTTTCAAAACTTTCTCTTTGTCTTTAATTTTGGTCATTTTGATTAATATGTGTCTCGGGGTGTTCCTCCTTGGGTTTATTTTATATGGTACTCATTGCGCTTCCTGGATTTGAGTGAGTGGTTCCTTTCCCATATTAGGGAAGTTTTCGGCTATTATCTCTTCAAATAGTTTTTCTGTCCCCTTCTCTCTCTTCTCCCTCTGGCACCCCTATAATACGGATATTGGTGTGTTTAACATTATTCCAGAGTTCTCTGAGACTCTGCTCATTTCCTTTCAATCTTTCATCTCTTTTCTCTTCTGCATTAGTGATTTCCACTAATCTGTCCTCCACCTCACTGATTTGTTCTTCTGCCTCCTGTATTCTACTGTTGGCTGCTTCTAAGGAATTTTTTATTTCAGTTATCGTATTTTGCATCTCTTCTTATTTAATTTTTACAACTTGTATTTCTCTGCTCAGTGTTTCCTGTAAATTATCAATCTTTGCCTCCAGTCTATTTCCAATGCCTTGCATCATCTTCAGCATCAACATTCTAAATTCTCTTTCTGGGAGGCTGAAAATTTCCTCATCACTGAGCTGTTTTTCTGGGCTTTTCTCTTTCTCCCTTATCTGAGCTAGAGTTTTCTTCATTTGATTTTTATAGGTTTTTGGTGTGGTGACCTTTTTGCCAACAATAGAGTTGTAGTCTCTCTTAGTTCTGGTGTTTGCCTCCCTTGTGGCTAAAGTTGGTATGGGCGGGGCTTGCTATAGGCTTCCCGATGGGAGGGACTGATGCGTGCCCACTGGTAGGTGGGGTTGATTCTTAGCCATCTGATGGGTGGGGCTTTGTCTCTGGATGAGATTAAAGGCTGGCTGTGTGCCTGAGGGGTCTTTAGGCAGCCTGTTTACTGATGGGTGGGGCTGTGAGCCCACCTGAATTATTGTTTGGCCTGGGGCTTCTCAGTGCTGATGGGAGGGACCAGATTTTCCCAGAAATGGCCACCTCCAGAGAAATGCAGGCTAATGAATGTTCCCGAGAGCTTCGCCTCCAATGTCCTTCCCCCACAACAAGCCACAGTCACCCCTGTTTTCCCAGGAGATCCTCCAAGAATTGCAGTAAGGTTCCACCCGGATTCCTATGAAGACTGCTTTGCCCTGGGACCCAGTGCACGTGAAAGTCTGTGTGTGCCCTTCAAGGATGGGGTCTCTGTTTCCCCCAGTCCTGTGGACCTCCTGCACACAAGCCCCGCTGGCCTTCAATGCCAGATGCTCTGGGGGCTCTTTCTCCCTGTGCCCAATCCCCAGGTGTGGGGTTTTGACGTGGGGCTCAGAACTCTCAGTCCTGTAGCTTAGTCTCTGTGATGCAGTTACTTTCCAGTCTGTGGGGCTTCCCACCCAGGAGGTATGGGGTTGCTTCTATCGTGTAATCACCCCTCCTACCTCTTGATGCGGTCTCCTCTTTGTCTTCTGGCCTAAAATACATTTTTTGGAAGTTTAGAGTCCATTTGGTTGAAGGCTGCTCGGCATTTGGTTGTAGTTTTGCTGTTTTCTTGGGAGAGAAGTTGAAGTCCAGTCCTTCTATTCTGCCATCTTAATCCAATCTCTCTATGTATTAATTTTGTATCCTGCAACTTTACCAAATTCATTGATGAACTCTAACAGTTTTCTAATAGTGTCTTCAGGATTTTCTTCGTACAGTATCGTGTCATCTGCAAACAATGACAGTTTTTTGTCTTCCTTTTAAATTTAGATTCATTTATTTTTCTTCTCTGATTGCTGTGGCTAGGACTTCCAAAACTAGGTTGAACAGAAGTGGCAAGAGTAGAAATCCTTGTCTTGTGCCTGATCTTAGTGGAAATTCTTTCAGCATTTCATCATTGAGAATGACATCAGCTGTGGGTTCATCATATATGGCCTTTATTATGTTTAGGTAGGTTCCCTCTATGCCCACTTTCTGGAGGGTTTTTATCATAAATGGGTATTAGACTTTTTCAAAAGTTTTTTCTGCATCTATTGAGAGGATCATATGCTTTTTTATTCTTCAGTTTGTTAATGTGGTATATCACACTGATTGGTTGATTTGAGGATCTTGAAAAATACTTGCATCCTAGGATAAATCCCACCTGATCATGGTGTATGATCCTATTAATATTACTGCTGAAATTTTGTTGAGGATTTTTGCATCTATGTTCATCAGTGATATTGGTCTCTAACATTCTTTTTTGTTGTATTTTTGGTTTCAGTATCAGGGTGATCGTAGCCTCACAGAATGAATTTGGGAGTGTTCCTTTCTCTGCAATTTTTTGGAAGAGTTTCAGAAGGATAAGAGTTAACTCCTCAAATTTTGGATAGAATTCACCCGTGAAGCTCTCTAGTCCTGGACTTTTGTTTGTTGTAAGTTTTAATCATAGTTTTGATTTCAGTACTTTTGATTGGTCCATTCATCTTTTCTATCTCTTTCTGGTTTAGTCTTGGAAGACTGTACCTTTCTAAAAATGTGTCCATTTCTTCAAGGTTGTCCATTTTATTGGCATATAGTTGCTTGTCGTAGTCTCTTAGGATCTTTTGTACTTCTGTGATGTCCATTGTTACTTAATTTCTAAGCTTATTGAGTCCTCTCTTTTTTTTTCTTGATGAGTATGGCTAAGGCTTTATCAATTTTGCCAATTTTTTTCAAAGAACCAGCTTTTAGTTTCATTGATCTTTTCTGTTGTTTTTTATTTTAATTTCATTTACTTCTGCTCTGATCTCTATGATTTCTTTCCTTCTACTAACTTTGGGTTTTGTTGGTTCTTTCTAGGTGCTTTAGGTGCAAAGCTAGGTTTATTTGAGATTTTTCTTGTTTCCTTAGTTTGGCTTGTATTGCTATAAACTTCCCTCCTAGAACTGCTTTTGCTCCATCCCAGAAATTCTGGATTGTTGTGCCTTTGTCATTTGTTTCTAGGTATTTTTTAATTTCCTCCTTGATTTCTTCAGTGATCCATTTGTTTTTTGTTTTGTTTTGTTTTGTTTAGTCTCCACGTGTTTGTGTTTTCTGCAGTTTTTATCCTGTTGTTGATTTCTGGTCCTAGAGGATTCTGGTTGGAAAAGATGCCTGATATGATTTCAATTTTGTTATAATTTACTGAGGCTTGATTTGTGGTCCAGAATGTGATCTATCCTAGAGACTGTTCTGTGTGTGCTTTAGAAGAATTTGTATTCTGCTGCTTTTGGATGGAATATTCTATAAATATCTATTAGGTCCATCTGTTCTAACACATCATTTAAGGCCTGTATTTCCTTCTTAATTTTCTGTCTGGATGATATATCCATTGCTGTAAGTGGGGTGTTAAATCCCCCACTACTGTGTTTTTTGTTAATTTCGTTATATTGAGGTACTTCTATATTAGGTGCATATATATTTACAATTGTTATGTCTTCTTCTTGGATTGATCCTTTGATAATTACGTAATGACCTTGTCTCTTTTAACATTCTTTATGGTCCATTTTGTCTAACATGAGTATTGCTGCTCTGGCTTTCTTTTAATTTCCATTTGCACGAATATTTTTTTCCATCCTCTCACTTTCACTTTGTATATATCCTTAGAGCTGAGGGTCTCTTGCAAACAGAATATATATGGGTCTTATTTTTGTATACACTCAGCCAGTCTATGTCTTTTGGTTGGATCACTTAGTCCAATTACATTTAAGTTTATTATTGATATGTAAATTCTTATTGCCATTTTGGTAATTGTTTTGGATTTGGTTGGGTTGGTCTTTTTTTGTTCCCTTCTTCTCTTGTTCTCTTCTTTTGTGGTTTGATGACTATCTTTAGAGTTGTGTATAGAATAAGTTCTTCTTATTCATGTGTGTATCTATTATAGGCTTTTTGTTTGTTATTCCCATGAGGTTTTTATATAGGAGTGTATATATATATACAATATTGTTTTAAGTTTCTGGTCTGTGGATTGCAAATGCATCTCCTGTACCATGTGTCTGTCCCCACCTCTTCTCATGATTGCTGGTTTTGATATCATATTCATGTGATGGTGATTTCCTACCTTTACTATATGTTTGCTTTTACTGGTGAGCCTTCTTGTGTAATTTTTTTGCTTCTTTTCTTTTCCATCTAGAGAAGTTCCTTTAGTATTTCCTGTAAACATGGTTTAGTGGTGTTGAATTCTCTAAGCTTTTGCTTGTCTATAAAGTTTTTATTTCTTCTTCAAATCTGAATGAGAGCCTTGCTTGGTAGAGTACTCTTCGTTGGAGGTTTTTTCGTTTCATCACATTAAGTATATCATACCACTCCCTTCTGGTCTGCATGGTTTTGGCCCAAAAATCAGCTGACACCCTTATTGGGGTTAACTTGTAAGTTATTGTTTGTTTTTCCTTAGCTGCTTTCAATATTTTCTCTTCATCTTTAATTTTGATCAATTAATATGTGTCTTGGGGTGTTCCTCCTTGGGTTTATTCTATATGGTATTCATTGTGCTTCCTTCATCTGAGTGATTCCTTTCCCATGTTAGGGAAATTGGCTATTCTCTTTAAAAATTGTCTCTGGCCTTTCTATCTTCTCCTTATGGCACCACTATAATGCAAATGTTTGTGCATTTAAAGTTGGCCCATAGTTCTCTTAGACTCTTTCTTTTCATTCCTTTGCTTTATTCTTTCCCACATCAACTGATTTCCAACAGTCTGTATTCTACCTCACTTATTCATTCTTCTTCCTCCTGTAACCTGCTACTGGTTCCTTCTAGTGGATTTTTTTATTTCGGTTATTGAATTTTTAATCTCTGCTTGTTTAGTCATTAAATCTTCTACTTCTTTCTTCAGATTTTCTTCTAATTTATCATTCTTTGCCTCCAGATTTTTTTTCCAAGATCTTGAATCATCTTTACTATTATTACTCTAAAGTCTTTTTCATGGAGGCTGATAATCTTGTTCACTTAGATGTTTTTCTGCTGTTTTTGTCTACTTCCCTCATCTGGCTTATATTCCTCTGCCTTTTCATTTTGTATAGCTTTTCACCTGGTTTCCTTTTCACAGGCTAGAGAGTTGGACCCTCTCTTGCTTCTTGTGTCTACCTTTTGTGGGGGAAGTCGTTACAGACTCCCTTATGGGGGTTTGTTACAGGCTCCCTTATGGGGGTTTGTTACAGACTCCCTTATAGGGGTTTGTTACAGGCTCCCTTATGGGAAGGACTGGTGCCTGCCTACTTGTCCCTCTGATGAGCAGAGCTTTGTCTCTGTATGTTAAGAAAAAAAAAAAACTTTTAAAAAGGCAAAGGATCTGGCAGAGCCTCCTTGTCTGCCTGTTTCAAGCATCCTATCTTAATAAATCTATTTCTTACCTATTGAAAAAAAATGTTTTTAAAGGCAAAGTATCTAAACAGATATTCTGCCAAAGAAGATACACAAAATCATAGTGGATAACTGTAATTAAAAAAAAAAATGGGCAGGAGTTCCTGTTGTGGCTCAGCAGGTTAAGAACCCGACTAGTATCCCCGAGGATGTAGGTTTGACCCCTGGCCTTGCTCAGTGGGTTAAGGATCCAGGGTTGCCACAAGCTGAGGTTCAGGTCACAGATGCGGCTCAAATCTGCATTGCTGTGGTTGTGGCTGGCAGCTGCAGCTCCAATTTGACCCCTAACCTGGGAACTTCCATATCCCACAGGTTTGCTCTTAAAAAAAAAAAAAAAGGCAATAATAATGGCTGGAAAGACTGTGGAGAAATTAGAACACTCATGCATTGCTAATAGGAATGTAAAATAGTGCACTGGTGTGGAAAACAGTTTGGCATTTCCTCAAAAAGTTAAACATAGAGTTACCATATGGAATTACCCAGTAATTTAATTCTAAGCAATTACCTTAGTCAGTTCAGGCTGCTATAACAAAAGTATCATAGACTGCTTGGCTTAAACAACAAACATTATTTCTTACAGTTCTGCAGGCTAAGAAATCCAAGATCAAGGCACCAGCAAATCCAGTGTCTGGTGAGGATTCACTTCCTGCCTTGGAGATAGCCACCTTTTTCTGTACCCTCTCCTGGCCAGGAGCAGAGATAGGAAGCATGCTCTCCCATGTTTCTTCTCACAAAGGCATTATCCCTTCTAAGAAGGGTTCCACCCTTATGAACCAATCACCTTCCAAAGGCCCCATCTCTAAATGCCATTATATTGAGGATTAGGATTCCAACATATGAATGTCGTGTGAACACAAACATTCAGTCCATAGTAGGTACACACTCAAGAGAACTAAAGACATAAGTTTAGATAAAAACTACACATGAATGCTCCTAGAAGTATTATTTATAACACCCAAAAAGTAGAAACAACAACAGATAAGTAGAAGCCACACACAAAAGGCCATAGACTGTATGACTCCATTTATATTAGCTATCTAGAATAGGCAAATCCATAGAGGCAGAAAGCGTATTAGCAGTTGCCAGGGCCTGGAGGAAGAGAGGGAAAATGGGGAATGTATACTAATGGATACGGGGTTTATCTGGGAGGTTATGAAAATGCTCTATAATAATATATTGCTGATGGTTGCAGAATCTTGTGACTATAGTAAAAAGTATAATTCAATTTAAAAAGATGAATTTTCTGCTATATGAATAATTTCTCAATAAATAAAAAGAAACGAACAGACAAGACACAAACTAGGAGAAAATGTTCAGAAAACATTTATTTGACAAAGGACTTACAGAATATAAAGAGAATTCTTAACCAAAAAAGTGTATGTGTGAATATTTATATATATATTCATATATACATGTAAATGCCATTATATTATATAATGAATATTTATATATATTAGACTTTACATCATATATATATACATATATATTTAGAGAGAGAAAGAGATATAATTAAACAATTAAAAAATGAGTAAAAGAACTAAAGGGACACCTCATAAAGGAAGATATAAAAATGGTCAATAAAACACACAAAAAGTTCTTCACATCATCACTAATCAGAGAAACAAATAAAAACCACAATATGATGTTTCAATCCTACTTGAGTAGTTAAAATCAAAAAGACTAATAATACCAAAAGATGGCAAGGATATAGGACATATGAAAGTCCATGTGCTGCTGATAAGATTGTAAAATCATACAGGCACTTTGGCAAATTGTTTGGCAGTTTCTTATAAAGTCCTATGATGCAGTGACCCCCAGATCTAGATATTACCCAAGATATAAAAACATATCCACAAAATGACAGTCACATGAATGTTTTACCACCCTTATTTATAACAGTCAAAATTTGAAACAATGCAAATCTATCAACAAGAAAATAAAACAAACAGTTGTGTACTTACACAATGAATACTGCTCAGCAACTAAAAGGAATGAACAATTGATACACACAACGATGTGGATGAATCTTCAAAACAAGTTGGGTCAAAGAAATCAAAACCAAGAGAGTACACACTATATAATTCAATTTATATGTAGTACAAGAACATGTAAAGCTAATCTGTGCTATCTCTGGTATTTGGAAGAGGGTAGGAAAAAGACTAGGAAGGGGCACAGGGAAGCTTTCTAGGTGATGGAAATGTTCTATATATTGATTTGTGTGGTGATTACACAAAGTTGAAAACTTTTTGAACTGTATACTTAAGATTTTTACATGTTAAGTATACCTCTATTTTAAGAATTAAATAAAAACAGGGAAAAAATTCTAAACAATAAATCAATTTGGAAATTATTCAGACTCCATTAAAGATCAAAGAATCTGGATTCAGGACCAATTAATGGATTAAGGCTTAGGTACTCTTTTTTTCTGGCCTACTTTCTGGTCCATGCTTCACACTGATAACTATGTTTATGAGATATGCATTTGTGTCTACATTTTGCCAAATCGAAATACTAGTATTTAAACTATGCTAAATAGCCCTTTATGGAAACATGCACACACAGAAATACTCCTTTTTGACAACACTATGAATGTTTTTGACATCCCTGTTTTAATTAAATAAACCATATGTCTCCAATTATCAGTACCATAAGCTTTCAAAATTATGGCAGTAATCTAAATATTTTCTTCAAAAACATAAACATACTCATAAAGGTAGCTTAGATTAGGATCATGATTTTTATCTATTTTAAGAGACTAGAAGAGCAGAAGGGGTTACAATCTCATCGTATTATGCAACTCTTCTGCCCCAATATATCAAAAACTTGATGAACCAAGGTCATGCAGGACAGCTGAGAAAGAATCAAAGTAAACAATGTACCTTGTCGCCAAGAAAGCCTGCCAATATGAGATTAGAACTCTCCATCCTAGCAAAAAAAGCATCTTTGGAAAGTTCCTTACAACATTTTATGACTCATAGATATTCCCAGAGGTTCGTGTTTCCATTCTGCAGTAGACAGTATTTGAAGACGTGCAGTTCTAGTCAACTGCTGTTCTTAGGCAACTTGGCTAAAATATCTGTTTAAAAAACATTTGTTGGAAAGATGATATGTTTGGATGTTTTAATTTTTTTTAAACAAAATTCCAGATTTTAAATTTGTTTAACTCTTAATTCAATGTTAATATAAAGACTAGCCTAAGAAGAATCACTATGTTACATAATATCTATTATGAACTCAGCAATTTTCCCATTTGGAAACTCCAAACCAGAGGGTATATATTCTTGGCATAGCTCCCCTTGCATATCTTTCCAAACTGCCTCCAGATCCCTGGTTCTGTATTCAATAGTTCTGGCTCTAATCTTGGCCACCCAGCTCAGTATCTCACCTTGGCTTCCACTTTGACCAAAACTGCCAAGTCACCTCCCAGCCCACCAGGACTTGATTCCTGGCTGTTTTCCACTTTTGTCTAACCCCAGTACTCTCTTTCCATTCTAAGTATCGAATACTACTATGTATCAAATACTGAGCTATTTTCTTCACATATTCTTTTAGCTGTACTTCACTCATTTACAGATTAGCAGTCTTCACCTCCAAGGCCTATTCTCTACTCTGAGCTGGCTCCTCCACTCTTTCTCTTCTTTTCACCCCAAGGTAGCAAACAATAAACCAACTGGTCCTAACAGTCTCCATATTCCATACATGGTTTGTTGGTTTGTTTCCTGACAATATGATGACATAAACATGAGAGAAGGCATAATATTATAAATGTTTCAGCATTAGCCCAATGAAAGTTATTCCTTCATTTAATAGGCATGTTAATGGAGGGAGGCATGATCTCTCTTGACTCCTTGAGTGACTCATCGCTGCTCTACTCCCTAGCTCAGTCCATCTCTCCTTTACTCTTGGTATTTCCCACACACGTGCTTTCTTTGAAAAGGCAGTTCTTCTCCCAGATCCACACTCATCACTCCTTTGATTCTTTTGTGGATCAGACTTTGCACAAATGTAGCAAACTGGGTTCAGCCCAAACACATGTTCACTTTGACTTACACAGCATTTTAGACTTTTTTCAGTTAGTTGACAACATTTAAAAATTGCAAGAGTAAGCCTTAAAGTAGAGATTTCTAAAGGAAATGAACACAGGATACCAAAAGTATATCTACACTCCCATGTTCATTGCAGCATAACTCACAATAACCAAGATAGGAAAACAACTTAAGTGTCCATAAATGGATGAGAGGATAAGAAGATGTGGGACAGACAGATAGATAGATAACCAGATACACACACAGAGTATAATATTATTCAGCCATGAGAAAGAAGGGAATCCTGCCATTTGCAAAAACATGGATAGATCTTACAGGCATTATGCTGAGAGATATATGCCAGACAGAAAAAGACAAATACTGCATGGTATACATGTACGTGGAATCTTTAAAAATAAAAGATTAAACTCATAGAAACAGAGAATAGAAAAGTGGTCACCAGGGGCTGGTGGATTGGGGAAACAGGAAGACGTCGGTTAAAGGTTACAAACTTTCAGCTATACGGTGAAGCTAAAGTGTAAAAATAAGATTAAGACGATACAAACCTTCAGCTATAAAGACTGATAACACCTTATTGTATAATTAAAATTTGCTAAGAGAGTAGAACTTAAATGTTCTCACTCACAAAAAAAGATAAACATGAGGTGACACGCGTGTTAATTAGCTATATGAATGGGGGAATCCTTTCACAATGTACATGCATATCAAATCACTGCAGTCTATACTTTAAATAACTTATAATTTTATGTGTCAATTACACCTCAATAACACTGAATTTTTTTAATGAGAAGCAATTCGTTTGCCATCAGGGATCAGCAAACTATAGTTTCAAATTTGTGTCCATAAATAAGATTGTATTTGAACACAGGCATGTCCATTGTTTCTATCTTATCTATGTCTACTTCTGTACTACAATGGTACAGCTGAGTAACTGTAAAAGAGATCACATGGCCAAAAACGCTAAATATTATGAAAGCCAAAAATATTTACAATCTGGCCCATCAGAGAAAACATTTGCCAACTTCTATTCAAATAGTCCTCAACACTGGATGCCTCACCCACAAAGATTATACTATGATTAGTCTTCAGTGGGTGCTGGTGTCCATTGTCCAGAGATTCTGATATGACTGGTCTTCAGTGGCTGCTGATATAGGCATTTTCAAGCTACCAGATGGATCTAATGTACATACAGGTTTGTGAACTCCTGAATTAGGTAATCCGGATGTCTTCAACAGTCTATGATTCTTTTCTCTCTCTCTCTCTCTCTGGGAATATATATTTTCCTTATTTAGCTAGGAAAATACGATCTTCTACTACCTTCACAAGTGTTTTCAGCAATGCAGAACAGCTTTTTATATCATCAGAAAGATGTCCTCTAGTTCATAGCTTAGTACTTTATAAAAACAGATTTCGGGCTCTAATATAGACCTATCAAGTGAAAGTCTCCAAGAGATAATAATTTTGAAATTTTTGGTAATAATTATCCAAGACTATAATCCCCACACAATTTTAATGAATAACTAGATTTGCAAAACCACTACCCAGCAATAACAAAATCATTCATACAGTTATATTCACTGAAGCTCAACTAAAGTGAAATATCCATGACAGCCTCTCATTCTCCAGGCTATCTCTCCACATGGTCTCTAATCATTAAGTCTAGAGTGAACATCTTCAAAGCATGGCAACTAGGCTCCAAAAGGTAAGGACAAGGAAACTGCATGTCCCATAATGATGATACAAAGGCCCTTAAGGCCTGGGCTAGAACATCCCTGAATGTCACTTTTGCCACATTGTATTAGTTAAAGCAAGTCAAAAGTACAGCACATATCCAAGAGGAGGGAAAGTAAACTTCATTTCTTACTGTGAAAAGCAGCATACAGGTGAGGTATTGATGCACCCATCTTTGGAGACTACCAAAAGAATTTAGTAAGGGATAAAAGTAAAACAGTGATGATAGTAAAGCATTAGAATTCTGGGATGAATAAAATAAAGGTATGAACAAGAGAAGTATGAATAATGGAAAGGAGCATCAGGCAGAAATATTTCTCAAAAGAAACATGGAACTAAAACAGTTGTTTCAACTATGACATATAAACTGAGATATTTGAAATAAGTGAGTTTTTTAAATTAGACATTAGAAATGAGTTAAGCATTAACTACAACAACATAAAGACAATGAATAAGAAGTTAAACACTCCAAATAGAGGGAAGACTGTGGAATAGAGAGGTATGGAGCACAATGAGAGCCAGAAAATGCAAGCACTGTGGTATTAGTGGAGCAAGGCTATGTGTGGATGGACAGGCTTTCCATCATGCAACTGTACATAAAGATTCTGGAGCTTTTTGAAGAGGTCTAGACTAGAGATAATGATTTTGGGAGTCTTCAGAACATAAATGGTGCCAGAAGGTCAGAATATGGTAGGTTAAAATAGGGTGATATGAAAGAGAAAATATAGCAAGAAGGGCATAGGACCAGGAACAGAGCTCTGGAAATCAGTGATGTTTGAGATTTTGCACAGGAAACATGAGAAATAGCAGAAGGAGCAGTAGGAGGATAATTTATTAGAGAAGTATGTAAGAAGAAGAAGTATGTAATGTCGAAGAGTGTACATTAGAGGATGCAAGAATTATGGCAATTTATAGCATATACAAATAAGCATTTTAGAGCAGAAAAAAGAAAGCTATCCCATGCTTAAGGAATGACACACAGAAAGAAGGAGGAAGACAAAAAAAAATTTAGACCTCATAGAAAAGATCTCTATCTAAAAAGGAAAATGGCACTGGTATAAATATAATAGTTATAACATTAAAATTCTGCGTAATCGACTACACCTCAAAAAAAAGTTCTATGTATAGTATATTAGTGCTAAAGACCATCAAGAAATGTCCCACAAAACCATGGCCTCAAATTTAATATTACTGGGCTCATATACTCATGAGCAAACACTATTCATTAAGTGCCCTAAAGTTAAAATAGACCAACAGTGACATCTGCTGCTGTGGACTTACTTTGAAAAGGGCCAGTCTCAACACTTTAAAGTTAAGTCTCCTGCCAAGACACTAAACTTCTGCTGTGATGAGTCAGCACTTCTGGAACCCCCTGTTTGTCATCTGTGTATTAGAAGTTTGCAAAGCCAAGAAAGAACATGGGAAAATGAGAGAATATTTGAAAACGTAACTAAAACAAACAAAAAACAGTGGGGTGGAGGAATAAGTGATGAGAAAAAGAGATTTCATATTGTCTTTTCTCATCCTGTTTTTCCTTTGGCTAAGTAAGTCCCAATTAATTTTGTAGTTGTCAGCAAGCATGAGCATGTCCTCAGTAAAAAGAAAGATTAACTGTGGCCAGCTTCAGTGGATTCCAACACAAAATTTACAGCATAATATCCACACCAGAAAAGAAAAAGTCAAATGATCAAAGGAGAGTATGTGGGCAATGTTCGGAGTTACTCTTACTTTGGAAACCTCTTCCTAGCTATCTAACTGTTTACATTGATTATACCTCCTTCAACATCTGCTAACCCTCAGGCTTTTTCTTTTCTAAAAGCCAAACAAGCGGAAGGTTTGAATCAAACACCATGGCTTTTAAAAACACAAATATCACCAGAGTAAAGTGGTCAGTGGGGCTCACTTATATAAACTAACAAGTATTAGTTGAAGAAAATCATGGGTTAATTTATTTGCTCAACAACAACAACAAAAAAAAAATGGCAACTGATACTGAATCCCAACTCTGGCTACTATGAAAGAAGATGAACAAGAAAGGCAGAGAGTGCAGTGAAGGAGAACTGAATTAGGAATTCAGACTTGTAATACAGGTTCTGACCACTCACTAAATGCATCACCTTAAGGAAATCACATAACCTCTGTGGGCCTCAGCTTTCTATTCCATAGTAGGAAAGGACTGGACTACATGAAAGATGAAAAATGGGTTTCAGGAGTTCCTGTAATGGCGCAGCGGAAACGAATCCAAACTAGGAACCATGAGGCTGTGGGTTCGATCCATTGTCTCACTCAGTGGGTTAAGGATCCAGCATTACCGAAAGCTGTGGTGTAGGTCGCAGACACAGCTTGGACCTGGCATTGCTGTGGCTGTGGCATAGGCCAGTGGCTATAGCTCCATTTAGACCCCTAGCCTGGGAACCTCCATATGCCGCGGTTGCGGCCCTAAAAAGACGACAAAAAAAAAAAATGGGTTTCAACTCATTTTCCTTCTTTGTTTAACTGGCAATGGCTGTTTACCCATCCTAAAGCTGCATCCAGACCAACAGAAAAGTTGCTAACAAATTAGCAGGGTCTGCTTAAAGCAATATAAACTTGGAGGGGCAGAATTCATGTCACATATATACTAAGCTCAGGCTAAATTATCTCTCATTTTTTGTAGCTATAAATTCTGCCATTAGCTGATGTTTCTAGTGCATACAATGTTTCAGCTATTCAAGATGCTCAACAGATATTATTTCCAATCTTCACCATATTTTAAAGAGAAGGAAGCTCAGAAACATTAAATAATTTTCTCAAAGCTACACAACATGGCTGGACTCAATTCCTAACAAAATATCCCAACATCCTCCATTATGAATCAAACCATAATTTCTCTCATTTTATCCCCTAGCCCTCTTTGCAACACAAAAGCCTTAATAGCATGACATTCTATCTGATGATACCTTAATATACCCATATTCCTACAAAAGAAAGGATGAAAGTTTTCACATGAACTTTGGCTAGTCCACATCAACGTGAAAGGGCAAGGCAAGAGCTTAAGGGAGAAAGTGTCCAAGAAAATGCTTTTTTTCAGCAAACAGACCAGGAAGAATTGTAGGGTAAAAATTAAAAGTGACAAAGTAATAACTAAAAGTCAAGCTCAAATTTAAAGCAAAGAGAACTCTAAACAAATAAAATCAGAGGAATAGCAAACCCAGAATTGAAAAGTACCATGAAAATGGGACACTGTAGTATGTCGACTGCATCTGCATAGGCAACAGCAACTTAATTTGGTACAGTACTCAGGGATGTGCTGGCTGAATGTCAGTGCTTGATACACACTTGCTGATGTAGATGGTTTACAAATAATTAAGAAAATATATTCCTGGTAAGAAACAGTTTTGAAGCTTCTTTAATTTTATGCAACATTTTGGGTTATAATGTTCAGGTACAGTAGAAAGCAAGACACTCCAATTTTCAGTTAGAATAAACTGACTCTTTCCATCAGATAACAGAAACCTCAGAAGTCTTTGAAAATGGCATCACAAAATCAGTCTATCCTAACTCCAGAATTACATATGAAATTCTCATACTCAGAAACTTATATTTGCCTCTATAAAATGACCCAGTAATATGGATTAGTAAAAAAGTTTTAAGGAAATCAAAGGCAAGGATGAAACCATAGGAGAAAAATGATTATTAGTCGACAAACTGGATTTCATATTAAGGAACCTCATGGTCTACAATTAGCTGACTGATTCACTCATGTTATAAATACTGATTCTTCACTTACTATGAACTAGTCAACCTGATAGTCATCAGGAATACATAATAAAATAAAGAGGAGTAGATATCTAATGGAAACAGATACATTAATAATTAAAATACATAATGACAAGTAAACCAACAAGATTATGTTTGAGAAACATATGTACTACATGAAAGTGAAGTAATTATTTTTCTTTCACGGGATCAGAGAAGGATCAGAGAGACATAGAAGTTCAGGGCTGACCTGAAGATTAATATGTTTCTTAAGATAACCATAATTTTCATGTTTTTAAATGATATTAAGATAATAAAAATATTAAAACCAAAGGCATAGACTCAGACTGACCTCACCCAATATAGCTTTGAAAAGAGCACAGTTAATAACCACATGGGGAAAATGGTACATGTATAATTATGTAAAGCAAAGTGCTGCAGTCTTTTTCATCCCTGCTATTTTAAGGGAATATCATTCCAAGGCAGGAGGGCCCAACCTTGTTTCATGCACAAAGAAAGAACATAAGAAAGTCCTGCAAAGATTGTTGTTCCACATACACTGTGACTAATTCTGTTCATGGAATGAACTGAGCTGTGGTCATGGGTCACATTCAGCCAGCCAAGAGAATCTTTCCAGAGTGTAATTGTACTGGGCATCAAGGCACTTTACAGCATGTTCCCATTGCTTTTTGATACTCTGTGGCCAGGAGACTGCTGAGAAAATATTATTCACCCGAATTAGACTGGACTAGTCAACCGCCTGGTTATTACATCTCCGTGTCAGCACAAGCGGTGTCTGCAACCAAACTTACCAGATGTTTCTAATTTCTCTACCTTCTGAACTACAAGTTGTTTTTTTTTCCCCTGACCTTGAAATATTTTAAACAAAGGACTTTCTGTAATGTCTCTGGAAAACTTACAAAATTAAAATCCTGGTTAGTATCAGAATAAGAGTCCTGGGTCTCCTGCCACTGCCACATTGATGGGATTTTGACCTTGCTACTCACTACCTGTGAGATTCTCTCAAAAAATTTTTTAGTTCTGGGAGTCTCATTCACTCTAGAGGTTTCCATCCGGCTAACAAACTGAAAAAATCACTGAATTGTGGAGGTTAACTCATGTCTTCTGTTGCGCATTACCGAAAATAAAAGCTACTTCAAATGGAGGCCTTAATGCTAATGAAAACAGTCAAGTTACATACCTTTCAAACCAGAATGTGCACTTCCAGAAAGTTATCTAAAGATTTTCACACATGTTCACAAGGTATCGTATACAAGGATATTCACTGCAGCATGGTTTGTCAGGCCTGGAACTTGGAAACAATCTAAGCATCTATCAATACGGGATAGAATATTTTCATGCTATATCCACACAAAAAATAATATTCAGCCTTTAAAATACCTCGGCAGGAGTTTCTGCTGTGGTGCATCTGGATTGGCAGTATCTTGAGAGTGCTGGGATACAGGTTCGATCACCACCCGGGCACAGTGGGTTAAGGATCTGGCATTGCTGAAGCTGTGGCTTAGGTTGCAACTCCGGCTCAGGTCTGAGCCCTGGCCCAGGAATTCCATATGCCAGAGGGTGGCCAAAAAAGAAAAAAAAATACCTAGGCAGTTCTCTATGTATAATGATAAGAAAAATCTCCAAAATAATTGTTAGGTGAAGGACTAGGCCAATATGTATATGTAGAAATACCCACAATACATGCTGTGTAACTTGTTGTAGCATTTGAATTTTAAGTTGTTGCCATGTACAAGCATTGTTTATTAAAAAATTAAATAAGTTTGGTGGAAACAAAGTAAAATCAAGATAAAATGAGGCCTTGAGGAAACCACACACTACTAATTAAGAACAGGGACATGGTGGAAGGAGGGAAGAAAGAAGAAAAAGAAAATTGTGCGACTTCAAGCTCCCCAAACCATGGAACAGTCCATCTCTTATTCTCACTAGTAAAACTTCCAACCTGTGGCACAGTTTGGACTACACCAGTTCTGCTTCTTCACAAGCACTCTCAGGAGTGGCATCTGACACCTGACTGTGGACTCTCCTCTTCTGTGAGCTGCCTCACCTGACTCTTGACATGGTCATGGGACACTTCTCCCAGCTCTTGACGGCTCTTTCAGTCCTCTCCCCAAGAGCTCTCTTCAAGGCTTTGGTGGTGTGCATTTCCCAGAGCTTGGGGGCTAGTCTTTAGTACTTCAGACTCCCCTGACAGTGCTTTATTTGTAGATGATTTGTAAGACTGTATCTCCAGCATCTGCCTACTTTATGTCATTGTCAAGTCTTCCCTTTCTTTCCCTTTTCATTCTCACTGCCTTCCAACCCCATTCTCTGACTGCCTACAGAAACTTTCCAACAGGTGCTGTTTAAACACTAAACTTAATCTCCCCCCCAGTCTCTCCTGTTTTTGTTTTTAGTATATGCATATTTACTGTTTTCAAAACTATATGTCAAATTCCTCAAAGTTAGGAAGATTTGTACACTTATCTTGGTCTGTACCCCGATCTGACATCCTTCCTCCAACCAAGAAAAGTGTTCTATACCAGGTTTTTACCCAATAAATTCTTATGTAATATTATATTTTCATGAATAAGCCATTCCCTTCTCATATAAATACAAGAGTTAATACATAGTTTGATATGCACAATAGGATACAAGAATTTTTATGAATTACTGGTTTATTTCCTTCTAATCTAAATTATTCCACAATAGATTTTAAACACTATACTAGAAACATTTTTACATGTTTCCTCTTACAATAAGACTAAACTTTTTCAAGTTAGTGCCTATGTGTTATTTATTTTCATATTGCTAGGGACTGACTCCCATTAGGAGCTTATAATAATTACTTGTTACAAGAATGAATATTTTTTTAAAAATGCATGATCAGAGTATTTTTCAGGAGTTCCCTTGTAGTGCAGCAGGTTAAGTATCTGACATTGACACTGCAGTGGCCTGGGTCGCTGCTGTGACATGGGTTCTATCCCTGGCCTAGGAACGTACACAGCCAAAAAAAACAAAACAAAACAAAAAAAACACCTATTTTCTAAAAAAGATTTTAACATGTAGTGAATCAATCCTTTTCTAATAAAAGTGACAGTTTGTACTTACATGGGATAAAAAAGATCTTTCACTATGGCAGCAGGATAAATGAAGTCCACAAATTCCGATACGCAATAAATACAAATTTATTTCCCATTACTCCACTGAATTGTTAGTATAAGTCTATACAGCAGACTAAAGCCTCAACTTGAGTCTTTCTGAAGGGCTCCTTCAATTCTCCAGAGTTTTGTTGAGGTTTAAAGAAGAGCAAAGAAGTTTTTAGAGTTAAAAATTGGGGGAGATAGGAAACTAATACGGCCCTAACATCACCTCTTATAAAAGTGAGAAGTCCATCAAGTCATGGAATCATGGTCTTTCTGGTGTAGCTTCCTTACCATTCCTAGAGCATAGGAATCCGTCCACGAACTTGTTCTGTTTCCCATCTGCTGCACTGGGAAGAAGCAAGCTAACAGGCTTCAAATAAGCACCAGCATGAGAGAATAGAGACTGTTAAATGCATAACTGAAGAACTTGAGGGGTTCAAGAAGTATGGAGAGCTTTGAGCTAAATGAACGAATTAAACTTTTTCACTTTTAGAAAGAGGACAGGTAGAGAGAAAGTTAAGTCCACTGAGTGTAATGCAAAATGACTAGATTAAATTTTCTGACTCTAGATAGAGTGGAAGTTCAAAACGAAGCTTAGGTTGAGTTACAAAAAATAAAGAGACCTACTTTGCACATCCAAATTTATTGTCTGAGAAATAACAGACCCACTATTACATTTGTGATTGAGTGGTTAATTAATTGATCAATCAATTCATATTAAAATAAATGTTTGAGATAGACTCAGAAATAAAAGACAATTTCTAAATGGTCCTAAGTCCATTTTATGAAACCTATTAAAATATTCATAAAATTTAAATAATTTAATGGATCAGAAAAAAACTCCCCAGAAAAGTACAATGGCAATTAATAAAGTTTATTTTCATACCTATAAACGTAGCACTCAAGCGAGAAAACGAAAATACATGTGATCACATAATATAAATATCATGACAGGATAAGAGTATATTAGACAATACTTTTAAAGCATTTGTCTATTTTTTTACACAGACTAGGATGCGTAGAATGAGAAGAGAGCAAGTTTAACATTACAAAACAATTTACTGTCTTAAGTCTTTTTACAAATCTATCAATTGCCACCATTCATAAAGCTTAAAAAGCAAGAATTTTACCTATATAATCTCTAAGTAATCATCTAATGGGTTTATAAGGCCACCAGGCTATTGAAGAAGAGTGTAGAGTGCTATAAATGTTTCAAACCAGTAAAAAAAAAAACTATTCAACTTATACCTTAAATAAATAGGCCATTTTCCCTTTATCCATTATTTGTCTCCTAATTTTACCAACAACATTATGTCAACTGAGTGATCACAATGATAGGAAAATGCTGGTCATTTGTTTCCTTCTTATATTCGATGAGTTATTAACCAAGAGCACAGCTGGATGATTAACTACTTGTCTTATTGCAAAATGTTCCGTTGTGTCCTCACTGCCAGAATTTTTTTCATTTTGATTTATAACTTTCCTGGCAAGCATATTATTAACTTTACATCTCTGTGGTTAACTGCCAAATGTGAACAATAAGGTATTCAACATATCAGTTTCCCTATTCTGGGCAAGCCTCATTTCTACTTGGTAAGGAAACATTCAGCAGAAAGTGCTAATTACTAGCAGGAAAATACTCCATATTTTGAAATTAAAAATCCAAACTCACATCCAGGTCAATAATTAAATGTTGTAAGCCTGGTTTAGGTTATTTTCACTTCAAATATTTTTGAGAGTGTTGTCAGTCTCACTGAATTATGTTTAGATCACATTTTGAAGTATTCATTTTAAATCATTAGAAAGGAAGATAAAAATTAAGTTCTTACACTGCGTATAATCTTTTAGGATACACTTTGAAACAGGTAGAAGAAATTCATTTCTTTTAACATTAATTTCTAAAAGTGTAAGACCACAGGATAACAAGTAACCAGTGACTATGGCTGCCCATAGATGCTATAAGACCTAATCAAGTCATGAAGTTTAACTGGCTCAGCAATAATACATCTTTCAAGAGAAGCTTCATCCAAATACATCCCAGGAATCAAGGAGGTCTAGAAGACACAAGTCAGCTTCATGATTAGGTATATCATGTACCAATGACTCACTCTTTCTTTTCTTACATCTATGGGCTCAAGGAACAGCTTCTTATAGCCAGCTAACAGAAGAATAACACAGAACTGGTTCATGGATTTCTGTTTAGATCTGTTGAGGTAAGACATCTGGAGTTCCCTCGTGGCTCAGTAGATTAAGGAACTGGCATTGTCACTGCTGGCCCAGGATCTTTAGCATGTCATGGGTGCAGCCAAAAAAAGAAATAAAATGGACTGATTTTTAATTCAATTAATCAACAGGAGTAAATAAGCACATAGAAGATAATATCAATCACCATAAAAAGTAAAATATAACATTTTCAGGAAGCAGAAGAAAACTCTGTTTATCCAATGAAAGCAAGAGTGGAGGGAAAATAAGAACAAAAAAAGTACACAACATAAAAAAATATGAAATAAGATGAGTGAACTACATCTTACCAAAGCAGTAATTTAAATAAATTTAAATAAGTTAAAGCCATTCACAAAAGAAAAAGACTCTCAGGTTGGACTGCAAAATGAGATCTCACTACATATTGGCTATGACACCACGTAAAACGAAAAGGCATAGAGGATGAAAATAAAACGGGATTCAAAAAAAGCTGTAGCAGCAATCTTAATACTGAATAAAAAAGACCTTAAGCCTAAAAATCAAAAAGAATAGAGGGCATTAATTTTTATGAAAGAGGCAGTAAAGCATGGCATACACACTTTTTATAAATTTAGGTTCAAATTATATCAAGAAACAACAAATATAACTGCAGGAAGAAGTAGATAAATCAATAGTTAAGAAGACTATGATACAACTTTTTTAGGAATGGTAGGTCAAGCAGAGCTTTAAAATAAGCAGAAATGATTGAAAACCTGAATAATACAATTATATGTAAAACATATAGAACTACTCATGTGAAAAACATAAAAAATATTTTCTTTCCAAATCACTATAATTGTATGAAAATAGAGCAAGTGCTACGTTACAAAGAAAATCTCAATAAACACCAAAGAATCAACATCATATGGATTTTTTTACTACAATGCAAGAAAATTATATATTGGAAGGCAATATAGTTTAAAAATAAAAATAAACTCAGTTTAAGAAATTGAAAGTGGTCTACAATAAAACTCAAATTAAAAAAGCATATTAAAAAGTTAAAAGAACAACAAAAACAGAAGATTATTTCTTTTAAAAATATTTAAAAATACAAACATGTCTGATAAAACTGATAATAAAAAGGAAACTGACAAAATACAAAATGAAAAAGGGAAGTAACTGTAGACTTAAGGTTTTTTTAAATAATAAAACTATTTTTGATCAGCTATATATTAATACATTTTTAAACCTAGAGGAAATACATAGTTTGCTAAAAGAAGGTAAAATGCTAAGTTGTACAAACAGAAATAAGAAATCTGAAAAGATGAATATAAATACTAAAACAATATAAGTGGTAGTTGAAAAATAGTCAAAATCTATAAAAAGGACAATTTTTCCTCTTCTCTTCCAAAAATAACATCTACCATAGATTTGTAAAGATTTTCCTTTCAGCATTGTCTAGGACTTAATATTTTACAAATATTATTAATAATAGTGTAATCACTGTCTTCTCCGTTAACTTTTTCTTTCTTTTTTTTGGCTTTTCTGGGGCCACATCTGTGGCATATGGATGTTCTGAGGCTAGGGTTCTAATCGGAGCTGTAGCCACCGGCCTACGCCAGAGCCACAGAAATGTGGGATCCGAGCCTTATCTGCAGCCTACACCACAGCTCAGGGCAATACTGGGTCGTTAACCCACTGAGCAAGGCCAGGGATCGAACCCACAATCTCATGGTTCCTTGTTGGATTTGTTAACCACTGAGCCATGACAGGAACTCCTCTTTCCATTATGTCAAATATAATGCATCTAGAGTTTCTTCATTGGAGATTGGATTAAGATGGCGGAATAGAAGGACTGGAGCTCAACTTCTCTCCCAAAAAACAACAAAACCGCAACCAAATGCCGAGCAACCTTCAACCAAATAGACTGTAAACTTCCAAAAAAGATATTCTGCTCCAGAAGACAGAGGAGACCACATCAAGAGGTAGGAGGGGCGATTACACGATAGAAGCAATCCCATACCTCCCGGGTGGGAAGCCCCACACACTGAAAAGTAACTGTATCACAGAGACTCAGCTACAGGGCTGAGAGTTCTGAGCCTCACGTCAAATCCCCATGCCTGGGGATCTGGCAAAGGGAGAAAGAGCCCCCAGAGCATCTGCCATTGAAGGCTAGCGGGGCTTACGTGCAGGAGCTCCACAGGACTAGGGGAAACAGAGACCCCATTCTTTTTTTTTTTGTTTTTTGTTTTTGCCTTTTGTCATTTTAGGGCTGCACCCGTGGCACATGGAGATTTCCAGGCTAGGGGTCTAATCGGAGCTGTAGCTGCCGGCCATCGCCATAGCCACAGCAACACGGGATCCGAGCTGCGTCTGCAACCTACACCACAGCTCACGGCAACGCCAGATCCTTAACCCACAAAGCAAGGCCAGGGATCAAAACCGCAACCTTATGGTCCCTAGTCGGATTCGTTAACCACTGTGCCACAACAGTTACTCCATGAGACCCCATTCTTGAAAGGCACACACAGACTTTCACGTGCACTAGGTCCCAGGGCAAAGTAAAGTCTCCATAGGAATCCGGGTGGAATCTGACTGCAATTCTTGGAGGATCTCCTGGTAAAATAGGGGTGACTGCCTTGTAGTGGGGGAAGGGCATTGGAGGTGAAGCTCTGGGGGTCATTCATCAGCCTGCATTTCTCTGGAGGTGGCCATTTCTGGGAAAATCTGGTCCCTCCCATCAGCACTGAGAAGCCCCAGGCCAAACAATAATCCAGGTGGGATCTCAGCCCCACCCATCAGTAAACAGGCTGCCTAAAGACCCCTCAGGCACACAGCCAGCCTCCAATCTCATCCAGAGACAAAGCCCCACCCATCAGAGGGACAGGAATCAACCCCACCTACCAGTAAGCAGGCATCACTCCCTCACATCAGGAAGCCTAGAGAAAGCCCCCTCCATACCAACTTTAGCCACAGGGGAGGCAAACGCCAGAACTAAGAGAGGCTACAACTCTGTCTGCAAAAGGGTCACCACACCAAAAACCTATAAAAATGAAAAGACAGAAAACTATAACTTAGATAAGGGAGAAAGAGAAAAGCCCAGAAAAACAGCTCAGTGATGAGGAGATTATCAGCCTCCCAGAAAGAGACTTTCGAATGTTGATGCTGAAGATGATGCAAGGCATTGGAAATAGACTGGAGGCAAAGATTGATAATTTACAGGAAACACTGAGCAAAGAAATATAAGATGTAAAAATTAAACAAGAAGAGATGCAAAATACGATAACTGAAATAAAAAATTCCCTAGAAGCAGCCAACAGTAGAATACAGGAGGCAGAAGAACGAATCAGCGAGGTGGAGGACAGATTAGTGGAAATCACTAATGCAGAAGAGAAAAGAGATGAAAGATTGAAAGGAAATGAGCAGAGTCTCAGAGAACTCTGGGATAATGTTAAATGTACCAACACCCATATTATAGGGGTGCCAGAGGGATAAGAGAGAGAGAGGGGGACAGAAAAACTATTTGAAGAAATAATAGCAGATAACTTCCCTAATATGGGAAAGGAACCACTCACTCAAATCCAGGATGCACACCAAGTACCATAAAAAATAAACCCAAGGAGGAACACTCTGAGACACATATTAATCAAAATGACCAAAAAAAGACAAAGAGTTTCTTCATTAAGTATAATATTTGCCAAAAGTTTTGAATACATAATCTTTATCAAGTCCAGGACTTTCTTCTAGTTTTCTAACAATTTTTGACCATAAATATTTTCTGAACTTTATCAAAAATTTCCCACATATAATTAAAATTATTATATATTACTTCTCCTTAGCCAATTAATGTAGTGAATTACTCAGGATTTTTGGGATGTTGAAGCATACAGACATTCCTTAGATAAGCCCTATTTGATTTTGATGTATTTTTATTCATATTATTTATGAATTATGAGTTCATCCAATGTCATTTATTTATTAAAATAATAATTTAAATTATATGATCACCCACCTAGAAAAACAGATAATATCAACAGCCTTTTAGCACTAATGAGAGATTTCAGAACTATTATAAAATACATGATAAACTTATTCATTACAATTTCTCTTTCTTTTCCAGTTTTATTAAGAAATAAATGCACGCAGGACTGTATAAGTTTAAGGTGTACAGCATGATTTGACTTTATAATCTTTTTAAGTTGTGGTTGGCATTAGGATCTGGATAAGAGAAAGTGGGATTGATGATTCATTTAGTTTGAGCTTAGTGGAATATATTTGTACTTCACAGTCATTCCTACATATACTGAAGTGATTGCTAACCTTAGAATAAAAAGGACTTCCAGGAATCCTACTCTGAGTCACTGTGCTGACCCACCTGTCATTGTAACACAGATGCATAGGTAGAGTGTCCTACATCTCCCAGCAGGAAATATGTGCTAAAGAGAGGCAAAAAAGACTTAAATATACAGATTTAGAAATTCATATGGGGAAAATTATTCCAATAATTATATTTACAAAACTGTAAGCAAAGGATCCAGTTCTTCCCAATGCCTAGACAAAATGGAAGTAAACTCCTTCAGGAATATCTAGCTTGAAAACTTCCATATGCCATGGGTGTGGCTGTAAAAAGAAAAAAAATGCAGCAAACTTCTGTGGGGACAAGATCAAGATGGCAGAATAGGAAGACCCTGAGATCACCTCGCCCCATGAGCACATAAAAAATACAACTACACATAGAGCAACTCTCTCTGAGGAGGACATGAAAACTAGAAGAATATCTCTTCTAAAACCAAGGCTGTGAGAAAGAATCACAGAGTCTGGATGAGGAGAGAAGAGATCTAGTCAAGACACACACTCCTAATGGGTGACTCAGAAAAGAAGAGGTATATCAAAGGATAGGGGATCCTTCCTGGGGAGTGAGGGGTTCAAGCTTCATAGCAGGTACCACAGCACCAGAGTCTAGAACCAGAAAGATGAGCCCCCACAGATAGGTTGTGGACCAGTGGGGCTTACCAGAGGGATGTGGGAGACTGCTTTTGAAGATTGCCCATGAAGACTTGCTTGCTCTCTGTCCTAGCTAAGAGGCAGTAGACTGAAAACTTCCTGATACTCTGGCCAGCCTTCCAGGACCACCCCAGCACACCTACCTACCATACTGGGCTTCTATGCCAGGGTCCCCTGCTCTGACTGCTCCCCTCTAAAGTAAGATCACCATCACCACTGTGTGCTCAAAAACCTACAAAAAAGTAGTGCTACTTCAAAAGTGCAGTTCCAGGTTCTCAGGAAGCAAATCCACCTCCAAACAAGCTAGAAACCACAACAGGTGGAGGAGAAACCCAACTCTCTTAGGGCTCTTTCTCCAGCCTTCAGGCCCTGGCCCCACTTCAACAGGGCAGTGACTGTCATTAAGCCTGGAAGAATCCCCAGCTTCCACCTTCTCCAGCTCAAGACCCTCAAACTTCAGCCCTACCTCCCACCAAAGCTACGGTCACCAGCACACCCCAGGAAAAGATGTAGCCCATGCTCACATCAGATCCAGCTCTCTCATCAAAGACACCGGGCATACACAGACTGCATATGAATGACCTCACAAAAGGACATGCCTACAAGACCAGGAAAGGTAACTGATTCACCTAATTTTATAGAGGCAGAGAAAGTCAAACAAAATGAAAAGACAGTTAAATATGTTTCAAGCAAAAGAACAACATAAAACCCCAGAAAAAAATCCTAACAAGGCAGAGATAAGTAATTTACCTGATAAAGTTCAAAGCAACAGTAATAAAATGCTCACTGAACTTGGGAAAAGAATAAAGAAAAACAGTGATAACTTCAACAAAGAACTAGAAAACATAAAGAAGCAAATCAGAGCTTAAATATATAATAACTGAAGTGAAAAATACACCAGAAAGAATTAACAGTAATTTAGGTGAGGATACAGAATGTATGAACAGCTTGGGAAACCAAAGAGTGGAAATGACCCCATTAGAACAGGAGAAAGAAAAAAAAAAATTTTAAATAAGGACAGCTTAAGAGATCTCTGAGACAATGTTAAGTATACCAACACTCAAATTACAGGGATCCCACAAGGAAAAAGATATAGGGACAGAAAATGCATTTTATGAAATTATTACTGCAAACTGCCCTAACCTGAAAAAGAAAACAAATATCCAGATCCAGGAAACAGAGAAAGTCTCAAATAAGATGAACCCAAAGAGACCCACACTAAGACCTAAGACATATGATAAGTAAATGACAGAATTCAAAGATAAAAAGAATTTTAGAGGCAACAAAAGAAAAACAAAAAGTCACACACAAGGGAATCCCCAGAAGACTATCGGCTGATGTTTCAGCAAAAACTTTGCAGGCTAGAAGAGAATGCTATATTTAAAAGGCTAGAATGAAAAAAACCTACAACCTAGGATAGCTGATCGGATTTAAAAAAAAAAAAAGGAACCATATATATCTGCCTACAAAAGACTCATTCCAGAGCTGAAGACACAAATAGACTAAAAGTGAGAGGATGAAATAGGTATTCCAGGCAAACAGAAACAAAAAGGAAGCTGTGTAGCAAAACTCAAATTAGAAAAAGCAGAATTTAAAGCAGTCTATAATAAAAGACAAAGAAAGGGGAGTTCCCATCCTGGCTCAGTGGAAACAAATCTGATTAGTATCCATGAGGATGCAGGTTTGATCCTTGGCCTCCCTCAGTGGGGTAAGGATCCAGCATTGCCATGAGCTATGGTGTAGGTCACAGATGTGGCTTAGATCTGGCATTGCTGTGGCAGACCCCTAGCCTGGGAACCTCCATATGCCATGGGCGTGGGCCCTAAAAAAAGAGATTAAAAAAAAGACAAAGAGGGGAATTATATAACAATAAAGTCAATCCAAAAAGGGGATATAACATTTGTAAACATATATATATCTAATATAGGAGCATATAAATATATAAAGCAAACATTAATGTATGTAAAGGAAGAAATTGTATATATCAATGGATAGAGTATCCATATTGGACTCATCCATATAACCCTATTGACAGAAATTCAGTAAAGAAACAATGGCTTCAAATAACACACTAGACAAGTAGGACCTAACAAATATCTGCAGGGCATTCCATCCAAAAACAGCAAAAATACCTATTTTTTTTCAAGTACACATGAAACGTTCTCCAGGATAGATCACATGCTAGTCCACAAAAATACTTAAGAAGATTGAAACTATATCAAACTTAAGAAGACTGAAACTATATCAAGCATCTTTTCTGACCATAGCAATATGAAACTTGAATCATTTACAGAAAGAAAATGGACAAAATATATACATGGAGACTAAACAACTTGGTACTAAAAAAACAATGTCTCAATGAAGAAATCAAAGAGAAAATCATAAAATACTTTGAGATGAATAAAAATAAAAACACAACTTTCCAAAACCTATGGAATGCAACAAATGCAGTTTTAAAAGTGAAGTTTATAGTGATACAAGCCTACCTTAAGAAGAAAAATCTCAAAGAAACAAGCTCTCTCTCCATCTAAAGGAATTTTTAAAAAATCCAAAAGTCAGCAGAAGGAAGAAACTAATAAAGATCAGACTATAAATAAATAAAATAGATACCAGAACAAATAAATAAACAAACAAAATCCACAGAAAAGATCAATGAAAGTAAGAGCTAATTCTTTGAAAGTGTAAAAAAAAAAAAGATAACCTTTAGCCAGAATCATTAAAAAGAAAAGACAGAGGGCCAAAATAAACAAAACTAAAAGGAAAGAGAAATTATAACCAATATCATAGAAATACAATCATAAGAGAATACTATAAACAGATGTATATCAAGAAGTTGTACAACCTAGAAGAAATGGATACAGTCTTTGAAACATACAATTTTCTAGGACTGAATCAGGAAGAAATAGAAAGCATTAACAAACCAATTACTAGTGTTGAAATTGAATCATTAGTTTAAAAAAAAACTCCCAGCAAAGGAAAGTCCAAGAATTAATGGCTTCACGGGGATATTCTACAAAATATTTAAAGAAGAGGTAATACCTATCTTTTTCAAACTATTCCAGAATATTGAAGAGAAGGAAACACTTCCAAAGTCATTCTACAAAGCCAGCATTAAACCAGACAAAGAAAATTACAGGTCAGTATCACTCATGAATATAGATGAAAAAATCCTTAGCAAAATATTAACAAAATTAATTCAACAATACATCAAAAGGATAATACCTTCATTAAGTGTTATTCCAGGATACAAGGGTGGTTTAGCGTCCACAAATCAATATGATACCCCACATTCCCAAAACAAAGGATAAAAACCACATGATCATCTCAATAAATGCAGAAAAGACATCTGAAAAAATTCAACATTTATCCATAATAAAAACTCTCAATAGGAGTTCCCTTCGTGGCTCAGTGGTTAACAAATCCGACTAAGAACCGTGAGGTTGCGGGTTCGATCCCTGGCCTTGCTCAGTGGGTTAAGGATCCGGCGTTGCCATGAGCTGTCGTGTAAGTTGCAGACACGGCTCGGATCCCGCATTGCTGTGGCTGTGGTGAACGCCAGCAGCTACAGCTCCTGTTAGACCCCTAGCCTGGGAACCTCCATATGCTGCAGACGCAGCTCTAGATAAAGACAAAAAAAAAAAAAAAAACTCTCAATAAAGTTGATATACAGGGACCATACCTCAACATTCTATAGGCCATTCATGAAAAAACGCAGCTAACATAAACAGCAATAAGACAAGTGGTGCCTTCTCTCATCATATCCATTTAACAAAATGTTGGAAGTCCAGGCCACAGCAATAAGACAAAAAAAAAAAAAAAAAAGAAAAGTCACCAAAATTGGAAGGAAAGAAGTGAAACTGTCAGTATTTGCAGCTGACATGATATTATCTATTTATTAAAAAAACCCAAAGAGGGAGTTCCTGTCATGGCTCAGTGGTTAACGAACCCAACTGCATCCACAAGGATGCAGGTTTGATCCCTAGCCTTGCTCAGTGGTTTGAGGATCTGGCATTGCCGTGAGCTGTGGTGTAGGTTGCAGACATGGCTCAGATCCCACATTGCTGTGGCTATGGTGTAGACCTGCAGCTACAGCTCCAATTCAACCACTGGCATGGGAACCAAAAAAAAAAAAAGTTCCCATCATGGCGCAGTGGGTTTGATCCCTGGCCTTGCTCTGTGGGTTAATGATCTGGTGTTGCCGTGAGCTGTGGTGTAGGTTGCATACACAGCTCGGATCTGGATTTGCTGTGGCTCTGATGTAGGCCAGTGGCTACAGCTCCGATTTGACCCCTAGCCTGGGAACCTCCATAGGCCACGGGTGCAGCCCTAGAAAAGGTAAAAGGACAAAAAAAAAGACAAAATACCCAAAGATTTTCCAAAAAAAGCTATTTAAAATAATAAAATAAGTAAAGGTGCAGTAAATAAGATTAATATACAGAAATGTTACTTTCCCATATATTAATAATGAACTATTAGAAAAAAAAATCAAGAAAACCTTTGCATCAAAAAGAATAAAATACCTAGGAATAAATTTAGCGAAGAAGTTAAAAGACCTGTACTCTGAAAATTGTAAGACAATGAAGAAACAAATTGAAGAAAATACAAATAATTGAAAAGATATCCCATGTTCATGGATTGGAAAATTCATATTGTTAAAGTTACCATATGACCCAAAGCAATCTACAGATTTAATGCCATCCCTATCAAAATATACATGACATCTTTCACAGAATTTGAATAATCCTAACATTTTTATGTATGAAAGATTCCAAATAGCCAAAGCAATCCTGAGAGAAAAGAACAGAGATGGAGGCATCACACTCCCTAACTTCAGACAATACTACAAAGCTACAGTAATCAAAGCAGTATGGTATTGGCACAAAAACAGACACATAGATCAATAGAACAGAATAAAGAGCCCAGAAATAAACCCACATATAAATGGTCAATTAATCTAGGACAAAGGAGGTAAGAATATACAATGAGGAAAAGATAGTTTCTGCAATAAGTGGGAAAACTGAATAGCTACTTGTAAAAGGATGAAATCAGAACACATGCTCACACAGGCAGTATACTCTGACACAGATCTCCGCAATATTTTTTTTTTTCACCTGTCTCCTCAGGCAAGGAAAACAAAATAAAAATTAAACAAATGAAACTAATAAAACTCAAAAGCCTTTCACCAAAAAGGAAATCATCAACAAAATGAAAAGTCAATCTACGAATGAGAGAAGATATTTGCAAATGATATATCTGATAAGGGGTTAATATCCAAAATATATAGACAAATCATACAACTGAGTATCAAAAAGCAAACATCCAAATATAAAAATGGGCAGAGAATCTGAACTGGCAGATCCTATTCCAAAGAAGATATACAAATGGCCAATAGGCACATGAAAAGATACTCAACATCACTAATCATCAGGGAAATACAAATAAAAACCACACTGAGATAACACTTCACACCTGTCAGAATGGCTATTATCCAAAAGACAATAAAAGTGTTGGTGAGGATGTGGAGAAAAGAGAACTCTAGCACAATGTTAGTAAACCCTAGTACTACCAGTGTTAGAACCCTAATACAATGTAAATTGGTACAGCCTATGGAAAACTGTATGGAAATTCCTCATGTTTTTTTTTTTTCATTTTCTAAAGTTTTATTGAGGTATAGTTAATGTATAATTTTGTGCTAATTTCTGCTGTACAACAAAATGATTCAGTTATACACATACACATAGCCATTCTTTTTCCTTATTTTAAGGATGTACGATGTGTTCTTCTTGCATTAGTAGTATAAAAACATATCTTAAATGCATCATTTTATTTAATAACTCTGACTTCTTAGGTATCTCATTTACCATCCTTAATGAAAACTATCCATCTACATCAACACATTGCACAATACACATTGAATATGTTAAGAAAAATCCCTAACTTTCTGAAAAAAAAATACAGCTTTATTCATATAATTATATAATTAATTATATAAGCATTTTAATTCATATAATTAATCTATAATTATACAATTATATCCATTACAAAATAGACCAATTCACATTTAAGCAAATACCAAACCTGTGTAACAATTAAATTCCTACTAACCAGCTTTCACATGTGCTTTATCTAACACTGAAGTTAACATGTCAATTAAAACAATTTTCAGCAATCTACTACATAAAATCACCAATACAACATACCTACTAATACTGTTGCAGTATTTAGAATGATGCAAATTTTGATATAATAATCTTTATACAACAGTATAAATGGTGAAAGGAGCTGGATGAATTTATAACCAAAGGAAAGTCAGTAAGCTTTTTTGCCACAGCTGAGACTTTCCCTTACCTAACGCATGATGCAGATTTCTATGTCCTATCCATTTGAGAGAAGGGATTACAAACTAGTTGTCCCATATACCACAATTAACTTGACCTATTCAGGTAATCACACAGGAAAAAGGAAAGGACTATTCCTTGAAGAGTTTCATCCTTCTACAATTACTAATGAATACAGGTCACTTACCCACTACAACATAGTAAGCAGAAGTGATTTCTTTTGTACAATGAGAAGAAGGTCCTGTTGTCTAAACATATTTATTTTGCCTAAACAACTTATTAAAATCCAGAATTTAAAAGAGGTTTAACTAGAAGAAAGTTACTGTGATTTACCAAAGATTTAAGATAGAACATGTATCATTAATGCTCAAAAATAGAATTACTGATGCATGTTTTCTGGCCTAAGCTAATTTGACTCAAAATTGTCAAGTTGTGTTTTTTTTTAATTTTTTTTTTTCTTCTTAAGGCCACATCTGCGGCATGTGGAAGCTCCTGGGCTAGGGGTCGAATCAGAGCTGCAGCTGCCAGCCTACACCACAGCCACAGCAACACAGGATCCCAGCCATGTCTGCGACCTATGCTGCAGTTCATGGCAACACCAGATCCTTAACCACTGAGTGAGGCCAGGGATTGAACCTGCATCTTCATGGATACTCGTCAGGTTCTTAACCTGTTGAACCATATCAGGAACTCCCTCAAGTTCTTTTGATTAATATTGATATCCTCCAACAAACTTGAAGTATATATGTCTGACATTAATAGAACTATGCCAACTTTCTTTTAGTTGATATTTGCTTATTATTTTCCATCCTTTTACTTTCAAACTTTCTATGTCCCTATACTATATATGAATATTATGTATATAGCTGATTTTATCTTTGTTTTATTTTATCTTTCAGTCTGGTGATCTCTGTCTTGTAACTGGGGGAACTTAGTACATTTGATTTGATTGTGATCATTCAAACTTCTTTTAAAAGCTTTTAAAATATCTATCTTCTGATTTTATATTGTTTATTAATTGATTATGTATTAACTATGAATTTCAGGAGGACATTAGCACTGATAAAGATAAGAACCATTGTTCCATGATAATATGACCAAATGAACTCTTGGTTGTATCTACAGAAATTACATAATTCCAAAACCAATATTCCAAATATATTTGGAGTAACTCTATGGGCAAAATAAAAGACTTCCTTTGACTAAGTTATTCAGCAATGTTTAGTTTATTTGTTGTGTTACTTTTCCACTGTTTTCCTGCTTGCATAATGAAATGAAAACAAACAACTCGGTACACAGGTGAAATATACCATGCATTCAATTATTGCTCATTTATTATAGACATAAACCTCATGTGTCAATATCCTATATTATCTTCACCTAAAAATTTATCATACTAGTAATAATAATAAAAGTTAACATATATAGTGCATAATATACTACGCATAGTATACTGGTAATAACAACTGAAGTTAACATATTTAGTGCATAGCATTGCTCTGTGTACTTTATACATTTTGGCTCATTTAATACAGCAAGTCAGTTATCTTGCCATAATGGACAACAAATAACCTCCTATTATTTTTAGTTCTTTCGAATATCTCAGAAATTAAGAACTTTCTATTCTCTACCTCTAATTCTTTACTCCCTACCTCTGCTTTATCTCTCTCCTTCTCTCTCCATAGCCTTTTTTCCAGGTTTAGGAATAAGCAGTATTACGGACTAAATGTTTGTGTCCCCTGCCCCAAAATTCACATGTCAAAATCCTAACTCTCAGTGTTATTTATGAGGATATGAGGCATTTGGGAAGGTGATAGGCTATAAGGGTAGAGCCATCACTAATATGATTTGTCCCCTTATAAAAGGCACCCCAGAAAGCTTTCTCTTACTTCCATCATGTGAGTATATAGCAAAAAGATGGCCATTTACGAACTGGGAAACAGGCCTTCCTCAGACACCAAATCTGCTGGCATCTTGATCTTGGCCTTTCCAACCTTTGGAAGTATGAGAAATAAATCTCTGTTATTTATAGGCCCCCAGTCTATGGTATCTTGTTATAGCAGCCCACGTTGACTAAGACAGGAAGTGTGGTAACGTTGAAAGTGCAATGGAATATGAAGTTAAAGAGACATGTTTAGAACTGCACTTCTAAGCCAGTTGATGACTTGCCAGCTCTGAACAAATTTCCACTGTTTCTTCATCTGCAGAATACAAATAACAATTTATACTCTATAGAGTCATTGTGAGACTTAAATGAGATAATACATGAAAGTCGAAGTTCAACACATACTCATTAGTCCTCTCCTCTGCATCACATTTCTAGTTTAGAGTCAACAGAATTAAATAAATTTTATTCTAAAAGCAACAACATACAATTTCATCTGTAATTTCAACAAGCAATTTTCATAAATGCCTACTCTGACTACCCTCTAAAATAAGACACATTCACACACACTACATAACACATGGAATCACACACAAAATGTATACACACTATACACAGAATTATCCTCAACATACATGCAATCTATACATACAAAATATACAATATAGCACACATATCATAAGCAACCTACTTACATAAATACACATATCCACACACATAAACCTATGTACCTAAACCATACTTTATTTTCTTCATTGCTTTTATTCAGTATCTGAAATTATACAATTGATTGGATTACTTATTAAATACCTGTGTTCAAGAGCTAATAGAAAAGGAAAGAAGCCCGTCTGTAAGTGCTTTAAAAAAAAGCTAAGTCTGACAGGGTGACACATGATTCTTTTTTTTAAGTGAATACTTACTTTGTGCCTAAAAGCAAAGAGGCAAAATGGTGGAGGAGAAAGAGTTCCTATACTCTTGGACTTATATTCTAATACTCCCTATTACTTATGTTCTTAGAAAATTCAATTATATATTCACTCTTGACATTCAAAATTGACTTCAGATTAACTAAAAATCTGTTATTATAAGTAGCATAAAATTATTTCATGGATATATTTTGAGCTCATATATATCCAGTTTTTTTAAACTACTTAATATCATTCAAATTTGTATATTATATATATAAAACACTGAAAATGAATAAGTTTATCTTTTACTATTTGCTAACATATATGAAAACTTTCTATAACTATATATAAGAAACTATAAATGGTAATATTTATGCAAGTAGATTAGAAGGAGGATTTTCACTTTTAGTTTTAAGCCTTTCTGAATATGAGTTTTACAAAGAGAATGTATTACTCACATAATCAGCAAACAAGTACATACAGATCTTTCCAAAATATAATCATTATAAAAAGGAAAATACCCCTTTTTTCTTCTGATGAAGGATTTTTATATAACCAGGTATATTAAAAAAATACATTTCAAAAGACAAAACTTGTTTGACTTGTTAGGGCATTACTTCATCTTGTCTGTAGACTTTCATTGTACAAACAAGCCTTTTATGAACTTATTACACCTCTCAGTTTGATGTTAGAACTGTTCCAGAGGGTGAATTTTGCAAGCCAATCAGTTAGTACTAAATGCAATGACTTCATATTTTGGGACAGTTGACATCTTTTAAAAAACAGTTTTTCATATGCTACACTTGGCACGAACTTTCAAATGCACTGGATTGTTCTGGATCATTTCATGGCAAAATTAATTTCTATATTACCTCACTTTCTCCCCAAAGGATGAGTTTTTTTCTTCTATTCAAGTTAAGCAGACAGTAATATCTCAATAGGAAAAATATGACTCTTTCAATTTGTATAATAGCCTTTTCAGTCTCAAACATTCCAGTATTGGTTACAGTTACTGCTTGATAACTACAAAAGGTTCTTTTCAGTTCAGTTCAGTTCTACAGTTATTTATCATTATATACCAAAAACTGAGTTGAGCTCTAGAGTCACAAAGATACCTAAGTATTCTCTTCTGTCTAAACTATTCATCAACTAAAAGCAATATCTAAAGAGAATTTCAGCATGATCACTGAGGACTAAGGACCCACAAAGGACAGAAACCTCTCGTATATACTTTTCAAATAAGTATACATTCTTTCATTTAAATTGGTATTTCTGTCTTATTAGTTCCTACTTGGTAAAATCCCTTTATACCTCTCTTTGTGACAGACTTTATAAATAGCAATGAATAATCAGACTCAAAATAATATTCCCTGTGAATGACGATGAGAAGTGTCTGAGAAGAAATGTCGCAGGGACATATACCTAGAGTCTCAGAATCATGTGAAACAAAATTTGATATGAGAAGCTTAAATTATAAGAGAATAAGAAAGAACAGAGCTGATAGTGGAAAGGGGGGAAGGAGAAAAAGAAAGAATATGAACACTAATTTAATCGGTTCTATAATTCCTATATGCTGCATGTAGAAATATCTCGAATTTAGGAAATGCCTTTAATCTTCTATGTAACTAAGGTCAGGGCGTGGCTTCCTGATACCTGTTTTGAATCTTTTTTTTTTAAGCAGTGAAACAAGGTATTGTTGAGTTTTGCTGAAAAATACACAAGAGAACTTATCCTTGAAATCAATTTCTTCCTTTTTTTTTTTTTCAGGAAAAAAATCCTGTGAGGAAACAGAAGGCAACCTGCATAAACCCTATCTGAGAAAGCAGCCATAAAAGAAGTATTCAGGTCAAAGGACAATTTTTGAGTTAGAAAAGAATACTTTACTGTGAAGAAGGTGTAACGAGAAAAATGAAATGATACTTGCATAGTGCAAACACGACAAAGCATGGATTGGGCAAAAATTTTCATTAATATTGAATCAATTAAATCATTGTGTTTCATATTTCTTTTTCTTTCCTAGAACAATATCAAAGTTTAGATCTCTTTTTTGAGGGGGAAAGATTCAGATTCCTATGGTTATTGAAGTCCCTGTGGTCCAATTTTACCTTTTTTTAGTTTTATGATCACTCTCAGAAAGAACTTATATTATGACCTCAAAATAATCTTTAATAAATTGTACTGTTTAAGTAAATGACTGCTAGTCAACCACTTTTATGGAATAACTCAAAGGCTGCATTTATATACAACATGTATTGTTAAGGATGCATTGCTTCGAAATAATTATCAAAGATCCACTTTTTCATTAGTATTATATGGAAGGCACAAAAGGAAACCACAGCTAGAATCTTCAAAGAAATTTTACAAAGAACTTTTTGTGTTGTGACTTACAAGAAAGAGCATTTCTTCTCAAATGAATGTTCTAAGAAGAATATTTGGTACTTACTGTAAGAAAGTGTGTATTCAGTTCAAGGGAGATGGAAGATATAAAGAAGATATAAATGAATAAATAAACACATAAATCACTAGTGTATAACAGTTTACAAATTGTCCTTTCATATTATAGATCTCTTTAAAAATACTTTCTAAACAAATGAGGATGAAAAACCCTAATCTTTAGTACCATTAATATGAAATATGATGCTTATAATATTTAATATGCTCAGAATAAAATGTAAAGAAAATATACCAAAATAGAGGTGTATCCAAATATATTTATAAATATGGTATACATGTGTATTTAACATATATAAAATACATGAAATGGAGAAAACTCAAGTCTCAAACTAGTGAAAGTAGGAAACAGACATTCAGAAGGTTTGTATTTAGAATGGTTCTACAGATGTAAAGTGTAAAATGTAATCAAGGAAGCTAATTCAAAGGAAGATAAAAGAGAGTTATGGAATAAACTACTTATTTTTTTACTTCTACACCAGTCTGCTTTACCAAAGAGCATTACTTCACAACTATATTTTACCGTATAGCCTGGAGGTCCCATTTTAATTTATTGATCAATAATGTATATAATAATTTATTGATTTCATGATTTTTTATCTTCAAAATGGAGGCAATGGTTTCTTCTGTCAACTAATATGACGTCTATGTGTTGTTTGTAGCGTATGTTATACACCATTAGCAATGTTTAAATTCTTACAGAGAGAATGTTACCTTCTCAAATTATTCTGACTTTTAGGATAATAACAGAGTTTTCCCAGTACAGTGCTATCTTATTATTACAAGTCTGGAAGGGATCCCATACCTAACTGGTCCAAGTTCTTGCCTCAAGATAGCTCCAAAGTGGTTAATAAACAACATCACTTAATAAAGCTGTGATATTTGAAAATAATTACATAGACATCTGGAATTCAGAAGCAGTGGATAAAAGGGAAAAAATTAGTTTTATACTGTATGACCCTTGCTACTAGCACGTTAACGAAGTTCCAAGATTAGCAGAGGTCAGAACAGTGGAAAGATACTATCAATCCTGACTGGGGAAGCTTTCAACTCAGCCCAGACTTCATTTGGCTCTCTCTTCCGATCCTCCAAACAGAGAATAAGCTCTCTTTGCTCTTTTTTCTATTTTTCTGGCACACAGAGAGAATATTCCACAATGTGTATAGGCAAAGGCTGCCTTTATGGCATCAATAAAATATTACATTTTTTTCATTCTTTGATCCTCCCTACTGGATACTTGAATTTTTTATGCTTATAATCTTTGCATTTTTCACTGCTAATGGTTAGTTAGTACTGGTATTTGATCACCTTCTAAGATCTTGCATCTCAAATTCTGCTTCTCCTTATCTGTTTACCCTTTTCTAGGCTATCAATAATGAAGAACTAATACAATTATTCTACTATCAAATACATTGTATCTTCCATAGTTTACCCAGTATAAGATCTAAGATGAGGCCTCAGGGCTCTTCAGTACTAATTTTTTACTATATTCTTTATTTATTTTAAAAATAAAATGTAATACATTTATGGCATTAATAGTAAATCTTTTAAAATTAATTTGTTACTGGAATACAATTGATGTAAACTATTATGTTAGTCTCAGGTGTACTTCATATTGATTCGATGTTTACATATATTACTAAGGAATCACTGCCATAAGTCTAACAAGCATTTGTCCCCATAAAAAGTTGTTATAATATTATTGACCATATTCCTTATGTTGTATATTATATCACCAAAGATTATTTATTTTATAACTGGAAGTTAAGTATTTCTTAATCACCTTCACTTGTTTCACCCAACCCCACATCCCCTTCTGGCAATTATGTTTGCTGTCTGTATCTATGAGCCTGTTTTCATTTTGTTTTGTTTGTTTAGTTTTTCTACATATAAGTGAGATCATATGGTATCTTTCTTTCTCTTCCTGGCTTCACTTTCTATGATACCCTCTAGGGCCCATCCTTATTGTCACAAATGGCAAGATTTCTTTTTTATGGCTAACACTCTATTGTATTTATATAACACATCTTTTTAATTCATTCATCTATTGGGGGACACTTAGGTTGTTTCCACATCTTGCCTATTTTAAATAATGCTACAATGAACAATAAACTTAGTTCCAATTTTCTTCAGATAAATACCCAGAGACGAAACTGCTGGATCATATAGTTCTAATTTTAATTTCTTGAGGATCCTCCATACTGTTTTCCATAGAGGTCGCACCAATTTACAATCCCACAACAGTGCATGAGGGTTCCTTTTTCTCTACAGCCTCACCAATATTTGTTATATATAACTTTTTGATGATAGCTGTTCTGACAGGTGTGAGGTGACATCTCATTGTTTTGACTTGCATATTCCTGACAATTAGAGATACTGAGGATATTTTTCAAGTGTCTGTCAGTCATCTCTATTATCTTCTTTGGAAAAAAGTCTATTCAGATCTTCTGCCTATTTTTTGAGTTTTTTTTTAATTGAGTTGTATGTGTTCCTTGCATGTTTGGGATATTAACCCCTTATCGGATACATTGCTTCCAAATATCTTCTCCCATTCAAGAGGCTATATTTCTGTTTTGTTGCTGGTTTCTGTTGCTGTGATAAGCTTTTAAGTTTTATTAGGTCCTATTTTTTTTAATTTCTGCTTTTGTTTTCCTTGCCCAAGACATACCAAAAAAAAAAAACAACAACAACAACAACCACAACAACAACAACAAAATATATATATATTGCTAAGACTGTTCTTTTTTCTTCTAGGGGATTTCTGGTTTTTCAGGTCCTACATTAAAGTCTTTAAATTTTGAGTTTATTTTTGTATGTGTTGAGGAAAGTAGTTAGATTCTTTTATGTAGCTGTGCAGTTTTCCCAACACCATTTACTGAAGAGGGAGTCTTTTCCCCTGTATCAATTCTTGCCTCCTCCCTTATAGATTAATTAACCACAAAAGTGTGGGTTTATTTCTGGGCTCTCTATTCACTTCCACAGATCTATGGGCCAGTTTTGGCTCCAGTACCATACTGTTTTGGTTACTATAGTTTTATAGTATGGTTTAAAATTAGGGAGTACAATACCTCTTACCTTTGGTCCTTTTTATTTATTTTTTAATTGCTTTAGCTACGTGGATTCTTTCGTGTTTCCATACAAATTTTAGAATTGTTCTAGTTCTGTAAAAAAATACCATTGGTATTTTGATAGGATTTGCACTGAATCTGTAGATTGCCTTAGGTAGTATGGTTATTTTAACAATATTAATTCTTTCAATTTATGAGCATAATATATCTTTCCATTTGTGTCATCATCAGTTTCTTTTATCAATGTCTCATAGTTTCCTGAGCACAAGTCTTTTACTTCCTTGGTTAGATTTCTCCTAGGTATTTTATTCTCTTTGATGCAGTTGTAAATGAGATTGCTTAATTTCTCTGTTAGTTCATTTTTAGTGTATAGAGATGCAACAAATTTCTGTTTATTAATTCTGTATCCTGGAACTTACTGAATTCACTGATGAGCTCTAGTAGCCTTTTTTGGTAGTATCATTAGTATTTTCTATTTATAGTGTCATGTCATCAGCAAATGATGACAGTTTTACTCTTCCCTTTCAATTTGGATTCTTTTTATATATTTTTCTTTTCTGACTGATTGACTGCTGTGGTTAGGACTTCAAATACTACACTGAATAAAAGTTGCCAAGTGGGCATCATTTTCTTGTCCCTGATCTTAGAGGACATGCTTTCAGCTTTGCATCACTGAGTTTGATGTTGGCTATAGGTTTGTCATATACGGCCTCTTATGTTGAGGTATGTTCCCTCTATATTCTCTTTGTTCAGAGTTTTTATAAACGAGTAAGTTTTGTCAAAAGATTTTTATGCATCTATTGAGGTAATTACATCATTTTTATCTTGATTGTGTAATGAGGTGCATCACATTTATTGATTTGTAGATGTTGGACCATCCTTGCATCCCTAGAATAAATCCCATTTGATCACAGTGCATGAGACTTTTAATGTATTATTGATTTCAGTTTATTAATATTTTGTTGAAGACTTTTGTATCTATGTTCATCAGGGATATTGACCTGGAATTTTCTTTTATGTAGTGTCTTTGTCTGGTTTTGCTATCAGAGTGATACTGGCCTTGTAGAATGAGATCAGAAGCATTCCTTCCTCTTCAATGTTTTGGAATAGTGTGGGAATAAAAGGTATTAAATCTTCTTTAAATGTTTGGTATAACTCACCTGTGAAATCATCTAGCCCTGGACTTTTGTTTGGAGTTCTTTTTATTACCAAAACAATTTCACTACCTGTAATCAGTAACTTTATATTTTCTATTTCTTCTTGATTCAGTCTTGAGAGAGTATACATCTCTAGGAATTCATTCATTTCTTCCAGGTTATCCAATGTATTGGGATGTAACTGTTCACAGTATTCTCTTATGATTCTTTGTATTTCTGGGGCATTGATTATACCTTCTTTTGCATTTCTGATTTAACGTATTGGGACCTCTCTATTTTCTTGCAGAGTCTGGATAAAAGTTTATCAATTTTGTTTATCTTTTCAAAGATACAGCTTTTAGTACATTGATCTTTTTTTATAGTCTCTAATTCATTTATTTATACTGTCATCTTTATTATTCCCTTCCTTCTACTAATTTTGGGTTTTGTTTGTTCTTCTTTTTTTAGGTCCTTTATGTAAAAGTTTAGATTGTTTGAGATTTTTCTTGTTTCTTGAAGTAGGCTTGTGTTGCTCTAAACTTCCCTCTTAGAATTGCTTTTACTGCATCCCACTGATTTTGTGTCATTATGTTTCTATTTTCACTTGTTTGCAGGTATTTTTATTTCCTCTTTAACTTCTTCAGTGACCCTTTGTTTGTATACTAACATATTGCTTAGACTTCACGTTTCTGTTTTTTGCAATTTTCTTTTTCCTGTAATGATTTCTAGTCTCATACCATACGGTTGGAGAAAAACACTTGATATAATTTCAATCTTAAATTTATTGAGACTTGTTTTGTAGCCTAGCATGTGATCTATTCTGGAGAATGTTCCGTGTGCACCTAAAAGAATGTGTACTCTGCTGCTTTGGGAGGTAACAGTCCCATATATATATATAAAACTCACCTTGTCTAATATGTCATTTAAGGCCATTGATGCAAATGGGGTGTTAAAGACCACTACTGGAGTTCCTGTCATGGCACAGTGGTTAACGAATCTGACTAGGAACCATGAGGTTGTGGGTTCGATCCCTGGCCTTGCTCAGTGGGTTAATGATCCAGCGTTGCTGTGAGCTGTGGTGTAGGTTGCAGACGTGGCTCGGATCCTGCGTTGCTGTGGCTATGGCATAGGCCGGTGGCTACAGTTCCGATTAGACCCCTAGCCTGGGAACCTCCACGTGCTGCGGGTGCGGCCCTAAAATGACAAAAAAGGCAAAAAAAAGAAAAAAAACACTACTACTATTGCATTACTGTCAATTTCTCTCTGGTTAATGTTTTCTTTATGTTTTTTAGGTACCTCTATGCTGGATGCATAGACATTTACAATTGTTATATCTTCTTGTTGGATTGATCCCTTTTATTATTATGTAATGTCCTCCTTTCTCTCCTGTTACAGTCTTTCCTTAAAAGTATGTTTTGTCTGATATAAATATTGTCACCCCAGATTTCTTTTTGTTTCCATTTATATAGAATAATTTTTCCACCCCCTCACTTTCAGTCTCGGTGTGTCTTTAGATCTGAAGTGGGTCTCTTGTAAGCAGCATATATGATAGTACTTCTTTTCTTTTTATTCGTTCAGTCACTGTGTCTTTTGATTGGAGCATTTAGTCCTTTTACATTTAAAGTCATTATTGATGTGTGTAATTATTGCCATTTGTTGGTTGTTTTCCAGTTGTTTTTGTATTGCCTTTTTGTTCCTTTCTTCTTCTTTTGGTCTCTTCCTTTGTGATTTGATGACTATCTTTAGTGTTATATTTGGATTTCTTTGTGTGTGTGTGTGTGTGTATTATTATCAAAGTATTTGATTTGTGACTTCCATGAGATTCATAGAGAGAGAGAGAGTTAATAATCTCTTAAGTTCAAACACATTCTAACAATCCAGCATTTTTACACTCCCTCCACTCATGTTTTATGTTTTGGGCATAATACTTTACATATTTTATTTTGTATATAATAAAGTAGTATAATCTACCACTTTTCTTGCATGTTAGTATTTACCAATGATTTGTTTTCCTGTCATAGTTTTCTTATTTCTAGTCATGGCCTTTTCTTTTCCACTTAGTGAAGTCCCTATAACATTTTTTGTAAAATTGGTTTGATGGTGAACTCTTTTAGCTTTTGCTTGTCTATAAAACTTTTTATCTCACCTTCGAATCTGAATGTTTATTTTTTTCCTTTCATCACTTTGAATATATTGTGTTACTCCCTTCTGGTGCACAAAGTTTCTGCTGAAAAGTCAGATGATTGTCTTATAGAAGTTCCTCTGTACACAATTAGCTGATTTGCTCTTGCTTTTAAAATTCTCTCTTTATCTTTAATTCTTACCATTTTAATTATAATGTGTCTTAATGTGGACCTCTTTGGGTTCATCTTGTTTGAGATTCTCTGTGCTTCCTTGTAGTGAATGTCTGTTTCCTTCTCCAGGTTAAGGATGTTTTCAACTATTATTTCTTCAAATAAATTCTGTCCCTTTCTTTCTCTCTTCCCCTTCTGGAAATGTATGTTGGTTGTTATCCCAGAGGTCTCTTAAATGATCTTCATCTTTTCAATTTATTTTCTATTTAACATGGTTGATTTTCACCACTGTCTCCCAGATTGCTGATCCATTCTTCTGAATCATCTAAGCCACTGTTTCTTTCTTTTAGTATAGTTTTCATTTCAGTAATTGCATTCTTTAGCTCTGTGCTCTCCTTATGTTTTCTAACTCTTTGTTGAAATGCTCACATCCATTCTTCTCCCAAGTTAAATGACCAACTCTCTGATCATTATCTTGAACTACTTAACAGGTAGACTGCTTATCTCCACTTTGTTTAGTTCATTTTCTGTCTTGTTCCTTTATTTGGAACATACTCCTCTGTCTTATTTTCCCTAATTTCTCTGTGTCTATTTCTATGTACTAGTGAAGTCAGTCACATCTCCCAATCTTGGAAAAGTTTCCTTATGTAGGAAACATCTTACAGAGCACAGGAGCATCACAGAACCACATGCTCTAGGTGTTCTGCATATGATACGGATGCTGCCTTCTGCTATGGTGGGGCTGACTTCTGTGGGCACATTGATAAGAATGGATGCCCCACCCAGCCTGGTTGATTGCAAGACCTCACTGCATGCCCTGGCTGGAAGCCTCCTGTGAGGAGGGGAGTGTAGGCTTCCTGTGAGATTGCTTGTGCAGCCCAGTTGCACACAGCTGCTACAACCCTGCTAATGGGTAAAAATGAGTCCCCAGTCAGCTGGTCATGTGGCCTGGTGACACAGCTAGTGTAGGACCACTGGTGGGTTTGGCCAGCTCCCTGTATAGGAAGCCACGAGGTCCAGAGGGACCTAGCTGCTATAAGCCCACAGATGAGTGGGGCCAGTCCTCTGTGCAGTTGATCATATAGCCAGGCAGCACATGGCTGCTGCAGACCACTGGTGGGTAAAGCAAGATCTCTAAAACTAATACGCTAGAGAGAGAATTCAATTGGCATTTGCTAACACTAGTGTCATCACAATAGAATAAGCTCCTATGAATGGAGGCCACCAGGAACTACAGTCTCAGAGGGAGTCCCAGTTGCCTCCTGACTCTCCAAGAGACTCTCCAAGATCAGAAAGTGGGTCTGACTACAGGGTCCTTTCAAACTACTACCTCTGCATCGGGATGCAGTGCATTTGAGATTTTGAGTGCACCCTTTAAGAGTGCTGTTTGTTTCCTATATCCCTCCAGCTTTCACAATTATAAGCCCTGTTGATTTTCAAAGTCAAACATCCTAGGGGCTCATCTTCCTGGCAACACCCTCAATCTGGGAGCCCAGTATGTACCTTAGAATCCTTACTCCTTGGGGAAGACCTCTAAAGGTTTGGGGGTCACCAATCTGTAGGTGTGGATCCTAACTATACTATGTCTCTGCCCCTCCTACCTGCTACATTGTGGTTCCTTCTTTATATTTTTAGTTACAGAAAATCTTCTCTTTTCATTTTCAGGTATTTTCATAGATAATTGTTCTGTAAATAGTTGTAACTTTGCTGTGCCCATAAGAGGATGTGGGTTCATAGTTTTCCTACTCTGTCACCTTGGACTGACTCCCCATAAACAGTGAATCTCAACTTGTCTTCCAAAGTGCAGTTACCATGGATAGCAAACATTTGGCTGCAACTTCCCTTTGCTGGCACACAGAAGATATTGCTAATCAATTATAGTGCTCTTACTCACTGCACAAAAACAGCTCAGAATCTTTTCCAAAACACTGCCAAGAAACCACAACTACTCTATAAATATTGGCATAGGAATATAACCATATTTGTATTTTCTGGTATATAAAGGTTATTATAACATTAAATGTATATTATCAGTGCAGTTGTGAAAATTCTAAGTTAGTAGTTCTCAGTTAAATGAACTAAATATCAGAATAAACATTCCATTTTCCTCTGGTAATCATAGGCAAAGCACTTATATCCATTTGAAATACATAAAGTAATAAGCAGTCATCCATAAGTTACACAAGAGCTCTATGTCCCACTTTACAAGCTGTACAAGATGCCAACCCAGTATCTGGAGAATTGGAGAAAATATGATAGATTTTTTTAAACAAATAGTGGTTATTACATTATGCTTTTATTAAAATTATGACATATTTAACAGGCACCTCGTCAATTGTGTGAGTGACTATGAAACTGAGGTTCATTTTATCTTACGGAACAAAGTCCAGACACCTTAAAATGATCAAGACCTTTTCAACTCTTCAGTCACACTTGTCCTTACCTTCACCGTGTGCCCACGAGCACATACATTGTATAAGAGCCATGCTGGACTGTTCTCAAGCATAGTATTTTTTTTTTACATCCCAGATTTTTTTTTTTTAGGGCCACACCCATGGCATATGGAGGTTCCCAGGCTAGGGGTCGAATCAGAGCTACAGCTGCCAGCCACAGCCACAGCAATGCCAGATCTAAGCCACGTCTGTGACCCACCCACATCTCACAGCAATGCTGGGTCGTTAACCCACTAAGCAAGGCCAGGATTGAACTTGCAACCTCATGGTTCCTAGTCAAATTCGTTAATCACTGCGCCATGATGGGAACTCCACATCCCAGATTTTTGAAAGTCATTCCTACTGCCTTCAATACCCTTCCTTCTGTTGCTCTATTACTCCTACCTATTTGTCAAAACCTAGGCAAAAATTAACTCCTTTGAAGCCTTCTCTGAACTTGGACATGTAATCATTCTCACTTCTGTGTTCTTAGAGCATTTTGTACAGACCTACATTGCTTTCATTGGATCATGACACTATTAGTAATCTGCCATAAACTATATATATATATATGATCCTCAAAGACAGGAAACACTGATACTTTCATGTTTATGTCCCTTTTTTTTTTTGTCTTTTTGCCTTTATGTAGAGCCACACACGCAGCATATGGAGGTTCCCAGGCTAGGGGTCTAACAGGAGCTGCAGCCGCCGGCCTTCGCCACAGCCACAGCAACACGGGATCCAAGCCACGTCTGCAACCTTCACCACAGCTCACGGCAACGCTGGATCGTTAACCCGCTGAGCAAGGCCAGGGATCGAACCTGCAACCTCATGGTTCCTAGTCAGATTCGTTAACCACTGAGCCACGACGGGAACTCCTATGTCCCATTTTTTGAACAGTACTTATACAAAGTAGAAACTCTACAAATACAGTTTTAATGAATAAATGAACATCTGAATAAATTAAACACTAATCTAAAATGAATTCAGGTTATAATCAATAGCCTTTCCTGGATCCATACTAGCCTCCCTGCTCCATTATCAAATTCTTAACATGCTATTTTAATAAGCCTAGCTCAGAGTGTCAACCCTGGGACTTCTCACTGTGGCACTGTGGAAATGAACCCAACTAGTATCCATGAGGATGTGGGTTTGATCCCTGGTCTCAGTCAGTGGTTTGAGGATACGGCATTGCTGTGAGCTGTGGTATAGGTCACAGATGTGGATCAGATCCTACATTGCTACGGCTGTGGCATAGGTCAGCGGCTGCAGCTCTGATTCAAACCCTTGCCTGGAACTTCCATATGCCACAGATGTGTCCCTAAAAAGCAAAAAAAAAAAAAAAAAAAAATGACAGCTTTGCAGCTTCTGTATTTACCTATAATAATCCTCCCACTCTCTCCTCATCCCTAAAGAAGTAGCAAATATCATACTAAGAGATTTTTTATTTAAAAGAATCATATGTTAGTATAAAATAATATTAGTTGTATGATTTTCTTCCTTTTATGAAGCATTTATTTAATAATTTTTTAGTGAGTAAATGAACTGGATTATTCTGAAAGGCCAGAAATATATTTATGAATCATAGCTGACCTACTTCTTAAGGGCATAAGTGGCACCCAACAGCTAAATAAATCTCTTTCAAGAGTTATCTGAGTTAAACTCGGAGAGAAATGATCTAAGGTCATTTTAAATGTTACCATTTTTGTTATTTTCCTCTCTCTTCCCTAAAGAATATATTTTTCCTGTTCATTGTGATGGCTTCCTCTTCTTTACTCCTACATGGACAGTTTCAAAAGTTATTTCTTTTTAATGCATATCTATTTATATCCTTCTGTTTACATAAAAGATTTGAGGCAGTTTATAACAAAACACATATAGTAAAATATAATTAGAAATAGAAATCAGGAGTTCCTGTTTTGGCTCAGTGGTTAACAAACCCGAATAGCAATGATGAGGATGCAGTTCATTCCCTGGCCTCCCTAAGTGGGTTAAGGATCCAACATTGCTGTGAACTGTGGTGGTGTAGGTCGCAGACACGGCTCGGATCCCACATTGCTGTGGCTGTGGCATAGGCGGGCTCCGATTTGACCCCTAGCCTGGAAGCCTCCTTATGCTGCAGTTGCAACCCTAAAAAGACAAAAGACAAAAAAAAAAAGAAAGAAAGAAGCAGAAATAAGTTGCTATGGAATAGATTGGAATAGATGAAGTACATATGAGATTCATAAGAGCGACTTAAGTGCTGTCATTAAACTAAAATTCTGATTTTCAGTTGCCTGAAAGATAAGGTAAAAATGAAAGATAAAATGAGTAGTCTGATTCTTATTATTTAAAAATGAAAATAAATTAACATGATAGATACTAAGAGTAAGCAAAGATTCTTCCGGCACTGAACTCTGAAAGAAAGTTCTCATTGAAATTTTCATGTGACATATTGAGTGAAAAGTGAACTTTACTCCCAACAATTATGTTTATAGCATTTACTGGAAAAAAAACTGTATTATTTATTTTATTCTATTTTACAAGCATATTATCAAAACAAAATTCAGTGAAGATGATACATCAGGCTAAATTAACATGACAAAAAATAAAAACTTCCTAAGGCCCAGTTTCTCCAAAGCAGTAGTCAGTATACCTAGGAAAGTGGTTCTTAATTCTATTTGAGCTTTGACCCTTTTTAAGAATCTGTTGAATACCACATACCTCTCAGCACAAAAATTCGCTGGCACACATGTCTTTGAGTACAATTTCGAGGATTTCATTGACCCCCTGAAGCCCATCCATAGGTCCCAAGAACTAGTGTGCAGATTACACAGTCTTCAAATAATTTCTCATATATGTCAATTTTAGGCAATATTTTTGATAAAAGATGAAGAGTAAATGATTCAAGGCTGCGGTTTCACTGAAATTCCTAAAATATTTCATCTGAATGACTCTAAAAACCCTCAGGGCAAAATTCCTCCCTCTGATGATAATAAATTTTCTTATAAGAATATTACATTTATCTGCTGAGGCAATGTCACTTTTGCTTTCTACAGGTATATTTTTATGGCTCCATGAAAGGGGATCCTTAGCCTCTGGTAACTGAACTGTCAGACTGTAAAGTTGACATCTCATTATTAAAATCTACAGAGAGGCAGGGTACAGAAGTACCTACGGCAAAACACATTTTTCTTCAAAGAGTTTTCTGAGATTCACTCCAGCAGAAGGAATGGTAGCTGCTACTGAATGCTTGTTATGGCCTTATCCTTTTATGTACTTTACAAACACTGTTTCCCTTAATTCTTATAATAAATGAGGCACAATCATATTATAAAATGAAGAAACTAAGGCTCTGAGATGTTAGATAATTTGACCAAGTTTTCACAGTAAGTGATAAAGCCTATATTCAATCTGAGGTTTGTAACTCCTAACTTATGTATTGTCTTTTTAGCACACCATGTTGACAATCCTCCTTACTCTGCTTTGCACGCTAATACCGGAAGAGGTTAAGAAGCCCTATATTCTAACTCTCCCAGAAAGGTAAATAAGATGAAAGTTTTTTTTTTCAATTATGTAAGAGTCTTCCCTTAACGGTATTTCCTATCTACTTCCTCAGTAGTTATGTAGCCATTTATTTAACCAGATTTGTTAAATATGCACTAGTTTATGGGTTTTAAAATATGTGACTTCTCCTAAAGGGAATGATAACAAATGGTGAAAGAAACCATCTCAGCAGTTAAACATGCCATTCATGTAAGCAGTGATTATCGTTTACTGCAAGGAATTTGGCCTGTGAGTTTTCAGAATTGTTCACATGAAGTATTCTAGGAATGTCAATGATAAATGGAATGAGATAAAGGGATCTTGGGAAGGTAGATGAGCTGTTCCAGAACCTACTAGGGTAAAAGAATATCTAATTTCCTTTTATTTGGAATGTGGACTTAAGTTCAAAATTATCACACAAATCTTTTCCTCCTTACCTTTATATTAACTAAAAAAATATATATATATTTTAAGCTTAAATTATTTTAAGCTTCACAATACAAAACTTCAGAAATAAGCTACATAAAAATAACATTAGAAGTTATAAGGATTTAAGGAAAATCAGAATTTAAACTTAACGGTATAAAATGATCAACACAGTAGAAAAAGTAAATGTAAAAGAACAGAGATTTGCCTCTTTTTTGGCCTTAATTTTTAAACAAAAAGCATAATGATATACTCTATTTTAAAGGTTCAATCCCTGCCCCAGGAAATTCTACATGCCACTGATGCAGAAAAAAAAAAATATAGTATTGGTAGAAGGACAAATTTACAGTCAGTAACATATAGTCCTTAAATAGAGCCACATTCATAGTATATTGATTTTTGACACAGATCTCAATAAAGAAAAGAAAGGATTTTTTTTGCAAATAGTGCTGGAATAATTGAATATGTACATAAAAATATAAATTTCATTCATTACATTAGACTATACACAAAAAAATGTTTTTTATGGCCACACACATGGCATATGAAGTTCCTAGGCAGAGACTGAATCAAAGCTGCAGCAACCCCAGTTCCTTAACCCACTGCACCAGGCCAGAGACCAAACCCATGCCTCCGCAGTGACCCGAGCTCCTGCAATCAGATTCCTAACCCATTGTGCCACAGCAGGAACTTCCATAAAAAAATAATTTAAAATGCATGTAGCCATAAACATAAAAGCTAAACCTGTAAAATTTCCAAAAAAAATCATGGGGAAAAACAATAAATGAAAGAATGGAAAAACAAACTGATATATTTAGAAAATGTAATATTACTCAAGAAACTTAAAAATTAATCAGGCAGCATGGAAGAAACTCAAAAACATTAGACTGAGAAAATGAAGCCAGATGCAAAAGAGTACAAACTACACGAACCCATTTGTATGAAAGTTTAAAGCACACTAAACCACTGTACAGTGGCAGAAAGTGGAAATTATTGCTTGGGGACAGGACTGGGGTGTTAGTTGATTTCAAATGGACTTAAAGAAACTTTCTGGTGTGAAGAAAATGGTTTATCTTTTAATTGTGGTGGCCAAAATTCTTCAAAGTATACATTTAAGTGGGTGTATTTATTACATGTAAATTATATCTCAATATGGTTGATTTAATAAAAAGCAAGAAATATATTAGGTTTAAAAGAAAAAGGCTTACAGACCAAACATTGAGAAAATGCACAGAAAAAACTAAGAATTCAGCAATCAAGGTGCTGAAGCATCCAAGCCCAAACTGGGTGAAACAAGCCCTTTGTGGTACATACAGAATAGGATCTATGACTAAGTTGCCCAACAGTATTATCTATGATGATGATAAATGTTCTATATCTGCACTATCTAATATAAGACATTTGTTCACATTTGGCTATTGGCACTCAACTGTGATTAGTATACCTGAGAACCTTAATTTTACTTAATTTCAGCTTCAGTAGTTCCATGTGGTTGGTGGCTACCATATTGGAAGTCATAGTTCCTCAGATACAGTGATTAGGCTATTTCCAGTTTCTTCAGGAAGAGAAATTAAAGAAAACTAGTAAAACCCATTATGTATATTATTTATATTTACTTTAATATAATAATATACTCTAGAAAGTGCTTATTTAATCACTTAAGCATTATTTTATTTTAAAATAAAAATATGACAGCCTTTGAAAGCAGAATTATATACTAAATGTCTTGACAAGTCAGTATCTGCTAAACCACTGAGGGCTTAATAAGTAACAGACACCAAGTTTGGTACTTCCATAAAGTGAATATACATATTACAAATAAGAGGCTTAGAGGACCAATGTTAAAATCATTTAGAGCCACATTTATACCACATAGAAACATTTTATCTCTTCTGCTCTGTCACCAATCAAAGAGCAGGCAAGGCTGCTATCATGACAATTTACTGAATTTATTATACTTACTATCTAAGTGAGGAGCTTATGATAGATAAATAGAAGTTAATGGAAAAAACAACTGTACCTATGACTAAATATTGTATTCAACTCCCTGGTTTGCAGGAAATCTATGGAAAGTTCCTTCCTAAGTAAGTCCTGACTATAGGAATATTAAGTTTTCTTTTATTTCTGCCATTAAGACATATTATAAAATCAAATGGGCCAAAACAGTGTTTTATTCATTTAAGCTAGGATATGGTACAAATGTCTGAGATTTAAGTTTTTTATTTGACCTTTATATTTTGAAAGTAACTTCCTAATATAAAATATTAGTTAATTTAAAAAAAATGTCATTGTCTGTGGCAGGATCTGTTTATACAAAAGAAAACAAAAATATTTATATATGAAAACATGTTTTATATACGTGTGTATATATGTACACATACACATACACATACACACACACACACACACACACACACACACATATCCCAGAGACACTTTTGAGATTCACAGGATTAATACTCTATAATAAGGGTTGGCAAACTATAGCCTACAGGTGAAATCTGGCCTGTTATCACTTTTTGTACTTCTTATACTGTCAGCTAAAAAAAAAAAATTTTTTTTTGTCTTTTTAGGGCCACACTCACGGCCTATGGAGGTCCCCAGGCTACAGGTCAAATCAGAGCCACAGCTGCTGGCCTACACCATAGCCACAGCCATGCCAGATTCGAGCCATGTCTGCGACCTATACCACAGCTTATAGCAATGCCAGATCCTTAACCCACTGAGGCCAGGGATCGAACCTGTGTCCTCATGGATACTAGTTAGATACGTTTCCACTGAGCCATGACAGGAACTCCTAAAAAAAAATTTAATTGCTGAATAAATTAGAATATTTACTGACATGAAAATAATACAAAATTCCAATTTCTCTGCCTGCAAATAAAGTTTTATTAGAACATAGCACATTCATTTATATGTTGTCTATAGCAAAGTTGAATAGTTATGACAATTGAATAGCTCCCACTACAGTCTAAAATACTTGCTATTAGGCACTTTACAGAAAAAGATTGCTGATTCCTGGCCTAGAATATACTATGGCAGTATCACTCCAATTCTTTTTTTATTGAATGACATATAGAATTTTTTAAGTTTTTTTCTGTAAATCTATTTTACAGGGATGATCTGTTATTACTCAATAAAAAGGAGGTTTTTTAAGCTTCAAAAATAAAATAAAATAAAATAAAATAAAGAGGCATTTAGGAAAGTTTCTTCTTGTTCCAATTCAGGAGACAGAGCATTGAAGAAAAGATCATTGGGGAGAGGAAAGCCTCTAAGGAGAATGCTGTGAGAATTTACCAAATTATGCAAGGGTGATGAAACCTCAATATTTAAAGTTGGAAGGGAACTTAGTTCCTAGGCCAATATTTTCCTCCTAAAGCCAAACAAAGAAAAGAGGTTCATAAAATGTAACTGACATTAAACTCAGATATGCAGCAAAACCTTAGTTCCTTATTTTGTCTAAAACCAATCTGTGCTGTTTCCTGTTTCTCCATCTAAAATCTGGTGGGTTTACTTGTAAACATATTAGAAATACAGAGAGCTATGACCCAAGCTGGTCATTTAACAGTTCCTCCAAATAATACTCGATCTCCTATTTGGATAAAAACTCTGTCTCACAGAAGTCTCTTCTTGTTCAACCCCCAGTGATGTCATAACTGTTTTAGGTATTACATTCTCCTGGTGTTGGGGTGAAGTGGCCACCAGCCATATGTCAGTCCCTGCACTGGTATCTGCTGGTGTTTGAACTGAGGTCAACTTTCCTCCTGGTTATGGTTTGCCCCACTGGCCTCTGTTACTGCAATTTATGGCCAGGAAACTTATGGTCCATTCCTTTAGCTTGGACTTTGTTCCTGGAAGAAATTGGATTCTTGCCAGCTCAGCTTTCCCACGATTCTTACTGGCTTCACATTCATGGTGGAAAAAGAGCTGAATCAATCCATTAAATAATTTTTCCGAAGTCCCATCCAACATCCTTTATTTGCATAATATTGTCTACCCTTAACTACAAGGGAAACAAGGAAATGAAACCTTTCTGTTGGGCAGTTCATAGGATATCAGTGGCATGTGACTCTTCCTTGCTCCCCTACTGGGACTCAGGGAGGAGACTGAGCAGAGAGACCCTGATCAATGTGGAGAATGAAGTAGGTTGGACATTAATATGAAAGACAGTGAGGATGAAGTGGCCCCACAACGGGATGAGAAGAGGCCATCAGGCCAGGGGACTGTATGGAGACAACAAGGAGAACCATGTGTGTGAAGCCAAGACATGCAGTCACAGCAGAACATAACTGTGTGGTATGACTCAAGAGTCACCAAAAAGGTTTATAAGGATGAAAACAGATCTAATGAATAAAATCTTTATTTTTAATTATTAAAAAAAGGCAAGATCATTGAAACTACCAAGTTTTAGCAAAATTTCTGCAGGATCAAAGAGTAAAGGTAAACTCGTCTACATGTCTTAATGGAGAAAAGGCCCCAAAAGAGAAGAGAAGACAAGCTAGAACTAATGTGGATAAAGTCAAATCTGGCTGCTGCTGCCTAACAAAGCAAGGCCATGGGATTGAGATGGAGGAAGGAGGGAAATTAAGTTATGAGGTAAGAACTGCAGACAGAAAAACCAGGCATAAAAAGTTGGGAAAAGAAGCTATCCAAACACAGTGGCTGCCCTGCTCTTGAAGGTCACAAGAGCACATGGTACAGCCCAGGCTCACCTCTATCCAAAGGCTGTTTAACGATCTTAATCATCAGTTCCCACCTGCAGTCTTTTCTTTTAGTCTAACTGAATAAAAGAAAATAAAAAAATCAAAAGGAAGATTAGATAGTCAGTATTCAGATGTAATTTCCTAGATTTATTTAGCAAATTGGAGACATTTATAACAAATTAATAAGGCACTGATAACTTATTTTTGGAATTCATCAAAACTGAACTATTTCCATGCTATGAAACTATCACCTCAGAGTGAAATGCTAGCTATAATAATAGAAGATAATTTCTTAAAATAATAAAGTTTTCCTTTTGGTTATCAGGTCTGTTTAGTTTAAATGTGAGTTTATTAAAGTTGGCTTAAAAGATAAGTCATTAGTTAGGAAAATGGGTGGTTGTAATTTTCTAATGTTTTTAAAAACTGCTTTGGGATGTCCCCTTGTGGCTCAGTGGAAACAAATCCAACTAGTATCCATGAAGATGCGGGTTCAATCCCTGGCCTTGCACAGTGGGTTAAGTCTTGCTGTGTGTGTGGTGTAGGCCAACAGCTGCAGCTCTGATTCGACCCCTAGCCTGGGAACGTCCATACGCCACAGGTACGGCTCTAGAAAGCAAAAAAAAAGAAAAGAAAAAAAGGCAAAACTACTTTGAAAGTAACAAAAGCTCTGAGACTCAAATTTGGCTGGATCTTTTAAGATGACATTGAGGTTTAGATCTGAAATGGAGGTAGGTGGTAAGATACCTCCTGTGTTCCACACATAACATCATGTGACAGACATGTTATACAGGGAATTCAGTTTAATGTTAGAGCTGAAGAAGTTCCTAGGCTATATGGCAGTGAGAATTATGGAGAACAACTCTGACTTGTGGCTACTGTTCCACTGATGCTGAGAAACTTAAAATGAGAACCTGGGAGTTCTCTTATGGCTCAGTGGGTTAAGGCTCTGGCATTGTCACTGCAGCGGCTCAGGTCACCACTGTGGCACAAGTTCCATCCCTTGCCCAGGAACTTCTACATGCTACAGGTGTGACAAAAAAAAAAAAAAAACATTATTCTCGTTACATAAAAGAAATCAGTTTGGTAACTCCTTAGCAAAGGCTGATTGGGGTCACAAAGAGAAGAACCAGGGTGAACAAGGTTATAGATGAACAAAATTGCAACTAATATCTCAAGAAAGGTAACATGGAAAGTGTATATTAATCCAGATTCCCTTTTAGGGAGAGAAAATAATTATCTGAAAAGATAAATATACTGGTCTCAGAGGGCATCCACTAGATTTCTCACACTAGTATAAGGAACAGAATTGTTTGTTCTTAAAAGATAAATTTGCAAGATAATTTTACATATACTCAGTAAGTGTCTTATTATTTCTGGAATATAAAAAGGAGAATATTGAGAATCCCCTGGTGGTCTAGTGGTTAGGACTGGGTGCTTTCACTGCTGCAGCCCAGGTTCAATCCCTGGTCTGGGAACTGAGATCCCACATCAAGTCACTGAACACCACAGCCACCTACCCAACCCCGCCATAAAAAGAATATTAAAACTTGCTTTAAAAATTACTAAGATAAAAAAGGACTAGATCACATTAGCTCATTCTACCTGCTAAAATTGTGTAACATGTTGCTGTTGACACTATTGCTAATTAACCCCTAATTTTTTCCTTACATTAATTGTACAACTCAATATTACTAAGGTTGACATCATATTGAAGTGGTGCTCTCATTAGGTAACTAGTCTATGTAAGCTATTAATGTTCAGCTGAAATATTAGTTTAACCTTTATTAAGAGATTTCTTTGCCTATTAATACATGTCAACACTGCTTTATTTCCCATTATTTTAAAAATAAAATAATCTGAGAAAGCTTCATACTGGAATGTACAGAAGGACTTCTACTTTTATGTATCAAGCTATAAGACATCTTAAAATTTTTGAACACTGAGCTTAATTTAACCATCCAGAGTTCCACATGGGGATGTGAAAAATCAATGCAGACAGACTTTGATTACAATGTTGTTGATAGACTCGGATTCCTCCTGAACTGGAAATATGTGTACAACATTCAGGAAATGAACTTCCTCAACAATGTCATGCTGACTTTACCATATCCTCTACAGGGTCAGTTATGTTCTCCTATGTTCCTGGTTGCCCCCAACTTTCACATTCATGTGAAATGATTCTCTCCCTTTTTCTTAACTCTTATGACAAAATCAGAGTTTACACTTTCCTACCTCCAACAGTAAAGAATGTGCCTTCCTTGTCTTCCAATTTTATAGGACATATGTGCTTCCACATCTCCTCATCTAAAGAAACAAATTATCCGGAGTTCCCATCATGGCACAGTGGAAATGAATCTGACTAGTATCCATGAGGTTGCGGGTTCAATACCTGGCTTTGCTCAGTGGATTAAGGATCCAGCGTTGCTGTGAGCTGCAGTATAGGTTGCAGACGCAGCTCGGATCTGGCATTGCTGTGGCTGTGGCGTAGGCCGGCAGCTGTAGCTCCGATTCGAACCCTAGCCTGGGAACCTCCATATGCCGCAAGTGCAGCCCTAAAAAAGCAAAAATAAATAAATAAATAAATAAAAATAAAGAAACAAATTATCCTACTTTATCACCAGTAGTGTGGTTCCTCTCCATCTCATCATGACCAGACAGTACAAAGTGGAAGGAAGGAAGGGGTAAGACAGGGTAAGAATTCATCACGGTGTTAGGACGGGTCATAGGCCCAATAAATCACACTTGCCACATGGTCCAAGCTGCTGGGAATCATTTGAAGCACCAACTATTTTCTAGCCCTGCTTGAAAGCCTTGTTTAGCATCTTCTCTTGGATTTAGACTAGTCATAAGTTATCTGGTCACTTCAGCAGCTCAAGTATCCACCCTGAGAGTACTGTCACCAAACAAGGAGAGTTAATTTAAAAGATGCCACATCTATCTAAAAAGGGGGCAGGGGAAGCTGTATACCACAGATGTACTATGTGTACTAGTTACATCTCGGCTGTCTGTACAATCATGTCTTATTATTCTTGTTTACTGCACAGATCTCTACCCACAAATGAAAAACTTAATTGTAAGAATAAATTGATTAAAATAAGTCTTTTGCCAATTTGCTTCTAATTAGCAGTGCCAATTTAGGATCGTATGTGTGCCTGGAACTCAGTCTCCCACTTGTCGGACACGTTTTTGAAATCTTCCAATCTTTTTTGGGAGGGGGAAGGTCTGCACCCACCACATCTACAAGTTCTCAGGCCAGGGATCAAACCCATGCCACAGCAGTGACAATGCTGGATCCTAAATTTTTTGAGCCACCATGGAACTTCTCTTCTAACCTTTTACACAGAAAAACACAAAAAGAAGTTGGTTTCAGTTGTGACTTCATCCCATATGCCTAAAGGTGCTACCAGGTTTCAGTCTTGGGTCAGGCAACACATATGTTTATTCTTTAGTCCAACGCTTAAAAAACATTAAATATAAAATGAAAGAAAAGCAGTAACTAAATAGGATTAGACAATGTCCTATTTTATAGCAACTGGAGATTTTCATATTTTAAAGGTTTTTTACACATTTTATTAGTTCATTTTAAAAATATTTTTATCAGTTTAAATACTGGCTAGAACTACAGAGACCTGTCTTTATAGGTCTAACATCTCTACTTAAATTTTACAAGATCTCATTTCTACCCAAAAGAGAATGTGAGTCACTGTCAAAGAAATATCTGTATAATGTCTGATGGTTGATGGGACAGATTCCTAGTTTGAAGAATGCTGTTTTATAACAGGGATATTTGAAGTTGGATTCCCCTGGACAACAGTGAGGGATGCAAACCAACTCCTAATCTACAAAAAACATTAGTCATAAAGTGATAACTGAATTTTTCAATAAGTAGTTCTTAGCCCTCCATTCCTATAGTTTCTCTTTGGTCTACTATTCCTATAATGCCAAAAGAAATGAACTTGCAAGTGCCTTTATTTTATGCAAAAATTCTTTCAATACTTCTCAGTTATAGAGGTAAGAAATATTGTCTGGCTTTTCATGGCATGCAGGGCCTTCACCACACACTAGCTCCCTGCTGCCTGCCTGCCTGCTGATAACGCCTTAAAAGGCATCCTACACACTTAGTTTTCACTCCTTCTCAACCACATTTTTTATGCTTCCCCATCCTCAGTAGGCAATTTCCCTCTGCTGAACAATATTAATCAGAAACTATATTTGGCCTCCCCTTGGGCATACCTCCCAATCACAAGTTTCCTTAGCAGCCAAGCGTCTATAATTGCTCACTAGTCACTGTTGTGCTTTCTTTTCAAAGGTTTATCCCTCTCACAGAAATAAGTTGTCCCCAGACAATGCTGATCTTAACCTAGCTGAAGAATGTGATGCACTATGAGAGATATCTATGTAATAAGATTAAGGAATATCAGTAAGATTCTGAAAAAAAAAATTCCTTTGAAGTTATTCATACAAATGCTTCCTTTTAAAACATAAATACACTTGTAAAGATTTTGCTATGGATGAAATGTTTGCGTCCCCCCCACCAAAATTTTATATGTTGAAAATCCTAATCCCTATTGTGATGGTATCTGGAGATGGAGCCACTGAGATATAATAAGGTCATGAGTATGAAATCCACATGATGAGATTAGTGTCCTTATAAAGAGAGACACAAGAGAAACACACAACATGGATAGACTGAAGGGTATTATGCTAAGTGAAATAAGTCAGACAAAGACAAATACTATATAATGTTACTTACATACTGAATCTAAAAAATGCAACAGCTAATGAATAGAGCAAAAAAAGAAGCAGACTCATAGACACAGAGTATAAACTAGTGGTTTATTAGTGGGGAGAAGTAAGGAAGGAGGGGTAGAAGATTAAGAAATATAAACTATTACGTATAAAATAAACAAGAAAATATTATAAAACATAGGGAATATAGACAATATTTTATAATAACTATAAATGGATTGTAACCTTTAAAAATTATGAATCACTATATTGTACTCCTATAACTTAGAAAATATTGTACATCAACTATATTTCAATTAAAACAAACTGTAACAGAAAAGAGAAAAAATATAAACATTGTGAAAAAATAAATTCCTCTCTCATAAAAGTATCATTAAGAATAAGTAAGATAATTTTGTAAATGTTTCTATCATAGATCCTGTATAGAAGGCATACTAGCATGTAAAGAGAACATTAGTAGTTCTCTTCCTTTTTTTATTTTTTATTATAGTTGATTTACAATGTTCTGTCAGTTTCTGCTGTATAGGAAAGTGACCCAGTTATACACTTTTTCTCATATTATCTTCTATTATGATCCATCACAAGAGTTCTCTTCCTTTTAAATGCAATTACTCAACAAACTTTTATTGACCAGTTATAGACACAAGTGCTGGACACTCAGGATAAAAGATAGCTTGTTTTTTGTTGTTTTTGTTTTTCTTGTTGTTGTTTTTTACCACGCTCCACAAGGAGATCATGGTTTAACAGGAAAGACAGTTATATAAACAAATATAAGCAATACAGTAAGAATATTTTTTTCGTTTCTTTTTACAACTGCACCTGTGGATCCTGGGGGCCTAAGGGTCAAATCAGAGCTATACCTTCAAGCCTATGCCACAGCCACAGCAACACCATATCCGAGCCATATCTGCAAACAATACCACGGCTTGTGGCAACACCAGATCCTTAACCCATGAGCAAGGTCAGGGTTCTTAACCCACTGAGCCACAAAAGGAACTCCACAGTAAGAATATTTCAATACTAGACTCTTACACATACTCATTCAACCAGTATTACATAAGCACTGCTATGAATCAGGCATCCTACTTGGTATTGGAGATTTAAAGATAAAACTTAACCTCAGGTGGGAAGCTTTCAGTTATTACTGATTCTATTTCTTTACTATCCACAAGGATTAATATTTTCTCTTTCATTCATGTCAGTTTTGTTAGGTTGAGTTTTTAAGGAATTTGTTCTAAGTTTTCAAATTTGTTAGTATAAATTTGTTTATAATATTTCCTTATTATTGTGTTAATGCCAATAGGGTCTGTGACAATGTCCTCTTTTTTCATTCCAATATTGGACATTATGCCTTATTTCTCTTTTCCTTAATTAATAACACCAAAGGCTTATCAATGTACTAGTCTTTTCTAAGAATCTAATTTTACATTTTTTATTTTCCCTATTGCATATTTTCCTATTTTATTAACTTCTACTTTATTTGAGTTTAATTTTATGTTTAATAATTTTGAGATGAATTACTGATTTTTAGCTTTAGCTGCATTCCATAAATTTTAATGTATCATGTGTCATATTTTCATTAGCAGTCTGAAATTTTTTCTAATCTCTGTGGCAATTCTTGCTACAGTTGCCAACCTATGTCACAGCCACAGCAATGTGGGGTCCAAGCCACATCTGTAACCTATGCCACAGCTCATGGCAACGCCAGATCCCCAACCCACCAAGCGAGGCTAGGTATTGAACCCACATTCTCATGGATACTTGTCAGATTCATTTCCAATATGCTACAACAGGAACTCCCTCTGTCGTAACTCTTTAAATACTCAGACTATTTGTAATGCTATTTCTTAATTTCCAAACACTTGGAAATTTTCTAGTTGATATTTAGTCATTGATTTCTAGCATAATTCAGCTGTGCTTGATGAATATATGTTGATGTTCAATCTAATGAAATGTATTGAGACTTGCTTTGTAGCCAAGCACACAGTAAATATTTTCTATAGTATTGTGAAATTTCTGAGTGCAGTTTTATATGTGTGTGAACATATTTATATATTGGATAATGCCTATTATTACTCAAATATTATATATTCTTCTGTGTCTGCTCAATATATCAGTTACTTAAGGCACTTATGTTAAAGTCTCTCACTTTAACCGTGGTTTTTGTCCATGTTTACATTTAGTATAATATTTGCTTTATATAGTTTGAAGCTTTTTCATTAGATACACATAATTTTAAATCATTCTCCTAAAATATTGACACATACCATTATGATTTATCTCTCTTTATCACTTATAAAGCTTCTTACTTTGCAGTCTAATTTGTCTTATGTTAGTTTAGCTATACTAACTTTCCGTTGCTGTTTGCTTGATTTAACCTTCTTTAATCCTCTTTTTTATTGCTTTTTAGGGCCAAACTCATGGCATTTGGAGGTTCCCAGGCTAGGGGTTTGAATCAGAGCTGTAGCTGCCAGCCTGTGCCACAGCCATGCAGAATCCAAGCCGTGTCTGCAACCTACACCACAGCTCACGGCAATGCCAGATCCCCAACCCACCAAACAAGGCCACGGATTGAACCCACATCCTCATGGATACTAGCTGGATTTGTTTCCATTGTGACACAATGGGAACTCTGCTTCAATCTTTTTTATTCAACATATCTGTATGCTTACATTTAACCTATGAGTATTGAAGAGGAATATAGTTGAGATTTGTTTTTGTATCCAGTTTGACAACTTTGTCTTTTATTGGTGTATTTCATCTGTTTATATTTAATTTAATAGTTGGTGTACTTATGTTAATCTTCCGTATTAGTATCTGTTTTCTTTCTTGCATTATTTTGGGTTAATTGTGTAGCCTTTATTGTTTCATTCTATTCTTCCATATCAGCCACTTAGTTACACATTCTTTATTCTATTAAAATTAGTCTACACTTATAATATGCACCCTTGATTCTTTAGGTCAAATGGTATTTTTACCATTTCTTAGACAACTTAAAGACTTTAGAATAACTGAATTCCCTTTCCCCTCTGTCAATATTTTATGCTGTCTCTATGTTTTGAAAACAATACCATATTATTAGTTTCAGTTAATGCAATAAATATCATTTGTATATATACATATCTTTACTTTCTCCATACATTTTCATTTCTTTTTGCATTTTCATGATTCTGGTAGAAGTACTTTTCCTTTTACATAATTACTTTATTACTATTTCTTCTTAGTACAGATCTTCTGAGGAAAAATTCTTTCAGTCTTCATTTACCTAAAAATCTTTATCTCATTTCTTTTTAAAGGATGTATTTTGTAAAACAGAATTTTTGTGGCTGACACATATTAATTACATATAATATTTTTTGCACTGAGTTATCATTTCAGGATCTTTTGCTTTCCATTGTTTCTGTTAAAAATTTAACTATAAGATATTGTGGCTTATTTGGCAATAATAAATTTTCTCTATTTTTGCTCTAGTTTTCAGCAGTTTTACTATAATTTACCTACACATTTTTTTTCCTTCATATTTATTTTGCTCAAGAGTCCATAGCACTTCAAGACATGGCTTGACTTCTTTAAACAGTTCTGGAAATTTCTCAGTTGTTATCCTTCAAATATTGCTTCTGCTCCATTTTCTTTCTTCTTTTGGAATTCCATCTACATATTTATCAGACCTTAGCACTTCAACTTATATATCACTTACATTCTTTTTCTATATTTTCTATTCTTTTGTTTCTTTGCTGCTGTCGCAACATTTTCTAGTTCTCTACATACTAAATTACTAATTCTCTCTTTAGCTGTACCAAATAGACATTTAAGGTACCCATTAAGTTCTAACTTTCAGATATTTACTTTCAGTTTTAGAATTTCCACTTGACTTTTTAATAGTTGATAATTCTCTGACAAAATTCTTCCTCTTTGACTATTAATTATAGTTATTTTAAAGTCTATGTTGTGTAACACCAGCATTTGGACCTCTTGAAAGAATATTCTATCATTCTTGGTTTGGGTCAATTCTTTTCTCTCTGTATGAATGGATTTTATTGGATGATAAACATTGCAGATTTTAAAGCACTGTAAAGATTATTTGAGAATCTAGGTTATGTTATCTTCTTTCAGAGAACTTAGCCCCAATGCTTTTGCTTTTGTAAAGCATTGGGGCTAAGAAAAATTTGCTTTAATCTAGTCATAGGTCAAGATAATTTGAAACTGGCCTTCAGGACTAGTCTATTTCTGGTTTACCTTTACTCTAGGATGCAACCTTTGAGGGTCCTAATAACTAAAAAGATAGGCTATTGTCCAGGCACCTACCTCCTTGACAAACCTACTATACTTTTTATTCATCCATCTCCATAAGAGTCAAAGAAGCTCTCTTCAGCTTCACCGTCTTCCAAATACTGCTCTCACTTTTGAAATCTGCAATTTCCTTGAGGGGTAAAGTACCCAAATTCTGGGCTCATAGTTTCTCTCTTCTTTCAGATCTTGGCTTAAAAATAATTGTAACTATCTGATGCCTTCATACAGATGTTCTTTCCTTCTTTATATTTTACCCAACTTTTATAAACATTTCTCAACAGAAGAATTGGTTTTAAATAACCAAGTCACTACTGACATTAATGAAAATTCCTTTTTTGGCTGCATGTGGAAGTTCCCAGACCAAGGATAGAACACATACATAGCAACAACCTAAGAGACAACAGTGATGACCCCAGATCCTTAATCCACTGCACCACCAGGGAAGTCCTGGAAACTCCTTTTTTAATTTTATTTTTTAATACTTTAGTTTGTGGCTACCCTCTATCTTCTACACTATGTCACTTAAGTTTTCAATCCTAATTTTTTTTTTTTTTTTTTTTTTTTGCTTTTTAGGGCCACACCCATGGCATAGGGAGGATCCCAGGCTAGGGGTCTAATCAGAGCTGTTGCTGCCAGCCTACGCCAGAGCCACAGCAATGCTAGATCTGAGCCATGTCTGCAACCTGCACCACAGCTCATGGCAACACCAGATCAGTAACCCACTGAGCAAGGCCAGGGATTGAATCCATAACCTCATGGCTCCTAGTCAGATTCATTAACTGCTGTGCCATGACGGGAACTCCCAATCTTAAATATTTGTAGCCAGAACATTGGTGCACCAATACTAGGGTCAATAGCTCAGAAAGTCCATATCAAGTGTGCAACACGAGGAGTTTCCACTGTGACTCAGCAGTAACAAACTCAACTAGTATCCATGAAGACATGGGTTTGATCCCTGGCCCCACTCAGTGGGTTAAGGATCTGGCATTGCCATGAGCTACAGTGTAGGTCACAGGCGTGACTCAGATCTGGCATTGCTGTGGCTGTGGATTAGATCAGCAGCTGTGGCTCCAACTAGACCCCTAGCCTGGGAATTTCCATATGCTGCGAGTGTGGCCAAAAAAATAATAATAAAGCAGTAAGAAAGAAAACAAAAAACCAAAAAAAAAAACAACCCAGCAAAAAATGCTCCGGTATTTTGGACATTCATAAATGTTGATATCTCCCCAAGTTATCTCCCCTAGTTTTTTTCTCTCATACCAAATCCATTATTGTGGGAATTCTGATTTATTGACCTTTAGTGATAGCTGGCAGAGACCAGAGCTGCCAATTACTAGCTCTACTAGTTACAACACAATCCAAAAGGCAGATAACCTACCTTTAACAAAGAAATCATAATAATATGTTTATCTTCATGATCACCAACTACCGTCTGTTGGAAACAAAAATAGCCCTAGAAACACTTAGTAAAAGCATAAGTAAGGTATAAAAAAGGAAACTTATAAGTGGAGGAAACAGCAGATTGTACATGATACTCAAAGTGCTTATAATCCCACAGAGTAGAGTACTTGAGCTGAGCACAGCTATATTTACCATGTAAAGTACCAAGAAAAGAACCTTGCCCTTATATCACTGTCAAGTGTTACGGGGGCAAGATAAATTTCAAGTGGACTATGTAACAACAGGAGCTTCATGAATGAAGAAGTGACTGAAGAAGAGGGGACCTTCTGGAGCTCGGATAAGGTATTAATAATTAGCCACATAGCAGATGTCAGTAAGAGATCTTGTTTTTCTCATATTGAACATTCTTGCTCCTTCTGCTAAGCCAAGTTTTTGCAAAGCCACCAAAAGGGATAAGAGAGAGAGAGTGCCACTAGGGTAATTTCCAAGGCAAGCCAAGAGAAAAGGCTTATCTTTTCTAAGGGTTTTCAGCCCTAGTTCTACTATTATGACTGAACTTCGACACTTGGCTTCCATGGATCTCAATCTCCACATTGGTACACCTGGAGATAAAAATAAAGGTGAAACTTGATAAATCTAATTTCAGCTCTAATATGAAGACATTATTTTCTAATTCTCCACATGTGTCCAGGCCAAACTTTGCATAACATGATTTGCTCTTATTTTAATCCACTTATATCAGTGGTCCTCAGCCTTGGTTGCACATCAGAATCATCTAAGAAGCTTTAAAAAAAAAGCTTTTATTTCAAAATATGTCAAACAAATATAAGTAAAAAGAATAGTACATTAAACCTCATGTACCCATTATCTCACTTCAACAATTATCAATATTTGGCCATTTTTGTTTTATACATATCTCTAGCCACTCCCCACTCCATCTCCATTCAATTATTATTTTCAACTGTTTTAAGGTATAATTTACATACGCTGAAGTATAAAAATTAGAAGTACAATTTTGATAAATGGATACACATAATCCATTCATAATCCAAATCACGTAATTCATCTCTCTACCACAAGGCAGAATATTTCCATTCAAGGAGCAAGTTCCCTCATTTGGAACTGCTTTAGAACTTCACATAAGTGAAATTCTATAGTTTATATTACCATGTGTGGCTTCTGCTCAGCATAACATCTGTGCGATTCATCCATGTATTAGTATTCTATCACTGTGTAACTCACCACAAATGTAACAGCTTAAAGCAACACAAGTGTGTGTTTCACAGTTTCTGCAGATCAGAAATCCAAGCACACCATAGCTGGATTTTTCTGCTCAAGGATTCACTATCTGAAATTAAAGGTGTCAGCTGGGGTTGCAAGTTCTCATGCTGGGCCCTAAGCTCACTAGTTGTTGTCAGAATTCATCTTCTTGTGGTTGCACACCTGAGGACATTTTTCCTGTTAGCTATTTGCTGGGGATACACCTCCTAGAGGCCACCTGCAGCTCCTTGCCACATGGCCTCCATAGACCATTCACAATACAGACGTGTGCTTTCTTCTAGGTTAGCTGAAGTATATCTCTCTGCTTCTGTAGCCACTATAGGAAATTCCCTTCTTCTAAAGGACTCACTCGATTAGGTTATATCCACTCATAAAGATCTCTCTTTTGCCACATAACAATCACATGAATGATATTTCATCATATTCACAGGTTCTATCCCCACTCAAAGAAACTATACAGAATTACAGACAGGGGCAAAAATCTTGAGAGCCATCTAGGATCCTGTCAGCCCAACTTATGTTGTTCCATGTATGAGTAGTTCATCTTTTTTATTGCCGAGTATAATTCCATTGTGTAAATTTACTATAATACATTTATCTATTCTGATATTGAGGGGCATTTGGCTACGGTGAACAAAGCTGCCAAGTATATTCTTGTACAGGTCTTTGTGTGGTCATATATTTTCATTTCTCTAAACACCACAAGTGGAACTGCTAGGTCACGTGAGAGGTATATGTTAAACTGTATTAGAAATAAACTTTTCCAAAGCAGTTGTACCATTATACCTGACCACCTGCATTGTATGAGATTTCCAGTTGCTTCACAATCCCACCAATATTTAATAATTTTAGTACTGGAAAAGTTTTTAAAAACATGTTGTCCAGGCTACAGCCCAAATTAATTAAATCAGAATATCTGTCATTAGCATTTTCAAAGCACTCCAGGTAAAATAAGTATGCAGTCACGGTTGAGAATCATTGGCCTCACAGATAATATAATCCATTCTCCTTCTCCATGACTATGTTTAATTGATACAAGCTCCATAATAGCAGTACCTAATTTTAAAATCAAGATTAAAAGCAAGTTAGTAGACACAGTAATTTGGGCAAAACAACGCTTTGGACTAAAATAAATATCCCTTAATAATCTATATGTTGGGGGATAAATATATATAATTTTGTTATAACTGTTTATAACACTTTAGGTATGCTATAATATTTTGTATTTTTCGGATATTTTCAGATATACATCATTTTAGTAATTAATTACACTTTTTGCTATAGTAGCATATGGTTGAAACAGCATAATTACTAAACAGAGGTATAGCAGAAGTAAAAATCCGTATAATTATCTGCCATATAAGATACAATCACCATCTGTACTCCCTTGATATCATTGAGAACAGAACCACAGAGGTATGTAGTAATGAAAGGGACCCCAGTTAAATCTCAACACAATCAATAAACCACGTTAGCCTTAATTATCCAAGTATACATATGGGTCTGAAGTGTTTTTATGTTATGAATCATTTGGGAAAATACTGCAAACTATAAAACATACATGGCAAGTTTCTATTTTTGTAAAAAAATCAATAATACACAAAATGTATACATATAAGGCATCTAAAGAGATACAGTACTTGTTCTAACACTGTTTCTCAGATGTATTATAGGTATTCCTTATATTTTTCTTTTGTTAAATGTTTGGTGTTTATTTATATGCATATATTGTCTTTTTATTCAAAAAATTCTAAAAAGAAATGTGGAGATTGGGTGTTCTGCTTTTTATAAAATATTTAAGTCAAATATACTTGGTTTCCTTGTTTATCTTTCGTGCATAAGACGACTTGAATGGTTCACACTAACTTCATTATCAAATATTTACATTATTCAATTTTTTTCCTATTGAGAGAGGCTAAGCAAGGGCTCTAGAGATAGACTGGGCACAAATACTGGTTTTGCCACTTGCTAAGTATACAATTTTGGATGAGTTATTTAATATATTTGTGCCTCAGTTTTCCTGTCTATAAAATGGTAATAGCTGCAATTACTTTACAGGTTAGTTGTGAGAAATAAATCAGATAATCCAGCATATGCCAGTACTTTGCTAGCATATAGGAGGTTCTCTCTATGCATTAACCATTTCCATTAATATATTTATTACTAACTGAAATTTTGTCAAATTAATTGAATGAAAACAGAAACACACACATACACACAAAAACAATGATATAGGATATATATTTGCAATTAAATTACCCTTCAACAAAGTTTATAGTCACAGAATTTAAGATTACTGCATTTTACAGAACATTCTACACATTGGCCACTGGGGAGGCATGCTGGAAATAAAGACACAAAAGAACTCAGTTAAAATATAAAGCAGAGGCATGTAATATAACACTGTGCTAAATCAAAAAAGACAAACTATTGCACACAATTTATTTTATGCTCATGGTGGAAAATGCGTATAAAACCATCTGGGTATCTATAAGCATGAACCTAATATGGGATCATACGGCATTTCTGTCAAAAAACTCTGTCATCTCGAGGTTTTTTTCTGACACCTTTTAAAACAACTGACAGAGTTTAGTCAACATTAATAATCCCTTTGGACCTATTTTTTGACTAATAAATTAACCTATTGCATCATTTGAAAATTTTACTTAATTTATTTTCGAAATAAGGAATATGAGTAGCTTAGTTCTTTCTAGAGTACTTGCAACCACATCATACAGTGAAATTTGTAGAAAACTTATTTAAGCTCAGATCAAAGTATACTCACAAACAGTAATTAATTTTCATATTTCCAAATGATAATACTATATATTTAAATAAATGATTAAAGAAATAAAATTAGTTCAAAGTAACAAATAAAATCCATTATCAGTAATGTGTTAGAAATTGCCAATTTTAATTTTAATCTCATTTTAATTTTAATTTTATTTTTGCTTTTTTTTTTTTTTAGGGCCGCACCCATGGCATATGGAGGTTTCCAGGCTAGGGGTCTAATCGGAGCTACAACTGCAGGCCTATGCCACAGTCACAGCAATGCCAAATCCGAGCTGCATCTGCGACCTACACCACAGCTCACCACAACACCAGATCCTTAACCCACTGAGCAAGGCCAGGGATTGAACCCACAACCTCATGGTTCCTAGTCGGATTTGTTTCTGCTGTGCCACAAAAGAATTCCTCATTCTAATTTTTTATAGCTGTACTTCTAAAAACATGGAATTGATGCTTTTAAAGATATGTTTCTTCTACCATGTTATATTTTTTGATGAAAATACATTTCACAAATAAAATGAAGAGGTGGAAGACTCCAGGCTGAGATAACCCCATCTCAGACAATACTAATAGTTGACTCTGTTCAAAAATATCCAAGACGGAGTTCCTGTTGTGGCTCAGTGGTTAATGAATCCAACTAGGAACCATGAGGTCGCAGGTTCAATCCATGGCCTCGCTCAGTGGGTTAAGGATCCGGCGTTGCCATGAGCTGTGGTGTAGGTTGCAGACGCGGCTCAGATCCCGAGTTGCTGTGTCTCTGGCGTGGGCCGGCAGCTACAGCTCCGATTAGACCACTAGCCTGGGAACCTCCATATGCTGCGAGTGTGGCCCTAGAAAAGACCAAAAAAAAAAAAAAAAAATCCAAGATCATCTAAAATGCATCTACTGCTAAAATCTAAAAAATTAGTTTTGCTGCATATTTTCTGCTGCAAATTATAATCTTATCCTTGCATTTCTCCTTAGCTTAAAATCAAGTTCATCCCTCCTCTTAAGCTCTACAAAAAAATGCACTCCTTGAGGTCTAAGAAGAAAATTTCACTACAGAAAACATTCTATACCAAACATGATTGACCCGGCTCTGATCTCTAGCCATGTGACTGGGAAAACTGCTTGAAAGTCGGTTTATACCACTTGTGCGTGATGTTATTCAAATACAAAGTGCCAAGAAACAGCTATTAATTTGTTAATACTGCTTCTAAGATGTGGGAAATTCATCAGTGATGATGCAAGACCTTAAAATTATTCAGACAAAGAGCCTAAACACTAATCATCATAAAAGCAAAAAAGATGGAACTATAGTTTATAGAGGTTGAAGAAACTGGAAGGATCACTTCCTGGAAACTCAAAGAGAAAAGAATTACAATTGGCTTGCGGTTTCAACCCAAATATCTACTGACCGTGTATTAATTTGTATTGTCTGTGTTGGCCAAGTTCTTCCCCAGCAGGGAATGCCTTTGAAAATCTGTTAACAGCTTTATTATAAGAATCTGTCTTAAGATTACACTACATATTCAAGAAAATGGTTAATGTTTTTCAATCATTTTTAGGTTATTGGCTTCAAATAAGCACTCAAACTCCATCTCTGTAAAAAGTGTTTTATAAAGTTTTAGTTAGTTAAAAACGCAAATAATTATAAGAAATCCATGATAAGAAAATGAAAAGCTTTTAAATCCTTTGCCTTGAGCCTGGAAAGTATAAGAATAAGGAAGAGAAGAAGGGGAGTGTTTATATCACTCAAAACATAGCTACAGCTGTTTTGTATCAAAGGAAAAGTTTTTGAAATGTGCTAAAAGGCACCATTTTCAAAATACCTAAAAAGAGGTTCACCACACTATGAAAGGGACATCCACCTTCTCCAAAACTTAGTTTCCTAACCTAGTGTGTTACTTGGTATTGGATAGTGGTCACATTAAACTAATATTTTAATCAAAAAAGATAAGTCTCTTTCTGCTTTAGAAAAATCCAAAATACTCCAACTCAGCAGCTGTGTATGATTAAGAATGTAAATAGGCCCAAGAGACTGATTCTGTTTCCAGGTCCTCTGCTTATTAATCACCTTCCCAGAGACATAATTTTAATGAAAATAGAATTTCTTTCTAAAGCAACAAATAAAGTAACTTGAAGAATACGGCAGCAAGACAACACTTCTTTACTAGCACTATTATACTGAACAAAGGCAGGCTCTATTTTCTTTGCTTTAAGACTTTTTTAAGTTGACATATAGTCAGGAAATGAGAGTTTCTCTGGTTTTCATTTTCTGGGAAAAGAAAAATATTAAAGTTCCCTTTCCAATAAGAGCAACTTAAACTCCAAACCTTGTTATGGCAGTTTAAAGATCTTTCACTCAGGATGGATGCAGTATTTTTGATGCTGAAAGTAGACTGCATTATTTAAGGCTGTTTAAACCAAGACTGGGTTGACCAGTTCTGTTTCCCTAGCTACCTTTGACCCAGATTCATGTGCTTAATTTACAGATCAAGATGAAATCTACTCTAATGTCTGGGATTGTAAAAAATTGTGCTACATTATTTAGCCAATTATTTAGCATGAAAGATTCATTTCAAGGGAGAAAGCCATCATTCTGAGTGAAGGACAAAGGTAAGTAAATACAAATCTGAGTAAAAAATACTACAAAGTTATCTGAAATAAGAAGCTACAGCTAAAGCTGAAGCTAAAAGAAAATTAATTCAATCTCGCAGACATTCATATGTTGCCCACTGTATTATAAACCACAGTGCCTGGATACATGTACAGTTTTGCTTTTTGCCTCTTAGATGGTGTGATACTGAAAGAAAGTACATAGCATGTAAATAGAGTTGGCATACTTCTCTTAAAAACGTGACTATCAAAACATCAAGTTGTGTACCTTAAAAATGTACAATTTTATTTGTCAGTTAAACATCAGTGAGGCTGTTCTTTAAAAATTCTGTGGCTAAAGATCACAGGATATAAACCATAAAAAGAAAAGCAAGCCAGAGAATAAATTCAGTGACCATGGTAACATTTAACAGTCATTCTTTAAAATGGAATATAATCTAAATGTTTGAATCACATTGCATATCTTAAATTTACATAATGTTACATGTCAAATATATCTCAAAAATAAATAAGAATTTTTATATGAGTAAAGATACTGCAATATAAGAAAAATTCAATTACTCCGATTAATATATACTAACTAGGAATTCCTGTCGTGCTTCAGTATAAATGAATCCAACTAGGAACCATGAGGTTGTGGATTCAATCCCTGGTCTCGCTCAGTGGGTTAAGATCCGTCATTGCTGTGAGCTGTGGTGTATGTCACACATGCGGCTTGGATCTGGCGTTGCTATGGCTGTGGTGTAGGCCAGCAACTACAGCTCCAATAAACCCTAGCCAGGGAACCTCCATATGCTGCAAGAGTGACCCTAAAAAGCAAAAAAAAAAAAAAAAAAAATACACACACAGACACACACACACACACACACATATACACACTAACTAATCTTTTTACCACTATCCTAACTTTATCTTTCTAAACACGGGATAAAAGCCACACAAGATACAATCCTTATCTCTCTGTTCCCTTGACCTCACATTGACCTGAACCACAGTGGAATTAGTGATGAAAGGCACTCCAGGTAACGCCAGACACAATCATTCAATCACATTATTCGGAGTTCTCCAGGAATTTATGGAAGTCTATCAGCTATTCTGATGTAATGAACTGAATTATTTATTCAACTGTTCCTCTTGACTTTGGTTATCGAAGCCCAGCCTGGAAACAACCAAATAACTGAAGGTGTCCATGATCTGAGTACCTTACAAGTTTACTTTTCATGATCACAGTTATTTACTTGAAAATCAGGATGAATCCATTCTCTTACTTGAAGTTGTGTGGATAAAATTTTCACATCACTGCATTTATTCTTGTTTAGTGATTTACTTCTTTTTGAAAATCATCAGTATTTCTTTGTTTCAACAGAAAATTACACCCACAAAATGACACAGGAAAGATTCTTCTCACAGAATTACAGAATACCCTTCATATTTTACTGAGTTTTTTATATCCACCCAATGCCTCAACCAGAAATGCTGGTCTTTTTACTCAGTTAGCATTGTCCATCTTACAGTATTGTGTAAAAAAGTTAATAAAACAAGGAAATTATCTTTAGTTTTCCTTAATACTTTCTCTGAGAAGTCCTAGAAATGAGAGATTCTATTCTAATTGGGAGGTAGGATGGGAAACCTTAACTAATTGGAAAAATTCAAGTTAAAACACCATTGAGTTCCTTAAAAACTATTAATTTTTTTATCCTAAAAATAGAGCTGTTTAAATGTAAAAAATAAAAATACAATCTTTATAACACCCCTTTATAAGACTAAATTTATTTGTGACTAAATTATTAGACAATTATTTTTTTCTGTGACTTCCATAAATGACATTACTGAAATTTATGCTCTTTCAAACAGGCTAGAGAAGCTAAAGAATGTCATAATAGTTTTCTATCCACTCCCTAACCACAGTTTGATGAGAACTTTAAAATGGCAAATAGAGCACTTAGAATCTATTTGTTTTAGAATTATAATTCAGGCTGAAAAAAAGAGTAAATTAAATTTCAGGTATTAATATAAGCAAACAATATGAATGTTACCCTATTAATCTAAAAGTACGTTTTATTCTGATCCAATAGAAAAATAAGATACATAAAATACTCTTGGGCCAAACTTCCAAAATCCACATATATTCCAACAAATACCATAGTCCAACAAATAACACCATTTATTTCCATGTAACTAAGACTACAGTGGTAAGACCAAAAGATGTATATTTGGGCATAAAACAATACTAAAAGCAGAAGTGGGAAAATTTAACTTATTTATATAAAATAGTAAAATAGTATTATGCATCAAAAAAAATAAAATAAAATAAAAATAAACAGAGAGCTCCTGAAACACTTCCATTAGTGATTCTAAAAGCTAGACAAAAAAACATAGAATTTGTTTTTTTTGCACATAAGTTTCTCCACATATATTTTCAATTTGGCTTTACTTTGTTAGGAAAATACTATCCAGAAGTAACTTCTATTACATTTAACCTATACTAGAGCTATCATTTAGCCAACTAAGTTGGTCATTAATAAAGGCCAAATTATCAATTAATTACCAACACAGCATTATAATTATACATCTGTATTATAATTATACCAATGCATAACACATGTTTTTCACTAAAGTTTTGCTTCTTAATCTAGAAGCTAAATATCTATGGACTTGAATAATTAAATATTAAGACAAATTCAAGGAAGCTTTTCATGTTTATATAACAAAGCAAAAATTACGTGTATATGGAACTTCATAAATTTCTAGTCAATTTTTACATATTTACTGATACACGTAGAACGTTAACCCACTAATTTTAAGGACATCATCTGTTAAGATCTCTATCAAGTTTTTATTATGCGGAAAAAAGGTTATATATTATTACCTTGAAATAACATAATTCAAAATTTTATCACAAATAAAACCTATCAAAACTTTAAAACTATAATCACTATTTTTTTCTTCTTTTTACAGCCGTACCTGTGGTATATGGAAGTTCCTGGAGCTGCAGCTGGGGCCTACACTACAGTCACATCAATGCTGGATCCAAGCCACATTTGTGACCTACACTGAATATTGCAGCAACACAGGATCCTTAACCGACTAAGCAAGGCCAGGGATCAAACCTACATCCTCACAGACACTTTGTCGGGTTCTTAACCCACTGAGCTACAAGAAGAACTCCTATAATTACTAACTTTTAATTTTAAAAAGATTTTGCATTTGTATTTCTAAACATTTAGGCATAATTAAATCTGGTCCTCACCCCTTCTTTCAATTCTTCCTCGCCACCTAATTACTCCCTCCATGTATCTATAAGAAAACCATGCTGGAGTCCTGATGTTCCACAAACCCCTCACACTAGTGTTCACTCCATTCTGCTGCCTTGAAAATCTGCTTTGCCCTTCACTACCTAGAGGAATTCCCCTCTATCATTCAACACCTAGCTCCAATATTATCTCCTCTATAAAATCTTCTTTAGTTCCCCTAGTGTATGGGTTGGCTCTTCTGTGCTGTTAGAGATTTTTAAGTTGTGCCTGCTTCTTTTCTAAGTTACATTAAATGTTCCTAAAGATGGTGTTCTATCTTAATCCTCTATGACCCTAGTACAGTATCTCTGAAAAGAGATGGGAAGGAAAAAAGATTTAAAAAAGAAAAATGAAAGTGGTTAATAACAATTCTACTTTTTTGGGAAAATTATTGGAAGCACAAGTTCTAACTGTCTGTGGTTAGAACCCTATAAACTATCAACATAAATCAGATATTAAAAGACTTTCAGATACAGTTCTTAAATATCTGACACCACAACACTGAGAAGGTACATAGGTGCTACACAAAGATCTGCCTTTATTACTGCTAATCTTTAGGAAAATAAAAGTTCAGAGTTATTATTAAATGATAAAAATCAGTGAGACTTAGTTTGGTTTTAAGAAAACTTGTATTATGACAGTGAATAGCTTCCTAATTAAAGAATACTTAAACAAACTTATAGGGAAAGGAAGAAAATAATATGATTATTAAGGAAGGAATTTAAAGCAAAAATCCAACATTTATTCAGGGCAACTATTTCCCAGGAATGAGCTGCTACTCACTAATGGGGTCAAAGACACTAGATGGTTCTCCAGAGGGCCTTTTCTATTCAAAAGGGCTTTCAAAATAAAGTGGGGGTAGAATAAGAGCCTAGAGAACTGTCCCTTCGTGCACCAAATGCATTCTCAGAGTACGAACATCTGTTTCAGTTTACATAGTTTTAAGTATGACTTTACACATGGAAATTAAACTTAGGCAACATGCCTGGGAAGCCTGTCTGCCAAAGAACTACATGTACCATCGACAGCTGGAATTTGTATAGGTCTACATTCCGTACAGCATAATATACTGTGAGCTACCAATGACCCCATCTCAAAACCTAAATGTCAAAGAACAGCTTCTAAAGCTCATGAAATTTTTATAGTAGAGAATGATAAGACAGTGATGGAAGAGGAATCTGATTCAAAAACAATATAGAGGAGTTCTAGAACTTAAAGAGATGCTTTTATAAAGACATTTAAAGACCCAAAAATCTTTTTTAAAGTTTCTATACTAAGAAATGTTAATTACATAATATTCCACTGAGATTACTTATTAGTTAGATATTAAAAATATTTTTTAATGTGCTAATATAATTTCTGGCAAGCTGAAGTAGAATTCAAAACCTGCAAAAATAACGATGTACCTTTGGCGCCACCATGTGGTACATCTGTATTTTTACAGTGGTGGGGTTTTTTTTTTGTTTTTTTTAATAATGTTCATACCTAGTAAGTCATCATCAGCTCAGATCTCTGGCATGCAAATACTATTAAATACTTTTAAAATATAGGGTCTGTTCCCAGATAATTTACATACTAATGAATCATCAATCAATATATAGTAACTAGGAACCCACAATTCAGGAAACATTGCCTTATGATACCTAGAAGATCAATATTCTGTCTTGTCCTCAGAGGGCATACATCTGTTAATATCAAAACAGACAAATCAAGTACTAATGTGAAACATTTTAAGAGTCATTATATAATTAGATCTCAATAAATGGTAAAGAAAAGTTTGGTCTGATTGGAAAGCAGGAAGATAAATGAGAGTATTAATGGAAGAGACTGAGAAGTTTTGAAGCTCTTAGTAAGGATTTAGTTATTCATAATGAAAATCAGAGGGCGTTTCGGAAAACAACAGTAAATAAATGTACAGATCTAGAATCTTCATGGAATGCTAGGAGGTCTACACCTACAGTGAGGTTCTCAGAGCCAAGAAAAATAAGATACATTAGAAAGGTAAGTTAGGACAAGTGGTGTCAGTCTTTCATAGCCAGATCAAGAAGCCTAGATTTTTGCCTATAGGTCATAAGGGATTATTGATTCAAAATATTATGCTTTTATTTCTCTCTGTGGATATAATCACATGAATGTCTATGAGTTTATATGAAGATAATTTATTTCCCAAACTGAGAATAATCACAAGCTCAGAACCCTCACTCTGAGTAAGTAATTTGAGGTTACAGAGCCCTGAAACCAAAGTCAATCAGTAAATCACTCCAGGGGGGTGGAAATTAATAAATAAATATTTTAAAGATTATGATTGGGCCCAAGAAGGTGTAAAATCATCTTTATAGTATTTTACTTAGATCTTCTGTTCTTAAGATCCTTGAGTATACCATAACATAATGATCACTTTGTGTGTCCACATTCCTCTACATGAGATCCTTAACACTAGGTACACTGTCTTAACTTTGTATCCCTAGGATCTAGGACATTGTCTTATACTAAATATTCGATGTTTGTTGAATTAGAAAATAAAATGTATTATTAAAAAGATAAAATTGGAGTTCCCTTGAAGCACAACTGGTTAAGGATCTGGCTTAACTGCGGCAGCTCAGGTCATTGCTGTGCCTCGGGTTCAAAGGGAACTTCCACATGCTGCAGGCACAGGCAAAAAAAAAAGGGGGGGGGTAAAAAAAAAAGATATACAGCTATCAGAACAGCCAAAAATCCAAAATCGAGAACACTGACAACAACAAATGCTATCATAATGTAGAGCAACCAGAATACTCATACATGGCTGGTGGGATAGCAAAATGGTATATAGCTCCTTTGGAGTTTGGAGGTTTCTTACAAAACTAAACATACTGTTACCATACAATCCAATTATCACATTCCTTGGTATTTACTCAAAGGAGTAGAAAACAAAACTATACAGAAATCTACACATGGATATCATAGCAGCTTAATTCATAACTGCCAAAACTTGGATGCAACAAAGATGTTGTATCCTCAGTGAGTGGAATGAATAAACTATAGTATACACAGACAGTGGAATATTATTATTCAGCACTAAAAAGAAATGAGCTAGCAAGCCATAAAAAGAGATGAAGGAAACATATGAATACTACTAAAGCAAAAGAAGCTAATTTGAAAAGTTTACCTATTGTATGATTCCAACTACATGACATTCTAGAAAAGGCAAAACTATGGATGGAGACAATTAGAATATCAGTGGTTTCCAGCAGGGGAGAGAGGAGGTAAAATACATAGGCACAGCATAGAGGATTTTTAGGGCAGTAAAAATATTATGCATGATATTATAATGAAGGATATATGTCATTATATATGTTTGTTCAAACCTGTAGAATGTAAAATAATGAGTGACCGCTTAGGTAACCTAGGACATTGGGTAATTATGATGTGGCAATGCAGGTTGATCTTTGCTAAAAAAATGTACCACTCTTGGGAATGATGATAATAATGCGAGAAGCTATGCATGTGGGAGAGCAAAGTATATGGAAAATCTCTATACCTCCCTCTCAGGTTTGTTGTAAACCTAAAACTGCTCTAGAAAAATTAATTTTAAAAATTGTAAGTCACGGGATTGGATTAAGATGGCAGAATAGAAGGACTGGAGCTCAACTTCTCTCCCAAAAACAACAAAACTACAACCAAATGACGAGCAACCTTCAACCAAATGGACTATAAACTTCCAAAAAAGATATTCTACTCCAGAAGACAAAGAGGAGACCACATCAAGAGGTAGGAGGAGCGATTACATGATAGAAGCAACCCCATACCTCCTGGGTGGGAAGTCCCACAGACTGGAAAGTAACTGCATCACAGAGACTCAGCTAAGGGCTGAGAGTTCTGAGCCCCACATCTAATCTCCACGTCTGGGGATCTGTCACAGGGAGAAAGGGCCTCCAGGGCATCTGGCATGAAGGCCAGCAGGGCTTGTGTGCAGGAGCTCCACAAGACTGGGGGAAACAGAGAACCCATTCTTGAAAGGCACACACAGACTTTCACGTGCACTGGGTCCCAGGGCAGAGCAGTCTCCATAGGAATCCAGGTGGAACCTGACTGCAATTCCTGGAGGACCTCCAGGGAAAACAGCGGTGACTGTGGCTTGCTGTGGGGGAAGGACATTGGAGGTGAAGCTCTCAGGAACAATCATCAGCCTGCATTTCTCTGGAGGTGGCCATTTCTGGGAAAATCGGGTCCCTGCCATCAGCGCTGAGAAGCCCCAGGCCAAACAATAATCCAGGTGGGATCTCAGCCCCACCCATCAGTAAACAGGCTGCCTAAAGACCCCACAGACATACAGCCAGCCTCTAATCTCATCCAGAGACAAAGCCCCACCCATCGGAGGGAAAAAAATTAACCCCACCTACCAGTGAGCAGGCATCACTCCCTCCCATCAGGAAGCCTACAACAAGCCCCCTCCATACCAACTTTAGCCACAGGGGGGGCAAACACCAGAACTAAGAGATACTACAACTCTATTGTTTACAAAAATGTCACCACACCAAAAACCTATAAAAATAAAATGCAGAAACCTCTAACTCAGATAAGAAAGAAAGAAAAAAGCCCAGAAAAACAGCTCAGTGATGAGATTATCAGCCTCCCAGAAAGAGACTTTAGACTGTTGATGCTGAAGATGATGCAAGGCATTGGAAATAGACTGGAGGCAAAGATTGATAATTTACAGGAAACACTGAGCAAAGAAATACAAGATGTAAAATTTATACAAGAAGAGATGAAAAATACAATAACTGAAATAAAAAATTCCTTAGAAGTAGCCAACAGTAGAATACAGGAGGCAGAAGAATGAATCAGCGAGGTGGAGGACAGATTAGTGGAAATCACTAATGCAGAAGAGAAAAGAGATAAAAGATTGACAGGAAATGAGCAGAGTCTCAGAGCACTCTGGGATAATGTTAAATGCACCAATATCTGTATTATAGGGGTGCCAGAGGGAGAAGAGAGAGAGAAGGGGACAGAAAAAATATTCGAAGAGATAACAGCCAAAAACTTCCCTAAGATGGGAAAGGAACCACTCACTCAAATCCAGGAAGCGCAACAAGTACCATATAAAATAAACCCAAGGAGGAACACCCCCAGACACATATTAATCAAAATGACCAAAATTAAAGACAGAAAATTTTGAAAGCAGCTAGGGAA
>PVHT020000143.1:687687-717960 GCA_004024745.2 Catagonus wagneri
ACCAAAGAAACAAACAACCCCATCCAAAAATGGGCAGAGGAACTAGGCAGACAATTCTCCAAAGAAGACATGCAGATGGCAAATAAACACATGAAAAGATGTTCAACATCGCTCCTCATTAGAGAAATGCAAATCAAAACCACTATGAGGTACCACCTTACACTTGCCAGAATGGCCATCATCAAAAAGTCTACAAACAATAAGTGCTGGAGAGGGTGTAGAGAAAAAGGATCCCTATTACACCGTTGGTGGGAATGCAAATGGGTGCAACCACTGTGGAAAACAGCATGGAGATTCCTCAGAAAACACAAAATAGAATTACCATTTGATCCAGCAATCCCACTCCTGGGCATCTATCCAGAGGAAACTATAACTCGAAAAGACACATGTACTCCAGTGTTCACTGCAGCACTCTAGGCAATAGCCAGGTCATGGAAACAACCTAAATGCCCATCGACAGAGGACTGGATAGGGAAGATGTGGTACATACACACAATGGAATATTACTCAGCCATTAAAAGGAATGAATTACCAACACTTATAGCAACATGGATGGACCTAGAAATTATCATGCGAAGTGAAACCAGTCAGACAATCAGACAGCAACACCCAATGCTACCGCTTACATGTGGAAACTAAAGAGACACAATGAACTTCTTTGCAGAACAGACAATGATTCACAGACTTTGGAAAACGTTGGTTTTGCAAATAAGACAATCTGGGGGGTGGGGGGATACACTGTGGGTTTGGGACACAAAATCTATCAAACTGACTTGTGATGATTTATGTACACGTATAAATGAAATAAATTTCATTAAGTTAAAAATAAATAAATAAATAAATAAATAAATAAATAAATGGCATTTCTTGTTAAAAAAAAATTGTAAGTCACTAGGAAAGTATAAATTAAAATAATTATTGGAGTTCCCATCGTGGCTCAGCAGTTAACGAACCCAACTAGTAACAATGAGGTTGCGGGTTCAAACCTTGGCCTAGCTCAGTGGGTTAAGGATCCAGCATTGCCGTGAGCTGTGGTGTAGGTCACAGACCGGCTCTGATCCTGCATTGCTGTGGCTATGGCCTAGGCCAGCGGCTACAGCTCCAATTCAACCCCGAGCCTGGGAACCTCCATATGCCATGGGTGCGGCCCAAAAAAGACAAAAAACAAAAAATTATATATACTATACACCTGTTCAAACAAAAAAAATGAAACAGATGAACTATTTTACATAACAGTGATTTTCTTAGACCATTACAATTTTACAATTGTTCAATATATTATGTTTTTACTTGTTTCTCAGAAAATAATTGTCAAATATCTGAATTAAACTCACATAACAAATGTTTTTTAAAAGTTGCATTCCATTCCAAGGTGCAGAAAAATGACTAATACCATAAAAAAAAAAAAACAGCCATTAGAAATTCATCACTTCATGGAATTCCCATTGTGGCTCAGCGGGTTAAGAACCCGACTAGTATTCATGAGGATATAGATTCAATCCCTGGCCTAGCTCAGTGGGTTAAGGATCAAGCATTGCTGCAAACCACAGAGTGGGTTGCCGATGCAGCTCAAATCTGGCATAGCTGTGGCTGTGGCATAGGCCAGTAGCTTTAGCTCTGAATCAATCCCAAGCCTGGGAACTTGCATATGCTGCAGCAGGTCTGGCCCTAAAAAGAAAAAAAAAAATCATCACTTTGAATAATGCAGTAATATAATTTATGTTCAGACAATTCATCCATTCTACGTGTTGAACTGAATTCCATGACTCCATGTATTAGTGGATAATTGAGAGCTGATTTAATTCAATTTTATGAATTACAAATTATTCTCATAAACATAATTTTTAAAATGAGGAAACAGAATAGACATCACTTATATGTAAACAAGAACTGTTTAAAGTTCTACAGTATTTAAAAAATCAATTTGCCCTAGCATTCAGGCTTAAAAATAATACTGTTTTAAAGATACCAAGAGTGTCCTTTATGTTCACACTCATTTCTTAGAGACTAGTTTCTAATCTTGTTAAATTGTGCACCCAAGTAGTTTAAAAAATAATTGTAGTTTGCATCTTCAAATATATGTACAGACACAGGATAGGGACTTGTATGTGTATATGTGTACAGTACTCTGCTAATATCATGTAAACACAAAAACAAAATAGATATGAAAACGAATGAGATCAGAAAAGCTCCAAAAAAGATTAATGAAATCAGACCCTTAGCAGAGGTGGTGACTGGCCATTCTATTATAAAGAGAGAAAACTTTTCCTTAGGGCTTTCCTGTTCCTATTCTCTATCAAGCCTGTAACCAAGCAGGACCCTATGAGGACTTCCCAGAGTATACCCCCACTCATGTCCTCCACCTGTCTTTTTTTATCTATAAAAAGACTTCAAACAAAGAATCAAGTTAATTAGAGGAGTTCCTGTCATAGCTCAGTGGTTAACGAACCCGACAAGTATCCATGAGGACGTGGGTTCATCCCCAGCCTTACCGTGAGCTGTGATGTAGGTCGCATACACGGCTCAGATCCTGTGTTGCTGTGGCTGTGGACAGGACCCCTGGCCTAGGAACCTCCATATGCCTGACACAAGTGTGGACCTAAAAAGACAAAAGATGACCAAAAAAAAAAAAAAAAAAGAACCAAGTTAATTAGACAAGTAAGAAAATACAGAGAAAAGGAAAACAAGCAAGCAAGACAGAATAATAATAATTTAGCCATTAGACAAAGTCAAGGACCTTTAGCTCTTCTTCAAGGATTATAGATAATATTCTGAGCCATGTCCTTGGAGCTGTATTGCAAGTGCTAAAGTTCCCACCAGGTGGAAGAAGTCAACTGTATGCTGCTCACAAGCACATAGACCCCAGATGTGTAGGAACCAGAAGGTTGATGATGCTGACTCCCAGTTACTTTGCCACCCACCAGTCAGGAATATGTTTATGAGCTGATCACATCCTGTTCCTTGGACACCATAGGACTCCTCACTACCTCCTCCAAGGAAGGCACAGTCCTTGAGGCACTAGTATTCTGTATTCCTCTCTGCCTGGCAATTAAAGCTACTTTTTCTGTTTTCTCCAACTCTGTCTCCATGTTTCTTACTTGGCATCGGTGTACAGAGGCAGCCAATATTTTGGTAGCAAGCCCAACTATACTTCCCACAATTTGATTTTGCAAGATTTCCCAAACCTCTTGCCCCTAATCCTTTTACAAAGCTAATAACTGAGGACATCTCTGTTTCTTACAGTCAAGTGATCCCAAAATCATTTCATAAGTTAACGAAATGTTTTGTCTTTCATTTACATGTATTTGAAGCATTCTACTTATAATAACACTATCATTTTAACATTTGAGGCCATAATTAAACTGCTGTACTGATAATTTACTTTAAAAAGAGAGCTGTGTGAACTCACTAATCCATGAATAATTTTAAAAAGCTAAGTATGGCAATAAGATCATATTTATGATGCTTCCGAAGTATTAACATACTTCACTTAACCAAACATGATCCATCACTGACCTACCAAATTAGGATATTTTTCTCTGATCTTTCTTCTACTCACAAATGACCTCACCGTGACAAACATGCAGCTTCAGAATTCAGATACTGTGGCCTTTAGGTTCAGCTTCTGTATCCCAAATTCTTATGTGGGAGAAACTGATGGATTCCTTAGGTCAAATACCCTACTAATTATCTGTGCTTTGGAGGGATTTATGTAAGGTAATAGTTTCCAAAGAGGATCATTTGTAAGATGATGCCTGGGAGGTATAAGATTTAGAAACGATAACCTTAATTTACCTTCATTATTTATTTTTTCCTCATCTCACTGGTAGGTACAGGAACCGCTCTACTTAACAAGTTAATGTCTCACTGGGGACAATATCTCCTGTAACAAATCCACAGGCACTACTTCCAGAGTGCACACAGAGGATATATTCAATTAAGAGTAAACACACTAAGGGGAGTCAAAATGAAAGCATCCTTACTGGGTATTTATGGTTGATTCATAGTTCCTTCTTGTCCAGATGCAATATATCAATTGGAGGTCATTTTGCCATAAGCAATACTGTCTATAACAGTTGGCATTCTATATTTATCTGTTTTCAGTGGAACAAAGAGAATATTAACTAAAGGCCATATTCCTATTGTAGAAAGAGAAAGGGTTTTATTAATCCTTTACCCACATTCCTGACAATGAGTTCTTTTTTAAAATGTTTTTAATTAAAGTACAGTTGATTTACAATGTTGTACCAATTTCTGCTGTACAGTAAAGTGCCTCAGTTATACACATATATATTCTTTTCTGCATTTTTTTCCATCATGGTCTATCCCAGGAGACTGGATATAGTTCCCTGTGATATACAGTAGGACCTTGTTGTTAATCCATTCTAAATGTAATAGTTTACATCCATCAATCATAAACTCTCTATTCCACTCCCTCCCCCTTCGGCAACCACAAGTCTGTTCTCTATGTCTGTGAGTCTGATTCTGTTTTGCACACAGGTTCATTTGCTTCATATTTTAGATTCCACATACAAATGATATTATATGGTATTTGTCTTTCTCTTTCTGATTTATTTGATAATCTCTAGTTGCATCTACGTTGTTGTGAGTGGCATTATTTTGTACTTCTTTATGGTTGAGTAGTACTCTATTGCATATATGCACATCTTCCTAATCCATTCATCTGTCCATGAACATTTAGGTTGACAGTGGGTTCTTTAATTAATTTAACAGTGTTAACAGATTTGAGATTTGCTCTCAAACAAGTAAAGCATGGGCCAGAGCGCATTAGTGAAGTTAGGTGTGCTCCTCTCCCCTACGTTGCACCTATCTCCCAAATCTCCTATACAAGAATGTTCAGGGAACATCCTGATTGCCCAGCAATATTCTAATGTGCATGGGACTTAGGTCTCATAGGAAACAAATTCATCCCTGTCTATAGATTGAGATACAGAAACTCATCTGGTGGAATGATTCAAAAGGAATATGGAACAAAGAAAGGAAATTCAACTTCACCCATGAAAGAAAAGATTCGCAGGACTGAAACAGATTTTAGGGCCTGACAGTCCATTGGACAGTGGTTCCCTAAATGGCCTCTTAACTAAAATATCAAGAGTTTTAAGTCATGTCACCAGAAAAAACAAACAAGAGCCAGCCTGTGGAGATAATGACAATTACATTACTACTTTTCCCTAAAAGACAGTGAATTAAGATGCCATCATTACAAGACTCTAAGATATATCCTGTATCAGAGACATGAAAATTATTCTTAGATTTGATGAAATACTGTAAAAGTTTTAGATAAGGAGGGAACACCCATAAGTTATTACAGTCAACTGGTTTACCTCTAGTATTCTTAAAGGGAGCAGTGTGAGAAAGACCTATGATAGCACTCCTGCTGTTTAACCTTGTCACATGTTAATCATCTCCCTTTCTACCCCTCTTCTCCCACTAGCCTGATGGTGTAAGGAATCCAGTTTTTTTCATGTCTTTTCTTCTTTAGCTTTCAGTTGAGCTAAATTTGATGAGTAAATCTTTTGCTTTAGAAACTTACTATGTATCAAATATAGAACTACCACCTGATCCAGCAATCCCATTCTTGAGCATATATCCAGAAAAAACTTTCCTTGAAAAAGATACATGCACCCATATGTTCATTGCAGCACTATTCACAATAGCCAAAACATGGAAACAACCTAATTGTCCATCGACAGATGAATGGATTAAGAAGATGTAGTATATATACACAATGGAAATATTACTCAGCCACAAAAAAGAACAAAATAATACCATTTGCAGCAACATGGATGGAACCAGAGACTCTCATACTGAGTGAAGTCAGAAAGACAAATACCATACGATATCACTTATATCTGGAATCTAATATACGGCACAAATAAACCTTTCCACAGAAAAGGAACTCATGGACTTGGGAACAGACTTGTGGTGGCCAATGGGGAGGGGGAGGGTGTGGGATGGGCTGGGAATCTGGGGTTAAGAGATTCAAACTATTGCTTTTGGAATGGATAAGCAATGAGATCCTGCCTTACAGCACTGGGAACTATATCTAGTCACTTGTGATGGAGCATGATGGAGGATAATGTAAGAAAAAGAATGTGTATATGTATATATGACTAAGTCACTTTGCTGTACAGTAGAAAATTAACAGAACACTGCAAACCAACTATAATGGAAAAAGTAAAAATCATTTAAAAATTAAAATAAAAATAAACAATAAAAATACTATGAAGTTTTTATTCCACTATGAAATATCTACTGATCATTGTAGCATTGGTTTTATAAAATTATTATTATTGGATAAAAGAATATTATTGTCCTCTCCTAGAGAAACCCCAACTCCACCATTTTACCTATGATTGATTCATATTTTTTTATAGTTGTTTGAATCAGGGTAAAACTAAAGTCCATATGTTATAATTGGTTGACATGTTTTGAGATTTCTTTAATCCACAAGCTTACCATTTATTTTTATTTCCTGACAGTTTATTTATTAAACAAATCAGGTTGCTTGCCTTATAGAATGTTCCTCAATCTGATTTTGCCAATGTCATCATGCTCCTTGTAATGTCATTATGTTTCTCTATCCCTTTGTATTTTTTGAAAGTTAGTCAGTGATCTAGAGACTTTATCATACTCAGTTTTTATTTTATTTTTTTACAAAATTAATGTAGAGTCTCAACAGGAAGCACATTGTGTCTGGGTGTTCTTTTTTGATGCTAGCAGCCATTAAAAATACATTAATTCATTGGAAGTTACAAAATGGTGACATTATAAATCTACCAGTCCTTCTTTACTTATTAACTAGGTTACTTATTAATTAGATTACTTATATAATCACTTGGTTATCCAAAAATATAATCATTAGGAAAGGCAGAATAAATGCTTTATCCTGAATTTCACTTTTCAAAATAAGTTTTTTGATGTAATAACTTTATTTCCTAGCACCCTCTGAAGATGGCCAATGACTTTGATTTGTTTGTGTCACTATGAACTCATGGCTTCAAGTATAACACATATGTTTCAATCAACTGCGATTATTATTCTTTTGATACTCAAAATGTCCCAGCTCAGTGGGATCCTCTTCAAGTTGGTTCCTGAATCCATCTGATTTAACCCAATAGTCTTTCTGGTCTGCTTTCTGGTCTGATAAGCTGTCTTGGACATCTGTGTATCAGACCCAAAATCAACCATTTCTACAAGGATATTTGTTTCCTTTTAGTGTAAAATGGAATTCAGAAACCACAACAGGGAGCTAATATTACTCATTTCTATCAGGTTAGTGACATATTTAAAAAAAATAAAATACATCAAATATCATAATAATACTCTCAAACCAAATTTAGAACTATCTTCAGGTGTTTCTGATGAGCACAAAAAAAAAAAGGTAAGCTAAGCTTAGCCTCTCTCCAAACACAATAGTATTTTTAATCTTGTTTTTTTTAAATTAGAATCACCTGGGAAGCTTTTAAAACCCTGATGCCCAAAAAGACCTCAAATGAATAACCAAATTTTACACCTTAAGAAACTAATAAAAGAAAAGCAAATTAAGCTCAAAGCTGGTTAGAAAAAAAAATAGAAAATAATAAAGATTAGAGTGGAGATAAAATAGAAAATAGAAAGACAGCAGAATCAAGGAATCCAAAGTTGGTTCTTTGAAAATATCAGCAAAATGTTTCATTGACAAACATTTAGGTAGACTAAGAAAACAAGAGATAATGAAAATAACTAAGATCACAAGAGTCCCCGTAATGGCACAGTGGAAACAAATCCTACTAGGAACTATGAGGTTGCGGGTTTGATCCCTGGCCTCGCTCGGCAGGTTAAGGATCTGCCATTGCCGTGAGCTATAGTGTAGGTCACACACACGGCTTGGATTTGATGTTGCTGTGGCTGTGGTGTAGGGCAGCAGCTATAGCTCTGATTAGACCCCTAGCCTTGGAACCTGCATATGCTGCCTAGGTGAAGCCCTAAAAAGCAAAAATAAATAAATAAATAAATAAATAAACAAACAAACAAACAAATAAGAACTAAGATCAGTAATGAAAATGAGGCCATCACCACCAATCTTAGAGAAATATAAAAGATTATAACAGAATAATACGAACAAGTTTAAGCAAACAAATAAAATAACCTAGGTAAAGTGGACAAATTCCTAGAAACGTATAAATTACAAAGCTGACTGAAGAAGAAATAAAATATTTCAACAGACCTATAACAAGCAGAGATTGAATGAGCAATGACAAAGCTCCCAACAAAGAAGTCCAGAACCAGACGACTTCACTGGTGAATTCTACCAAATATTTAAAAAATTAACACTAATCCTTCACAACCTTCCAGAAAAAAAAAAAAAAAAAAAAAGATGAGGTAACACTTCCTAACACATTCTATTAGGCCAGAATCACGCTGATACCAAAGCCAGAGACCACAGAAAAAAGAGTAAACCAACAGTCCTTATGACTACAGGACAAAAATCCTCAACAAAACACTAGCAAACTGAATCCATCATGATATTAAAAAGATTATACACCATAATCAAATGGAATTTGTCTCAGAAATGCAAGTGTTTCAAAACACAAATGTCAGAGTTCCCATCGTGGCTCAGCGGTTAACGAACCCTGCTAGCATTCATGAGGATGCAGGTTTGATCCTGGCCTCGCTCAGTGGCTTAAGGATACGGTGTTGCCATGAGATTTGGTGTAGGTCACAGACAAGGGTCGGGTCCTGCATTGCTGTGGCTGTGGCGTAGCCTGGTGGCTATAGCTCCGACTGGACCCCTAGCCTGGGAACCTTCACATGCCGCGGGTGCGGCCCTAAAAAGACAAAAAAAAGAAAAAAAATACAAATATCAATGGATGCAATACACCACAGTAACAGAATGAAGGAAAAATTGCATACATTTTACCTGACGCAGGATAGTCACTTGACAAAATATAAAATCTTTTCACAATTAAAACATTAAGTAGGAATGGAAGGGAATTTCCTAACGTGATAAAGGAAACGTGAAAAACCCAGTTATACATACATGCATACATTCTTTTTTCTTACACTATCATGCTCCATCATTAAGTGTATGTGTAACTATGGGTTTTTCACATGTGCCCTTCATCATGTTGAGGAAATTCCCTTCCATTTCTACTCAATGTTTTAATCATGAAAGGATTTTGTCAAGTGACTATCCTGTGTCAGGTGAGATGGGTCACCTTGCTGTACAGTAGAAAACTGACAGAACACTATAAACCAGCTATAATGGAAAAAACAAAAATCATTATGAATGAAAAAAATAAAATAAAATCATGAGAATGGAAATATATATATATATATATATATGAAAAATATGATTCCAAAAAAAAACCCATAGTTAGCATTATACCTAATAGTGAAGGATTGAAAACTCTCCTCCTAAGATTGGGTTTAAGAAGACAAGGGTGCCTGCTTTCACCGTTGCTATTTAGCATTGTACTGGAAGTTCTAGCCAGATCAATTAGTCAAAAGAAAGAAATAAAAGGCATCCAAACTGGAAAAGAAGAAGTATCTATTTACATGACATAACATATTTAAAAAAAATCCTAAAGAATATACAACAGAAAACCATAGGAGCTAGTAAATGAATTCAGAAAAGTTTACAAGATCAACGCAAAAAATCATTTAAATCGATACCACTACTAACTATGGGAATGTGAGGAATAGGAAATGAAGGCTTAGTGGCAAATGATATCCTTTGGAGTGATGAAAATGTTCTGAAACTAGATAGAGTGGTGGTTTGTACAACACTGTAAATGTACTAAATGCCACTAATAAAAATAAAAAAAAACTATGTTACGTGTATTTCACAATTTTAAAAAATAGACAAAAGAAAACAAAACAAAACCTGATGCCCAGGTGACACTGCAGACCAATTACATCAGAATTTCTTAGGGTAGAACCAGGTTTCATTAGTTTCTAAAGCATAGCAGGTGGTACCCATGTGTAGCTAAAGTTAACTACTTATTTATATATAGTAAAGACGATTTTGTAAAAGGTTGGTAGGACTTATTAGAATATTTTGGGGGATATAAGTGGTATAAAGTATTATTTTATGCTTCTTATTTTCTCAATTATAGTTGATTTACAGTGTTCTGTCAATTTCTACTGTACAGCAAAGTGACCCAGTCATATATGTATGTGTGTGTGTGTGTGTGTGTGTGTGTGTGTATTATTTTTCTCACATTTTCCTCCATCATGTTCCATCACAAGTGACTGGCTATAGTTCCCTGTGCTATACAGCAGGATTGGCATAAAGTATTTATTGAGGCTAGATACTTAAAGGTATAGTGTTTTTTATAAATTGATTTTTATGTGGGTAGTACTTGAGAGTCTACCACTTAATACCTTATTTTGCAAAGTTTAATTCAATTGTGGAATGTTTTTAGCTTTATGAAGTTATTCCCTATTGCCTGAAAATTCAGTTAGAATTTTAAAATTTTAATAAATTTAGTAATCTGATTAAATGTGACTATTTTAATAATCTGAGAAAAAATGCCAGGATAAGGACAAGTTATCTTTTGCAGTGTTACTTTCCAATTGAATTATATCCTTAATCTGTACAAAATAATTTTATTTATGTTTCTAGTCTCCATGGACATCCTCCATTCCTAGCCTACTGTTGACCAGAAGCCTTACCAATAATATAAACAGCAAACACATTTTACGTTAAATATACATCTATATATATTTTATGCATTCCTGACACATCTTTTTAATTTTTTCAATATTTCTAGGCAATGCAGTACATCTGTGAGTTTTTTCAAACTGTCGCAAACCTCCAAAAAGTTTTTTCAATATATTTATTGAAAAAAATCTGCGTACAAATGGACCCAAAGTTCAAATCCATGTTGTTCAAGTTCAACTATATAAAACATAAAACTTTCCATATAAAACACAGAATATCTTCATAAACTTGGGATAGGTAGTATTCTGAGTTTCAACAAAAGCACAATCCATAAAAGAAAAAAACTGATCACCGTACTTCACTGAAATTTAAAACTTCAGTTCTGTGAAAGACACTATTAACAGAATGAAAAGACAAGCCACAATCTGAAAGAAAATATTTACAATTCACATATCTGACAAAGGAACTGTATCCAAAATATACACAGAAATCTCAAAACTCAATAATAATAACCAACCAATGAAACAGTAGATAAAATATTTGAAGACACTGCACCAAAGAAGATATCCACATAGGAAATGAACACATGAAAAGACGCCCAACACCATCAGTCATTAGTTAAATGAAAACTAAAACAATGACATCCCACCATAAACTTATTATAGTGGTTAAAATTAAAACTACACCAAGCACTAACAAGGATGTGATGCAACTAAAACTTTCATACTTTACTGATAAGAATGCAAAATGGTACAGAAACCAGAAAAATTGTCTTGCAGTTTCTTAAAAATATAAAAATATCATTTGACCCAGCAATCCCATTTATTGGTATTTATCCTAGAGAAATAAAAATGTATGTTCACACGAAAACCTACAAATAAATGTTTAAAGCATTATTATTCGCATGTTCCAAAACTAGGGAAAAAACTACACATTCTTCAAAAAAAAAATGAATAAACAAATTATGGAACAGCCATATAGGAGAATACTCCCCATCAATAAAAAAGAGGAAACCACAGATCTACACAACAACATGAATTTCTAATATATCATGCTAAGTGAAAGAAGCTAGACTTAAAAGGTTACATACAAGATAGCACTGTTTATACAACTCTCTGGAGGCAAATTGTAGGGATAGGGAACAGGTCAGTGGTTGCCCAGTGTGATAGTTAATTTTATGTGTCAACTTCACTGGGTCACCGGAAGCCAGATATTTGGCTAAACAATATTTCTAGGTTTGTCTGTAAAGGTATTTCCAGGTAAGATTAGCACTGAATCTGCAGTCTCAGTAATACCAACTATTCTCCCCAACGTGCAGCATACAGGGCCCATTAAGGATCAGAACAGAACAAAAGGAAAAGGGATGGAAAATTCATTCCTTCTCTACCTGACTGCTGGGCTGGTGCAGTGTTCTTCTCCCATACTTGGACTGGATTTATACCATCTTCTCCCCAGGTTCTCAGGCCTTCAGACCAAGGCTAAATTAGTCCACCAGCTTGTTAGGGTGTCCAACTTGCAGACTGCACATTGTAGGACTTTTCAGCCTCCATAACTGAGTGCACCAATTCCTTTTAATAAATAAAAACCAATCAATCAATCAATCCTATCGGTTCTGTTTTTCTGGAGAACCCTAAAACAGATTTTGGTACCAAAAGTGGGCTGCTCATGTAACTAACAAAACCTAAAAAGGTGGGAGCAGCCTTGGAACCAGATAGAGGCTGGAAGAGTTTTAAAGTATGTGCTAGCAAGGAACTCTCTCTAATCACTTGTGATGGAAAAAAAAAAGAATGTATAAAAATGTGTAACTGGGTCACTTTGCTGTACAGCAGAAATTGACAGAACATTGTAAATCAACTATAATAAATTTTTTTTAAATAAAGTATGTACTAGGAAAAATCAATATTGCCATGAATTTAAAGAGGATTCTGGTGAGGACTCAGAAAGACAAGAGGAATGCTGAAGAAAACCAGGGACCCGTGAAGCATGCTCAGCTCTCAACAAAGGAGCCCAACTCTCCTTGCTCTCTTCTATGAAATGCCTAGAGAAGCTTCTGACAGTGTAACAGCAGGAGCAGAGAATATCTATGGCAACCTCCTATCACCCTCAATATCCTATTACGTCTTTCTAATCCTCCAAACACTTTAGAAAAGGTTGCTTTTATTTGTGTTTGTGGGCCAATCAACAAAGACTTATATATGATATTTGAATGCCAGTATATGAAAGATAATAATAGACTTAAGCAGCATACGTTACACTTAAAAATTCTTGAAAAAGTGACTCCACATCACACTTTAAATTTTAAACCATGGACTGCCCACCCTTGCTACCTTTCAACTGTTCACTGATGCAATCTTTATAGGTAACTTCGTTTGCCCTACACCACTTCTTCAGTCCTTTTCCTCCTGACTTCTTAAGAATTTATAGTCTCTTACAATACTCCCTCTTAGGATTTTCCCAAAACTTTAGACTAAAAAACTAAGTTAAATAGCTCCCTATTTTGGCTGCTGTTAGTTATTCCTCTTGGTTTTCCCAGTAACGCATGTCTCCATTCCACATAACATTGCCTCAAAATAAAAAATGCAGATATTCTTCAGCCTCACAATATCCTTTCCAGGAATCCCTCCTACAGCAATACTTTTATAAGTTTGTGCCCTGTAACACTATTTGCCACTTTAAAGAAAAAATGGAAATGACAAAATATCCACCTTTGAGAGAATTATTTAACTGATTGTGGCACATTTACTCTATGAATGCTATGCAATCATTAAAAAAGGAGATAAAAATCTGTATACAGTGCAGTGAAAGCATTATAGAGGGGAAAAAGGTATACGTGGTGCATTGCATTACATTGAAGAATAATGTTAAGGTGTATATATGCCTAGAAAAATACCAGGAAGCATACAGACCAAACTTTCAAGGGTTAAGAGATACTCATGGGGTGTAAGATGGACCAAGACCATTCTGTTTCTGCGCTGAATTATTTTATATCAAATTTGTGTTAATGTTGCATTTTAAAAAATACTGTTTTTTTAACCTGCAAGACCTTGACAAACATATTCATTAGGCTAAGGCTAAACTTCCTCAGAAAACTGGTCTCTCATATTACCGTTTTATTTTCTTCAGCACACAAATTGTGATTATCACATTAAACATTTTTATTCTCTCTCTCCCATTGAAGGTAATAGAGCAGGGATCACATTTGCCTTTTATTGTGTCTCACATGTTGAAGGTTCTCAGTAATTATTTGCCTCCAGAAAGACTTAAGAGTTGTAGTTATATTCTACACATCAAGGAGTAACACGTACAAGGTAGATCTCCTGTTCCTATTAAGGTGAAGCTGACAGTGGCTCTTCACCCTTAGGAGTGGTACAGAGCCAGAACAGAGGGCATTGGTAAATGTTTCTTAAATTAATGAATGAAAATAAGCACCCCTTAATATACAGGAACAACGAAAATGATACACATACGTTTATAACAGAGAAATGGATGTGGAGCCATAAACGTTCTCAGCGTTCAGAGATTCCGAAGCTAAAACTACGGAACTTTGCCAGGGTAGAGTGGAATGTCAGATCGGCCGACCGGGGAGAAAAGTAAGAACCACAATCCTGGAAGAGCCAGATGTACAAAGGAAAAAGCAAGGCTCTGCAGCTGTGACGATCCTGTAGGAAACTGAGCTATGCTCAGAGGAACAGCGCAAAGTGACTGCTAATGAGAGGAGCAAACGGCTGTACAGAACTCTACCTTTCCACCCAAGAACTCAACTGTGAGACCAAGAAAGCTTTCGGTGCTAATGGCCTGCGTCATCCTGATGCGCCCGAATCAGAAAAAGGGGAAGTTTGCCTGGTGATGGGAAAGGACCGGGGGTCACGTGACACACTTTGGTTCACCCTTCCCTTCCAGCGGAAGAAGCTATAGAGTCAGATTGATAAATCCAGAAAGAAAGTTATCTGTACTAAATAAGATTTTAGAAGGATCTAACATAAATGCATTGTATCTATGTCTACATTTCGCTTTTACCTTTTTTCACAGGTATCCTAATGTGCGGTTGCCCAAACAAAAGATGGCCCTACAGGGGCTGGGTCTTACCATAGAGACTTACCATAGAGACTGAGGCCTCGAAGAGCCCAGAGTGGGAGTCAGTGGGCGGGACAAACGCCCTGTCAACTGGCTTCCGTCAAGGAAGCTTGGGGCGGGGCCTGAGCTTGAGCGAAGATGGTGGAGGAGGAGAGTCTCCGCGTGGTTCGCTGTGGCGGCAGCGAGTTAAACTTCAGGAGAGCGGTGTTCTCTGCGGATTCTAAGTATGGGGGCGCCGCGTTTTGCCGCCGGGCTGAAGGGCGTGAGTCTCCGGGAGGAGGGAAGGAGAGGAAGAACTATCCGGCGCGTCTGGACCGGCGGTTCTGGTCTCGGGGAAGGGGCGCGTGTGCGGGACACACTGGGCCCCTGGAGAGCGAACCGGTGGCTGTAAAAGGAATGAGAAACCCGTTAGTCCCGTGGCGCTGCAGGCTGGGGCGCGCTTCTCCCCTTTTCAGACCTGCAGGTAGATTGAGGGGCCTCGGGGCGGACCCACGTGTCTAGAATCGGCTGGTCGTTGGGGCGGCTGGAAAGTGGTCCAGGTTAAAGATGTCTGTGCGTCTGCTCTTGCAATACTACGAGGAGTATCCCTCTTTGGGACCGAATCATGATTTGAAATCACTGAACAATTAAAGATTGGAAGTTCTCTACGCATCCTACCCCCTAAAAAGGCGTTCTGGCTACCTTTTTGGAGATTTGCATGAAAAATATTCGATTCTGTGTGTGATAAAAGCTTACTTAAGCCCTGGTCCCTTTCCTCAGAAATTCAGCGTAGCTCGAAGCTAAACTAGCGAGTTCAAAACCTGGCTCATCCATTGTGTGTCTCTGCAGGTTCTCAATCTCTGCCTCAGCTGCCTCGTTTCTAAAACGGGAATATTTGGTAGTGCATCTCACAGAGTTATTGAGAGGATTAAGTGCCTAAATACAGAGCACATCAAACAGTGCCTGGCACTGTTATTGCTATATTGTCAGTGTCATCTAGAAGTGACAAAATGTAGAAAGATTTTCAAATTACTCAGGGATAGACAGTTAAAAACCCTTTCTATCTTACAAAAGTAGAGGTAGTGGTCTATGAAGGTTTGTATGACCACAAATATCTTGTTTATGGGTGTTTAGCAGATAGTTATTGAATGTATGCATGCATGTGTGACTGAAGGAGTTTTCATAAATTAGCTTAGAGGCCAAAAAAAAAAAGAATCCTTGGTCTGTACGATAAAGAGGGCTTTGTTGATACTTGTGAATCAAAGGAAGAAACTGAGGCTTAAAGAAATTGCCAAAGTTTTACCACTTTGAAATTATATCCAGTTTCTTCCTCCAGTGTACTGTTTTCTACACCTTATTCGTTATATTGGGATCCGTTGTATCTCATTTGTTAAATTCTACAGTTCATTTTTAAGTACTTGGCTACGTAATTAAAACAAGCTGAGGTGACAAAAGTAAAATAAGTCCACTATTGATCCTACCTTCCAGAGCTTTCAGTCTAGTGAGGAAAAGAAAATACTCAGTAACAGATGAGTTACTCATAGGCTATGAGAAACAGACGGTACTTCAAACTAGAAGGATGGAGCAGATTGATGAGAAAGTAATATCTAGGCTAGACATAAACAGGTGTGTGGTATTTTGATTAAGGGATATGCATGGAAGGCATTCCAGATACATGCACAGTATAAGCAAAGAGCTGAGATACCGTTAGTAGGAATGGTATATGAAGAGGGTTAGTGGAAATAAGATTGGAAAAGGAACATAGAGTCAGTTCTTGGTTGTTGTTTAGTCTGAAGAGTATTTTTTAATAAGGTGTTGGGAGAGGAGGGTAATATGATTGCATTTCTTCAAGAATATTAATCTGAAAACCATGTGTAAAACTACATAACATGCAGTGAAAGACAAAAGGCAGGTAAGCTAGTATATTTAAGGTACAGTGGTGGCATAAAAGGTGTTACACAGTGAAGTTTCCCTTAAGCTGTAGGATCTTAAAAAATTAACAAGAGTTTGCCTCTTCCATGATATTGGAGGGGGGCATCAATGCAAAGTGAGCAGCTTGAAATTGGGGTGAGGGGGAGAGTTGTCATGTGTGTAAGGTCAGTACACTTGAAGCATATGGTAAAGGGGAGTGATGAGAGAAAAGTCTAGACGATTATAGACCAAGGTTAATAAGGCTGATCCAGGCATCCCAGCAAGAAATGACTTTGGCCAGAACCAAGGTAATATTGAAGATGAGGAAAAAAGACAGAGTCTTGGAGTAATTTAGCAATTAGGATTAACAAGAAGTTGTTGGATTCATATTGGGCCTGTAGAGTTTAAAGTACCTTTAAAATCACCAGGCAAACATAGCAGGTGTTAGGTAGCAGTCTCATAGGGAAGGTCTGTGTGTGGATCGACTGGCGCTGATCTGGAATGAAAGATGAGGGAAGGCTTCCAGTGGAAAGAACCCTGAGCTGAATCTTCAAGTAGTAGTCAAAAAGAAAGAGTTCTGAGATAAAGGCAGAATGTGCAAAGGTATGGTATTTCGGGGTGGGGGTGTTGCATTCAGTTATTCTCTGCCAAGGAGTAAGGAGAGGAAGTTACTTAACTGTGGTAGCGTTAAGGGCCACACCCATGGCATATGGGGTTCCCAGGCTGGGGATCGAATCTGAGCTGTAGCTGCCAGCCTTTACCGCAGCCACAGCAACAGAGGATCTGAGCTGCATCTGCGACCTGCACCACAGCTCATGGCAACGCCAGATCCTTAACCCACTGAGCGAGGCCAGGAATTGAACCTGCAACCTCATGGTTCCTAGTCGGACTCTTTTCCACTGCACCACAATGAGAACTCCCTGTAATAATAGTTTTTTTTTTTAATTTTTTTTCTTCTTTTTCTTTTTTCAACCACAGCATGCATTAGCTTGATGTGGCATCTCAGTTCCCAGATCAAGGATCAAACCCAGGCCACAGTGGTGAAAGTGCTAAGTCCCAACCACTAGACCACCAGGGAACTTCCTTGTAACAATGTTTTACTGGTTCATTTTATCTAAATAGTTTATAAAAACTTTGAAGATTGGGCAGGTTCTATTTTAGCAAACTGGATTGGACATTGGTAATCAAAAATAAATAGGGCCTCTGCCCCATAGGAGCTTATGGCCAGATAAGGGAGATAGATATTTATATAAATGAGGAATTTCAACACAGTTTGAAAATACTTGATCCAATCATGCCCGGGATACTTTGGAAACACAGAGAAGAGATCCAGTCTAAGGGAGTACCTTCTATGGTGTATGGGAAAGCACCGTGGTGGACGTGTGCATTGTTAGATGTATTAAGCGGAGAGAAAAAAATTTTTGATAGGTTATAGAAGATTTGCAGTTCTGAGCTTTGTATTATGGTTATATTATGAAAAAAGCGAAATATCACCGCACCCCAGTTTAAACAGTTAATAATTTCGTAGCCTCTGCTATATGGAAAAAAGCCACTTATCCAGAAAAGCAAAAACAAAACCAGCATTTCAACAATAAGAAAAAGAACTGTCCAAAAGTTTTTATACTATGCTATGTAAGAGACCTTACTGACTAGAGAGGATCTTTGACTTAGTATTTGTAAGCTGATGTCCCCAATGAATGATGGAGAGTTGGAGAACAGGGGAGGACACTGCTTTTAGCAAAACCACTGCAGAATAATGGCTGATAAAGAGTGCCTAGCACAGTGTCTACATCTGTTAGTGAACAAGCAACTTGGTTAAGTTGGCTGTTTATGCAGGCTGATTTCCTCTGCCCCTGGAATAGGTCAGAGTTATGACTTTGGCATCATTGATTTACCTTTTTTTTTTTGTCTTTTGTCTTTTTAAGGCCACACCTGCAGCATATGGAGGTTCCCAGGCTAGGGGTCGAATGGGAGCTATAGCGACTGGCCTACAACACAGCCACAGCAACACAGGATCCAAGCTGCGTCTGCAACCTACACCACAGCTCATGGCAACACCGGATACTTAACCCACTGAGCAAGGCCAGGGATCAAACCCTCTCAACCTCGTGGTTCCTAGTCAGATTCGTTAACCACTGCTCCATGACGGGAACTCCTGATTTACTTTTTAGAATTGATTAAACAGACATCTTAAATATCCCTGTAAATTGAAGCAGCACAATTTGAATGTACAGTTCTTAAACTATTATTTTTAATGAAATCTCTATTGCATGTTAGAGGTTTTTTTCATGTACAGTAAAATGATTATAGTATCTATATAGTATGTGAAACTTATTTTTCTTATTTCCAGGTATATCTTCTGTGTCTCTGGAGACTTTATTAAAGTTTATAGCACAGCTACAGAAGAATGTGTACACATATTGCAAGGGCATAGAAATCTGGTGACTGGAATCCAGCTCAACCCCAACAACCATCTACAGGTGTTAAACAGTTTACAATTGAGTATTTTAATTTTGGTTTTATTGTTGCCAGAAAAATTTGAATTGAATTTGGCTGGAAAGCTTTCTAGGTTATGATCAGGGAACTGTCTATTTTGATTCCTTTTTTTTTTTTTGTCTTTTTGCCTCATCTAGGGCCACACCCACGGCATATGGAGGTTACTAGGCTAGTGGTCTAACAGGAGCTGTAGCTGCCGGCCTTCGCCACAGCCACAGCAACGCAGGATCCAAGCCGCATCTGCAACCTACACCACAGCTCACTGCAGTGCCAGATCCTTAACCCACTGAGCAAGGCCAGGCATCGAACCCACAACCTCATGGTTCCTAGTTGGATTCGTTAACCACTGAGCCACGACGGGAACTCCTATTTTGATTTCTGGTGCAAGATACTTTTCACTTATTTTTAATTATTAAAATAGGGTCACTGCCTAGAGCTATATTGTTCACAAAGTATTCTGTGAACCATTTGTTCACAGGATGCTAAGAGGTATTAGTTGCAAAAGGGGGTTCTTGTTTGTATGAGTTACTGAAATTCGGGATTTGGCATAATTAAATGAAATCTTTTTTTTCATTGAAGTATAGTTGATTTACAGTGTGTTAATTTCTGCTGTACAGCAAAGTGATTCAGTTATACATATATATATATATACACTTTTTTCTCATATGCTTTTTTTAAATTATTCTTTTCCATTATGGCTTATCATAGGACATTGAATATTGTTCTCTGTGCTTACTGTAGGACTTTGTTGTTTAATAGCTTATTATAGCTCTCCATGTATAATAGCTTACATCTGCTAACCCCAGCCTCCTATTCCCTCCCTCCTCCAGCCCCCTCCCCCTTGGCAACCACAAGTCTGTTCTTTGTCCCTGAGTCTCTTTCTGTTTCATAGACAGGTTCTGTTATATTTTAGATTGCACATATAAGTGATATGATGTGTTATTTGTCTTTCTCTTCTGACTTATTTCACTTGGTATGATAAGCTCTGGTGCATCTGTATTGCTGCAAATGGTATTATTTTGTTCTTTTTTATTCTGTTGTATATATAATGTATACCACATCTTTATCCATTCATCTGTCGATGTTCATTTAGATTTAGGTTGTTTTCATGACTTGTCTATTGTAAATAGTGCTGCTGTGAACATAAGGGTACGTGTATCTTTTTGAATTATAGTTCTCTGGATATATGCCTAGGAGTAAGATTGGTGGGTCGTATGGTAACTCTGTCCTTAGTGTTCTGAGGAACCTCTATACTGTTTTCCACAGTGGCTATATCAACTTATATTCTCACCAGCAGTGTTAGAAGGGTTCTCTTTTCTGCATACCCTCTCCAGCACTTGTTATTTGTAGACGTTTTTATTTTATTTTATGTTTGTAGTTAAGGAAATTTTAATAAAAGATCTGTTTACAAAGGTGTAAACAGTGTTTAAAAAACCTTAACAAGGGGACACCATGGTACCCATGGGCTAAGCACGTCTGGAAGTTTCTGTTACCCTTTGGCTCCCAGGGGCAAAGACTGGAAACTGTTACTGGAATCCACAGAGATGTAACTTTAAGAGAGGGACCCCAACAGGAGACAAGCACAACCAGCCTTTAGCCACACCAAGAAGAGACCAGGGTGAATAAAATATCCGGACTCTTCTGCCCTTCAGTTAACCAAAGCCAGTTTGTAAGATTGATAGAGTTCATACAGGTCAGATTCCCTGCACACTGAACAGGTGAAAAGTGGAGAGCAGATTTGGATGAGCAAATAGAGCTAATGTGTGGCAGGATGCGTGGGAGAAGAGAAGAAAGGGATGAGGCTGGAGTGGAACTTTTCCTTTCTCCACACCTGAGACTTTATTGATACCACTGAAGGCTTCTGAAAAGCATGACATAAATAATTCTGATTTGGAAATAATTATCTTGTAGTAGCAGTATTTAGGATATACTGAAAGGGAGAAAGCCAGGAATCTAGTTAAGAATACAGTGTCCATTCTTCCTTAAATATAAAGGTTGTTGGGAGGATCAAATCAAATAAGATCATTTCTGTATTAGATTCTTGACTGCAGGAACAAGTGTTACGTAAGGTATGGATAGATGAGAATACCTAAGCACTGATTTCTATAAAATGAGAATAATAACACAGCTCTCAAGAATTAAATGAGGGAGTTCCCAGTGTGGCTCAGTGGTAATGAATCCGACTAGTATCCGTGAGGACACAGGTTCGATCCCTGGTCTCATTCAGTGGGTCAGGGATCCAGCATTGCCATGAGCTGTGGTGTAGGTTGCAGACACAACTCGGATTTAGTCATGTCTGTGGCGTAGGCCAGCAGCTGCAGCTCTGATTCATCCCCTATGCTGCGTGATGGCCCTGTAAACCTTTTTAATAATGGCCACTCTAACCTATGTGAGGTGGTACCTCATAGTTTTGATTTGTATTTCTCAAATAATTAGCAGTGTTGAACATTTTTTCATTTGCCTTTTGGCTATTTGTATTTCTTTGGAGAAATGTCTGTTTAGGTTTTCTGCCCACTTTTCATTTGGGTTGTTTGGTTACTTTTGTTGTTGTTGAGTTATATGAGCTGTTTGTATATTTTGGAAATTAAGCCCTTTTCAGTTCCAACACTTGCAAATATTTTCTCTCATTCTGTAGGTTGTCTTTTTGTTTCATTTATACTTTCCTATACAAAAGCTTATGAATTTCATGATGTCCCATTTGTTTATTTTTGTTTTTATTTCTGTTGCATTGGGAGATTGACCTTAGGAAATATTGGTACCATTTAAGTCAAAGAATGTTTTGCCTACGATCTCTTCTAGGAGGTTTTTTGTTTTTTGTGGGGGTTTTTTGCCTTTTTGCCTTTTCTAGGGCTGCACTCGTGGCATATGGTGGTTCCCAGGCTAGGGGTCTAATTGGAGCTGTAGCCGCCAACCTACACCACAGCAATGCAGGATCCAAGCCGCGTCTGCAACCTACACCACAGCTCACGGCAACACCAGATCCTTAACCCCCTGAGTGAGGCCAGGGATTGAAACCCCAGCCTCATGGTTCCTAGTTGGATTTGTCAACCATTGAGCCACGATGGGAACTCCTCTTCTAGGAGTTCTATGGCGTCATGCCTTATGTTTAAGTCTTTTTAGGCATTTTGAGGTTTTTTGGTTTTGTGCGTGTGCATTTTATTTTTTTATTTGTTCATTTGTTTTGTCTTTTGTCTTTTTAGGGCCACACCCATGGCATATAGAGGTTCCCAGGCTAGGGGTCTAATCGGAGCTGTAGCTGCTGGCCTACGCCACAGCCACAGCAATTCCAGATCCAAGCCACGTCTGCAACCTACACCACAGCTCACTGCAGCACCGGATTCTTAACCCACTGAGCAAGGCCAGGGATTGAACCCACAACCTCATGGTTCATAGTTGGATTCGTTTCCACTCTGCCACAACAGGAACTGCCTGTTGTTTGTTTTTAGGGCTGCACCTACAGCATATGGAAATTCCCAGGCTAGGAGTTAGTCAGAGCTACAGCTGCTGGGCATAGCCATAGCAACACGGGATCCAAGCCACATCTATGACCCACACCACAGCTCACGGCAGTGCTGCATCCTGGACCCACTGAGCAAGACTAGGGATCAAACCCACATCTTCATGGCTACTAGTTGAATTTGTTTCCACTGAGCCACGACAGGAACTCCCTGGGTTTTTTTTTGAGGAAGACATGTATAGCTGTGAAAGTCCCTCTGAGAACTGCTTTTGCTGCATTCCATAGATTTTGTATGGTTGTATTTTCAATGTTATTTGTCCCAAGGTATTTTTTAATTTTCTCTTTGATTTTATTGTTGACCTATTGGGTTTCTTTTACTAGAATATTGTTGATTTTCCATGTAACCTTTTTTCTTTCATCCTGTTTCTTTCTGTGGTTGATTTCTAGTTTCATGCCATTGTGATCAAAAAAGATTCTTGAAATAATTTCTGTACTCTATTTGTTGAAGCTTGTTTTGTGCTCTAGTATGTGGTCAGTCATAGAGAATGTACCATGTGCACTTGCATGTGTATTCTGTTTTGTTTTTTGTTTTTTTTTTTTTGGTATGTAATGTCCTGAAATTCAATGAAGTCTGACTGTACTGTTGTGTCATTTAGGATATCTGTTGTCTTATTGATTTTTTTTGGAAAAGATCTGTCCATTGATGTCGGTGGGGGGTTAAAATCTCCTACTGCTTTTGTATTCCCATCAATTTCTCCTTTTACGCCTCTTAGAATCTGTTTTATGTATTTTGGTGCTCCTATATTGGGGGCATAGATGTTGATGGGTATAATATCCTCTTCTTGAATTGATTCTTTTATCATTAGTGTTCTTTATCTCTATGGCTTTGTTTTGAAATCTGTTGTCTGATATGAGTATTGCAACTCCCACTTTGTCATTTCCATTGTCATGAAATATCTTTTTCTGTCCCCTCACTTTTAATTTATATGTGTCCATTGCCCTAAGATGGGTCTCTTGTAGACAACATATTGTAAGCTCTTGTTTTTTTAATGTATTCTGCCATTCTGTGTCTTTTGATTGGAGCATCCAATTGACATTTAAGGTAATTATTGATAGATAATTGTTGCCATGTTAAGCCTTGTTTTCCCATTGATTCTCTGTTTTTCCTTTGTTCCTTTCTTTTTGTTTTTCCTTTTGTGGTTTGATGATTTTCTTTTGTACTGTAGTTACATTCTCTTCTTTTTAGTTTTTGTGAGAATCTGTTGTGTTTTTCTTTTGCAGTTTCCCTGTTTTGCAAATATGTTAACCCTTCCTATATCTACTTGCCTTAGACTGGTAGTCGTATAGGCTCAAATACACTCTGGTGGGAAAAACTATACATTTTCTTACTCTCCTCTCCTGCATTTTATGTTTTTGATGTCCTCTTTTATATCTCTATGTTCAACCTTTTGCTGTTCACCTGGTTATCATCACTTTTACAGAAAGTTTTTTCTCCTTTTTTTAATCTTTGTACAGGAACTTATTTAAATGCCTGTAGACTGTTCTCCTTATCTTTACTCTTGCAATTTTTATTAAAATATGTCTTGGTGTAGGTCTGTTTTGTTTCAACTTGTCTAGGACCCTCTGTGCTGTGGGATCCAGCAACATGGGATCCAAGCCACATCTTCGACCTACACCACAGCTCACAGCAATGCCAGATCCTGGAACCACTGAGCAAGGCTAGGAATCAAACCCACATCTTCATGGCTACTAGTTGGATTTGTTTCCACTGAACCATGGCAGGAACTCCCTGGGTTTTATTTTTGAGGAAGACGTGAATGACTGTGAACATCCCTCTGGGAACTGCTTTTGCTGCATTCCATAGATTTTGTGTGGTTGTGTTTTCAAGGTTATTTGTCCCAAGATACTCATTTCCACTGTGCCACAATAGGAACTCACTGTTGTCTTATTTCACTAAGTATAGTACTCCTGGGTCCATCCTTGTTTTAGATGACAGAATGTTATCCTTTTTAATGGCTAAGTGATATTCTTTAATATGTGTATGCATGCACACACACCCCTGCATCTGTATCCATTCATCTATTGACGGACACTTGGACACTTGGGTTGCTTCCATATCTTAGGTATAAAATAATGCTGCTGTGAACATTGAGGTGCATGTTTCTTTTTGAACTAGTGTTTCTATTTTTTACAGAAGTATATTTAGGAGTGGAATTGCTGCAAGTTATTTGTAGACTTCTTGATGATAGCCCTTCTTGACAGCTGTAAGGTGATATCTAATTGTGATTTTGATTTTCATGTCTAATAATTAGCTGTGTTGAGCATATTTTCATGTGCCTGTTAGCAATATGTATATTTTCTTTGGAAAAATATCTGTTTGGATCTACCCAGTTTTTATTACAGTTGTTTGTTTTTTTGAATTGTATGTTTATGTGTTTTTGATATTAACCCCTAATCAGTCATCCCTATCATTTGGAAATACTTTCTTCCATTTGGTAGTTTGCCTTTCTGTTTTGCCTGTGGTTTCCTTTGCTGTGCAAAAGCTTTTAAATTTAATTAGGTCCCATTTGTTTATTTTTTTCTTTTTTTTATTTATTTTTCCTTAGGCAACAAATCAAAAAAATACATTGCTGCAATTTATGCCTATCATTTCTTCTAGGACTTTGATGGTTTCGAATCCTACGTTTAGATCTTTAATCCATTTTGAGGGTTTTTTTTTTTTTAATATGGTATGAGGAAATGTTCTAATTTCAGTCATATATATGTAGCTGTCCAGTTTTTCTAGCACCATTTATTGAAGATTCTCTCTTTACTCCTTTGTCATATATTTTTTTGTAATTAATAAGTTTTATTACAATTATAGGTGTACAAAAATCATCACAACCAAATTTTATAGCATTTCCATCCCGAACCCTCAGTGCCTCCCCCCCACTCCCCAACTTGTCCAATTTGGAAACCCTAAGTTTTCTGAACTCTGTGAGTCCGTATCTGTTCAGCAAAGAAGTTCGTTGTGTCCTTTTTTTAGATTCCACATGTAAATGGTAGCATTTGATGTTGGTGTCTCATTGTCTGGTTTCACTTTGCATGATAATTTCTAGGTCCATCCTTGTTATAAATGCTGTTACTTTGTTTCTTTTAATGGCTGAGTAATATTCCATTGTGTATATGTACCACATCTTCCACATCTTCCCTATCCATTCCTCTGTCAATGGACATTTAGGTTGTTTCCATGTCTTGGCTATTGTATACAGTGCTGCAATGAACACTGGATTACATGTGTCTTATTGAGTCGTGGATTTCTCTGGATAGATGCCCAGGAGTGGGATTGCTGGATCAAATGGTAATTCTATATTTAGTTTTCTAAGGAATCTCCATACTGTTTCCCACAGTGTTTGCACCAGTTTGCATTCCCACCAACAGTGTAATAGGGTTCCTTTTTCTCCCCACCCTCTCTAGCACTTACTGTTTGTAGACTTTTTGATGATGGCCATTCTGGCCTGTGTAAGGTGGTACCTCATAGAGGTTTTGATTTGCATTTCTCTAATGAGGAGTGATGTTGAACATCTTTTCATGTGTTTATTTGCCATCTGTGTGTCTTCTTTGGAGAATTGTCTCTCTAGTTCCTCTGCCCATTTTTTGATGGAGTCATTTGTTTTTTTGGTATTGAGCTGTAGGAAGTGTTTGTAAATTTTGGAGATTAATCCCTTTTCAGTTGATTCATTTGCAAGTACTTTCTCCCATTGTGTGGTTTGTCTTTTCGTTTTGTTTAGGGTTTCCTTAGCTGTGCAGAAACTTTGAAGTTTAATGAAGTCCCATTTGTTTATTTCTCTTTGTATTGTCCTTACTCTGGTACATGGATCTGAGAAGATGTTGCTATCATTTATGTCAGAGAGTGTTTGGCCTATGTTTTCCTCTAAGAGTTTGATAGTATCAGGTCTTATATCTAGATCTTTAATCCATTTTGAGTTTATTTTTGTGCATGGTGTTAGGAAGTGTTCTAGTTTCATTTTTTTACATGTAGCTGTCCAGTTTTCCCAGCACCACTTATTGAAGAGGCTGTCTTTTGTCCAATGTATATTCTTGCCTCCTTTGTCATAGATGAGTTGATTATAGATGCATGGGTTTAATTCTGGGCTTTCTATCCTGTTCCACTGATCTATATTTCTGTCTTTGTGCCAGTACCATACGGTTTTGATGACTGTAGCTTTGTAGTAGAGTCTGAAGTCAGGGAGCCTGATTCCTCCAGCTCCATTTTTCTTTTTCAGGATGTCTTTGGCTATTATGGGCTTTTTGTGTTTCCAAAGAAACTTTAAAATATTTTGTTCTAGTTCTGTGAAAAAGGTCGTTGGTATTTTGATAGGGATTGTATTGAATGCATAGATTGCCTTGGGAAGTATAGTCTTTTTGATAATATTGACTCTTCCAATCCAAGAGCATGGTATGTCTTTCCATCTGTTCATGTCATCCTTGATTTCTTTCATCAGCATCTTATAATTTTCAGAGTACGGGTCTTTTGTCTCTTTAGGCAGGTTGATTCCTAAGTATTTGATTCTTTTTGATGCGATGGTAAATGGGATTGCTTCCCTAATTTCTTTCTGATCTTTCATTGTTAGTATATAGAAATGCAGTTGATTTCTGTGTATTAATTTTGTATTCTGCAACTTTGCCAAATTCATTGATGAGCTCTAACAGTTTCCTGGTAGAGTCTTTAGGATAGTATCATGTCATCTGCAAATAGTGATAGTGTTACTTCTTCCTTTCCAATTTGGATTCCTTTCATTTCTTTTTCTTCTCTGATTGCTGTAGCTAGGACTTCCAAAACGATCTTGAATAGTAATGTCAAGAGTGGACATCCCTGTTTTGTTCCTGATCTCAGTGGGAATTCTTTCAGCTTTTCACCATTAAGAATGATATTAGCTCTGGTTTTGTCATAGATGGCTTTTATTATGTTGAGGTAGTTTCCCTCTATGCCCACTTTCTGAAGGGTTTTTATCAGAAATCGGTTTTGGATTTTGTCAAAGGCTTTTTCTGCATCTATTGAGAGGATCATATGGTTTTTATTCTTCAGTTTGTTAACGTGGTGTATCACACTGATTGATTTGCGGATATTGAAGAATCCTTGCATTCCTGGGATAAATCCCACTTGATTGTGGTGTACAGTCCTTTTAATGTATTGTTGGATTTGGTTGGCTAGTATTTTGTTGAGAATTTTTGCATCTATGTTCATCAGTGAGATTGGCCTGTAATTTTCTTTTTTTGTGGTATCTCTGTCTGGTTTTGGGATCAGAGTGATGGTTGCCTCAGAGAATAAGTTTGGGAGTGTTCCTTCCTCTGCAATTTTTTGGAAGAGTTTCAGAAGGATAGGTGTTAGCTCTTCTCTACATGTTTGATAGAATTCACCTGTGAAGCCATCTGGTCCTGGACTTTTGTTTGTTGTTTTTTCACAGATTCAGTTTCAGAGTTTGTGATTGGTCTATTCATATTTTCTATTTCATCTTGGTTTAGTCTTGGGAGATTGTACTTTTCTAAGAATTTGTCCGTTTCTTCTGAGTTTTCCATTTTATTGCCGTATAGTTGCATATAGTAGTCTCTTATGCTCCTTTGTATTTCTGTGATGTCTGTTGTTACTTCTTTTTCATTTCTAGTTTTATTGATTTGTGTCCTCTCTCTTTTTTTTTGATAAGTCTGGCTAAGGGTTTATCAATTTTGTTGATCTTTTCAAAGAACCAGCTTTTAGTTTCATCGATCTTTTCTATGGTTTTCTTTATTTGTTTCATTGATTTCTGCTCTGATCTTTATGATTTCTTTTCTTCTACTAACTTTAGGTCTTGTCAGTTCTTCCCTCTCTAGCTGCTTTAGATGTAAAGTTAGGTTGTTTATTTGAGCTTTTTCTTGTTTCCTGAGGTAGGCTTGTATTGCTATAAACTTTCCTCTTAGAACTGCTTTTGCTGCATCTCATAGGTTTTGGAGTGTCGTGTCTTTGTTGTCATTTGCTTCTAGGTATTTTTTAATTTCCTCTGATTTCTTCAGTGATCCATTGAGTATTTAGTAGCGTGTTGTTTAGTCTCCATGTATTTGTATTTTTGGCCATTTTTTTCTTGTTGTTGATTTCCAGTCGTATAGCATTTTGGTCAAAGATGCTTGAAATGATTTCAGTTTTCTTAAAGTTACTGAGGCTTGATTTGTAGCCCAGGATGTGATCATTCTTAGAGAATGTTCCATGTGCACTTGAGAAGAATGTGTATTCTGTTGCTTTTGGATGGCATGTCCTATAAATATCTGTTAAGTCCATCTGATCTAATGCTTCATTCAGGGCCTGTGTTTCCTTATTGATTTTGTGTCTGGATGTTCTCTCCATTGCTGTAAGTGGGGTGGTGTTGAAGTCCCCCACGATGATTGTGTTATTGTTGATTTCTCCTTTTAAGGTTGTTAGCAGTTGCCTTATATATTGTGGTGATCCTATGTTGGGTGTGTAGATATTTAAAATTGTTATATCTTCTTCTTGGATTGATCCTTTGATCATTATGTAGTGCCCTTCCTTGTCTCTTAAAATATCCTTCATTTTAAAGTCTATTTTGTCTGATAGTAGTATTGCTACTCCGGCTTTCTTTTGATGCCTGTTTGCATGGAATATTTTCTTCCATCCTCTCACTTTCAATTTGTATGTGTCCCTAGAAGTGAGGAGCGTCTCTTGAAGACAGTGTATGTATGGGTCTTGCTTTTGTATCCATTCAGCTAGTTTATGTCTTTTGGTTGGGGCATTTAGTCCATTAATATTTAAGGTAATTAATGATATGTATGTTTGTATTCCCATATTATTAACTGGGGTTTTCGTGGCTCTTTTTTTCTTTCCTTATTCTCTCGTGTCCTCTCACAAGATGAGTATCTTTAATGTTGTATTTGAGTTGATTTTTCTTATTTGTTTATCAATTGTAGATTTTTGGTTTGCAGTTACCCTGATTTTGATATAGGAGTCTGTATATAACTGAGATTGTTTTAAATTGTTGGTTTCTTAATTGCACGTGTGTCTCCAGTGTCCTGCATTTGTGCTCTCTTCTCATGATTTCTGATTTTGTTAGCATCTTTACTGTATATATGGCTTTATTGGTGAGCCTTGTCATTTGTGATGTTTTTGTTTCTGGTTGTGGCCTTTTCTTTTCTGACTAGAGAAATTCCATTAGGCGTTGTTGTAAAGCTGGTTTAGTGTTGCAGAAATCTCTTAGCTTCTGCTTATCTGTAAAGGTTTTGATCTCTCCTTCAAATCTGAATGAGAGCCTTGCTGGGTAAAGTAATCTTGGTTGGAAGTTTTTCCCTTTCATTACATTTAGTATATCATGCCGCTCCCTTCTGGCCTGCAGAGTTTCAGCTGAAAAATCTGCTGATAACCTTATTGGGGTTCCCTTGTATGTCATTTGTTTCTTTTCCCTAGCTGCTTTCAAAACTTTCTCTTTGTCTTTAATTTTGGTCATTTTAATTAATATGTGTCTCGGGGTGTTCCTCCTTGGGTTTATTTTATATGGTACTTGTTGCGCTTCCTGGATTTGAGTGAGTGGTTCCTTTCCCATCTTAGGGAAGTTTTTGGCTGTTATCTCTTCGAATATTTTTTCTGTCCCCTTCTCTCTCTTCTCCCTCTGGCACCCCATAATACAGATGTTGGTGCATTTAACATTATCCCAGAGTGCTTTGA
>PVHT020000143.1:718960-801615 GCA_004024745.2 Catagonus wagneri
GGGGTGTTCCTCCTTGGGTTTATTTTATATGGTACTTGTTGCGCTTCCTGGATTTGAGTGAGTGGTTCCTTTCCCATCTTAGGGAAGTTTTTGGCTGTTATCTCTTCGAATATTTTTTCTGTCCCCTTCTCTCTCTTCTCCCTCTGGCACCCCATAATACAGATGTTGGTGCATTTAACATTATCCCAGAGTGCTTTGAGACTCTGCTCATTTCCTGTCAATCTTTTATCTCTTTTCTCTTCTGCATTAGTGATTTCCACTAATCTGTCCTCCACCTCGCTGATTCTTTCTTCTGCCTCCTGTATTCTACTGTTGGCTGCTTCTAAGGAATTTTTTATTTAAGTTATTGTATTTTTCATCTCTTCTTGTGTAATTTTTACAGCTTGTATTTCTTTGCTCAGTGTTTCCTGTAAATTATCAATCTTTGCCTCCAGTCTATTTCCAATGCCTTGCATCATCTTCAGCATCAACAGTCTAAAGTCTTTTTCTGGGAGGTTTATAATCTCCTCATCACTGAGCTGTTTTTCTGGGATTTTTTCTTCCTTATCTGAGTTAGAGTTTTCTGTCTTTTCATTTTTATAGGTTTTTGGTGTGGTGTCCTTTTTGCAGACAGCCTCTCTTAGTTCTGGTGTTTGCCTCCCCTGTGGCTAATGGTATGGGGGGGCCTTGCTGTAGGTTTCTCGATGGGAGGGACTGGTGCCTGCCCACTAGTAGGTGGGGTTGATTCCTCTCCCTCTGATGGGTGGGCTTTGTCTCTGGATGAGATTAGAGGCTGGCTGTGTGCCTGAGGGGACTTCAGGCAGCCTGTTTACTGATGGGTGGGGCTATGGCCCCACCTGGATTATTGTTTGGCCTGGGTCTTCTCAGAGCTGATGGGAGGGACCCGATTTTCCCAAAAATCGCTACCTCCAGAGAAATGCAGGCTGATGAATATTCCCAAGAGCTTCACCTCCAATGCCCTTCCCCCACAGCAAGCCACAGTCACCCCTGTTTTCCCAGGAGATCCTCCAAGAATTCCAATCAAGTTCCACCTGGATTCCTTTGGAGACTTTGCTTTGCCCTGGGACCTAGTGCACGTGAAAGTCTGTGTGTGCCTTTCAAGAATGTGGTCTCCTCTTTCCGCCAGTCCTGTGGAGCTCCTGCACACAAGATCCGCTGGCTTTCAATGCCAGATGCTGTGGGGGCCCTTTCTCCCTGTGCCAGATCCCCAGACGTGGGGATTTGATGTGGGGCTTAGAACTCTCTGTCCTGTAGCTGAGTCTCTGTGATACAGTTACTTTCCAGTCTGTGGAGCTCCCACCTGGGAGGTATGGGGTTGCTTCTATCGCGTAATCACCCCTCCTACCTCTTGATGTGGTCTCCTCTTTGTCTTCTGGAGCAGAATATCTTTTTTGGAAGTTTACAGTCCATTTGGTTGAAGGTTGCTCGGCGTTTGGTTGTAGTTTTTAGTTTTTTTGGGAGAGAAGTTGAGCTCCAGTCCTCCTATTCTGCCATCTTAGTACTTTCTATGTTGATGGTCCCTGTATGTCCAATCATCAGTGGCTTGATTGAAGGAAGCAGTGGGCAGATTGTCAAGGTGATGCGTATTCTTGGTCCTTTCAAAGATTAATTTCTTCTCAATTCCTTTTTTTCCCTTTGTGCTTCCTCTGGTTTCACATGCTCTTAGGGGACAGTAAGCAGAGGCCCTGCAACTGCCAGGGGCTCTTTACTCTGAAGTTCCTAAAGTGAAATGGCTCTCTTAACTATTTTTTTTTCTTTTCTTTTTGCTATTCTGATTGAGTGATTTCCATTATTCTATCTTCCAGATCACTTTTATGTTCTTCTATATCACTTAGTGTGCTATTAATTATTTATAGTGTGTTTTTTACTTCAATAATCGTATTCTTCAGTTCTGAATGTTTTTTTTTATATTTTCTAGTTTTTTGTTTAAATTCTCTATTTTTTTCTGTAATGTTAGCATTCTTATTAATAATGCTTCAAATTCTTCACCTGGTAAATTGTTTATTTTTTTATTTTTCTTTTTCTAGGTTTTCTCTTGCTCTTTTGATACCAGTCCTTCTTTTTTCTCATTTTGCTAATAACTTTTTCTGGCTCTATGAATTTAGGCAAAACAATTATTTATACTGGTTTTAAATAGATGTCCTTATGTCTGCATGTGCCTAGTGCCTTTGGTGAGAAAACTGGATTTGATGTAAATTACAATTCACATCTTTCCTCAGGGTGTGCTGGCAGCTATCACCTTGGTAGAAGGTAGGGCTAGAGATGAAATGCTAGGTCACCTCTGTGCCCCACAGCCAAGCTCTCTCCCTAGTACAGCAGCCCTTGCACCCGTGTAGAACTGTGACCAGAAATAAGCAGGGCTAGGGTGGTCACAGGAAACCAAGCAGCCACTCAAGCATTCCTTAGTCTACCCTTTTGTTTCAGCAGCAAGCCAGCGCATGCATCTTCTGACAAACAGAACTCCGGCCTCTCACAGCCCTCCTCCTAGTCCTAGGAGCCCTTCTAGCTAGGGGGTTTCATCTTCCCCCGTCAGACCCCAGGACCCACTATGGCCAGGGTGCCCAGTATGTGGCTCAAACTGCTGACTCCCCAGGGCAGAGCTCTGCCCATGTGATCTCCGTTTTCTTGTGTGCTCCCTCGCACGGGCACAGGTTCCAGCCTGATTGCTTCTTTCCCTTCCTACTTGATCCTTTATGGATCTTTCTTACAGACTTGGTTGGATAGGAAGAAAATTGTTCTATGTGTAAATATACTTTCAATGTATTCATGTTGGGAGGTGGGTTCCATATCCTCCTACTCCACCATCTTCCTTTCAGAAAACTCAAAATTATGATGAAGTGTTTTCACAATAACAGCAACAAGAAAAGAAAATTTTAGTGTGACCTTAGTAAAACTCAGTCTACTGGGACAGAAAATAAAAACATGCCTTCTGGTGTTACTGGAGTATATCCACAGGACAGTGTGATAAACTGTTGGTTATAAGTTCGTGTTAAGATAAGCATAGAAATTGAGTATCTAAAACTTTTGGACACTTGGACATTGCCATAGACTCTAAGTACATAACTTTGATTGTATTTTATAAAAATATTGGTTCTTGATGAGTTCGATTTTTTTTTTTTTAAAGACATCCTCAGATCGTTTGATAAACACTCCTTTAATACCCATGGAAGATAAAAGCAGTTCTGCTAATAAAGGCCTGGGTTCTGGGAAAATGACAGTTAGCTCTTATGTGCTTTTCTTTTTTGCTTTTTAGGGCCACAGATGGAAGTTCCCAGGCTAGGGGTAGAATCAGAGCTGCAGCTGCCAGCCTACGCCACAGCTCATGGCAATGCCAGATTCTTAGACCACTGAGCGAGGCCAGGGATTAAACCCACATCCTCATGGGTACTGGTCGGATTCGTAACCCACTGAGCCACAGTAGGAACTCCCTCTTATGTGCTTTTCATAACTCAATACCTTACCATCTCCCTCTTGAAGATAAAAGATGGACTTTTTTCCTTGTTTTAGTTAAAGCTTGAAATCGATGGATCTGCTTTCTACAAAGAATTGTGACTTTTTTTACTTTGTAAAAACAATGTAAATGACTTCCTCTTTGTAGCTAATAATGAATTAATGAACAGTCAATGCCTTCTGTATTGGCATTTAATGATATCTTAATATGGCTTTTTGAGTTACTTTTGTACTGTTTTTACACTTTCAGCTGTATTCTTGTTCCTTTGATGGCACGATTAAGCTGTGGGACTATATAGATGGCATTCTGATAAAGGTATGTGGATTGAGCTTCCTTTTTGATTATGTGAGTAGGAATGTCAACATAATTTAATGACATTATTTCCTTTTAAGTTGTTTTTTCTTTTTATAGCCACACCTGCAGCACATGGACATTCTCAGGCTAGAGGTCAAATTGGAGCTGTAGCTGCCTGCCTGTGCCACAGCTTGAGGCAACGCCAGATCTTTAACTCGCTGAGTGAGGCCAGGATCCAAACTGTACCCTTACAGACACTATGTTGGGTTCTTAACCCAGTGAGCCACAATGGATTATAAGGCCTAATCTTTTAGGTAGCCTTCCTAAACAAGTCATGAAATTCACTCACCATATATGAAAAGATAAATTTATCTATATAAAATTTTAAAATTCTAATCAGAAAGTAATCAGTGAAACTGAAAGAAAGTATTTACAAGAGGTATTATCACCAGTGTGCAAAAAATTGCCAAAAACCAGTAAGGAGAAACTAATGACCCAATGGAAAACAAAACTGATACAGAGTAGAAATATGTAATACACAGAAGACAAGGCATAGCCAATAAACATGAAAAGAGGTTTAAGCTCATTAATAAATAAACGTAAAGGACGTAACACATTTTTCCCTGTCAATTTAGCCCAATTGCAGATTGAAAAAAATATAGCCAAGTGTAGAGAAACAGATGCTTTTGTACACAGTCAATGGGAATGAGACTGAAAATGAATAAATACGTTTTACTCCAGCAGTCTCACCTTTAGGAATCTCTTGTTGACATAATGGCAGATATATATAGTTCTTAAAATTTGTTCATGGAAAAGAATATACTCAAATGTGATACTTTAAAATTTTTTTTGGCTGCACCCACGGCATGTGAAGATTCCCAGCCCGGGGATCGTAACAGTGCCACAGCAGTGACCAGAACTGCTGCAGAGACCAGGCTGGATCTTTAACCTGCTGTGCCACAGGGGAACTCCGTATTTCTTGATGTTAGTTAAAATTTGATGTTCAATAGAATTCTATATACAATTGCAAAGAAACAGGGAGAAGAATTAGCCTGAAAGTTTGTTCAACAAAAATGTATTTCATGCCCCCAGAGGCCAGGTTTTCTTCTGATGTGACAGTATAGCAGAATAGATTGAAAAAAATCCCTGCCCATTATGGTGGAGGTTACAGGAGACAATGTGCTGCTTTTTATCTTTCAGACTTTCACAGTTGGATGTAAACTCCATGCCCTCTTTACTCTTGCCTATACTGAGGATTCTGTCTTTGTTATAATAAATAAAGAGAAACGAGGTATAGTAAATTTACTTTGTTTTATATACCACTGAATGGCTCTTTTACATTTTACAGTTTCTCAAATGTAACATTTTGGTTTTAGTCTAAACTTAACAGTTTTTGGAATTGGCATTTAAATTGCTTTCAACGTTATTACGTATTATTTCTGAAATATGTGATGGAATGATTACATGGTTGCGATAATGGACTGCATAACTCCAATTTTAAAGCTGTTTTGTTCTACAGTGTGACTTCCTACTGAACTAAATCTATCATTCTGAGGCATTATTATTTTACTGATCATTAAACAACCATTTGTTGGTCTTGAATCTGTAGGAAATTGTATAGAAAGCAGGCTATTAGGAACTAATAGTGTGGCTAAATTATTATTATTATGTTTTCATTATCATTGGAACATTATTCCATTGAAACTACCACGTTTCAGAGCATTTTAGGAATTCTAGAATATCATCAGTGATTACAAATAATTGTCCTTTAGCAGTGAATTTAATACATTAGCACATTGAGATGAAGGATATATCCAGAGAATTTTTCTAATCTCAGACTTCTGCCACTGCACTCTGTGTTGCTCTCCGAAAGATACAGTTGTTTTCAGAATTCAAAGTATAAATCAGCTTTAAACTGATTACTAAGCAGTCAACTAGATTGGCTTACAGCTCATTAGCTAAGTGAATTCTTTCCACAGAGGTGCTAGTTGGTTCTGATGCTGGTTTGGAGGTTTTTTGTTTTTTGTTTTTTGTTTTTTTTGGTTTAGGGAGAGGGAGGTTGGTAGTAGATTTTTGTTTGGTGCTTGGGAGTTTTGTTTTTATTTTTGCTTTTTAGGGCCACACCCACGGCATATGGAGGTTCCCAGGGTAGGGGTTGAATTGCAGCTACAGCTGCCAGCCTGAGCCATACATAGCCAGAGCAATGCAGGATCCCATCTGCATCTGTAACGTACACCACAGCTCATGGCAATGCCAGATTCTTAACCCACTGCCTGAGGCCAGGGATTGAACCTGCAACCTTGTGGTTCCGGGTCAGATTCATTTTTGCCTCACCTTTACACGAACTCCTGTTTTGTTTTTTTTTGTTTTTTTGCTGAGACAAATTTTGACTATTCTCAAGTTACTTTTAACTTGAGAATAGTCAAAATTCTGAAAGCTAAATCTTTTTTAGCTAAAAGTCATTTGGTGCCAACTCTGTTAATGAGCGCTAGTTTATCTAGCAAAAAATATGACATGAGGAAGTTCCCTGGTGGCCTAGCGGTTAAGGATCCAGCATTGTCACTGCTGTGGCTCAAGTCAGATCCTTGGCCCAGGAACTTCCACATGCCACAAGCATGGCAAAAAAAAAGGTGACATGAAGAAATAAAAAGCTATAAGTTCAGTTTTCTTATGTAGGCCATAGACCATCTCTAAGGGCCATTCCAGAAACTGTTCTGGAAATGGCAATATATTTCTTAAAATAATTAAGTTGCCTTACAGATGGCTTTAAAAATAACAGTTTTCAATGTTTAAGTTCTGTTCTATATATAAATAGAATTATAATGAATTCTTTATGTCTGTCTACATGCTTACTGAAAATTCAAGTTTTTAAATTACCTGGCTGACAGTTGATTCACTAGGTCTGAGATTTGGTCTAGGAATCTGCATTTCGTGTTTCTCTAGGTAGTTCTGTTCATGACTCTAGTTTGGGAGCCACTCTGCATGCTCACTACATGATTCCTCAGTTGAAAGGGTAGTTGCCAATAGCAGTAACAAAACTTTTTACCCATATCGGGGGACAAGTGATTCTTAACACTGACCGCACATTACAGTCACTCCAAGGAACTTAAAATGTGAAATTTTCTGTGTTTGGGCCTTATTTGTTTATTTAAATATTTGCCCAGTTGAATCTAATGTGTAAGCCAGTATAGGAAACTACAGATCTAAAGTAAGGATCATGGTCATTAGCCTTTTAGAGTCAACTGTGTAAACTTCAGATGCTCTATTCTAATCTGAATCCTATTCATGATGGGATCTACTGTTAAGTCTTCAGTACTTGGAACATAGCTCTCAGCATGTGAAAAGATCCCCTGTGACTGTAATCTCAAAATATGTATAAATATACGTCCTTACTTCATTCGTTTCATCTTTGTTCCACAGTCCAAAACCAGAGTCTCTGATAGAAATTTGTATAAATCATATTAGAATATCCTTCAGTGGTTTAAAATTTGTATAAATCATATTAGAATATCCTTCACTGGTTTAAAAACAAGTTAATCTTTTATTTACACATTATTTTTTTTTTTGGTGGCATTTCGTGACTGTATGTAATTCATTCAGTAGCTAATTAAACACCTACCATGGGCCAAATAATGTTCTGGTTGCAAGAACATTATAATAATAATCTCAACAGTGTAAGCTGACTAGATCAGTCACATAATCCAAAAAGAGGACAGGTATTCTAGAGAAAAATAAAATGGGAAGGGAATAGGCAAGCATACATACTAAATAGGGTCAGAGAAGGTCCTGCAAAGAAGAAGAATAAGCTGTACAGCTGTATTAGAAAAGCACATTCTAGAGCATTGCTGACATGTTTGAGGAAAAGCAGAAGGTTGGATTAGAGTAAGCCAGAGGAGAAGAGATAATGTAGAGCATTGTAGGCCTTGAAGGACTTTGGCTTTTACTCCAAATAGATTAAAAAGCCATTGAAGAATTTTGAGCAAAAGAGGGACATGATCTGACTTAGTAGTAATAGAACACTGGCTTCTGTGTTGAGTAGGGACTAAAGACCAAGGATGGACGTAGGAGGAGCTGTTCAGAGGTCATTATTCCTGATGTTTAGGATATGAAGCGTGATCCTGGCCTTAGAGTAAGTGGTAGTGGCAGAGGTGGTGAGAAATAATTAAATTTGGGGTGTCTTTTGAAGATAAAGCCAGTAGGGTTTGCCAGGGGTTTGGTGTGGGACATGAGAGAAGTCAGAGGTGACTCAAGGAGTTAGTCAGGAGTTAGTCTAAGCAGTTAGGTAAAGGGTGGTGCCATTTCCTACACAGGGCAGCATGGAAAAGAATAACTAAGGAAAGGAAAGTAAAAGTTTTGGATTTAGGTATGTAAGGTTTGAAATGACTGAAAAGGCTAGAAGAATTGAGTTCAGAGCATGTAATAAGCACACTAAAAAACAAGAAAATTGTAGATCAGTATGATACGGGATTTTGTGTTTATTATAAAAGTCTAGGAAGATAAGGAGATAGTGAAATAATAGCTATTTTCCATTAAGGGGAAATTTTTTAAATAAAATGCAAAGAAAAAAGGATGTCAGTTTTACAGAAATAGAAATTTATTCTATGAATGTGTGGCAAGCGCATAGCATTTCTGGAAGTTTTGCTGCTCAGTCAACCAGTATATTATATTCCATCTCCATTTTAAAGCTCAGCTCAGTACTTTGGAAGGCAGAATGCACTAATAAAACAATTTTTTTAATATTTCTACATATGTGAATATATATATGAGTTGTGGAGTTAAACTTCCACTTAAAACTTGTATATTTAGATGAAGAATACAACTTGATCAGGATGGCACAGAATTATTATCTTGGCATAAAATTAATTCCATAATACTAATTAACAGTTTTATATGAACAAATGCACATCTTCACTTTCTCTAGAGAATCTTTATATTAATATAGCTGCCTTTGGCTAGATGTATTTCAGCTGGTTTCAGTGAAACTACCAAAATCATCAAGTCAGGAATTAGAAGCTAAGGAATTTTCCATTGTTTTGGATTACATAAACCAGTCACCCAAGTGCATTGCCTTTGGAAATGAGGTAAAATTTTTTTTGTTGGTTTTCTTCTTTGTACATAATAATCTCTTTTCTCTAATCTTTCCTCCGAGTATTTTATATTACAGTGATTTAATATTTTTGTCTGTCTTATTACTTTAGCATATATTGGTGGTATAGATTTTTCTTGGACCATTCTAATTTTTGTATAGTCTGTCTTCTTGCTTTTGTACACGAATTGGCCAAAAAATAATCAATATTTCGGGATTCATATTGTATGTCTTAGCTTGTACCATTTAAAAGCCACTTAAATCCTTTAATTGTATAAACATATGACCTCCGTGTCTATAAACAATATGCCTTTATAAAAAATCCAGAAACTGCAGAAAAATATAGCAAAGAAATTAAATTTCACTGGTAATAACATTTGCGGAATCTTTTTCTAGACTTTTTTTCCTAAACATACTTTTTCCCAAACTGAGTGATTATATGAAGGCTTTTTTATTTTTACTTTGTCTTCACATTGCAGAATGTGTATGTACTTAAATGTTAATCAGAAATAATGAGTATATGATGTTCATATCATGATTTTTTAGCCATCCGTTATAAATAACCACATTATTTATTAAAATCACATATCATCAAAACTACTAGATATCATTTTGGTGGCATTTTTCTTTAGTCTTAAGTTTGGTAGCATTATTTTGGCTTTGTTCTGAAAAGGATTAATTTCTAGATTACAGAAAACTCTTAGCATTTGTAAATATCATATTTTTCATCATCATAGTCATCAGTTAAATACAGATTGAAACCACAGTGAGATACCACTTTCACATCCACTAGAACAGCCAAAATTAAAGAGGGATGTTGAAAATGTTTACTGTCTTTTTTGTATTCTGTTAATAGAACAGTCAGAGAAGTAAGCTACAGTAATATAAATCAGTAGTTACTGGCAAGCGTGGGGGCATTGGGAATAACTGGAAAGAGGAACAAGGGAACATTCCTAAGGCAAGGAAAAATGTTCTAAATCTTGATTGTTGTAGTTATATGGATATATACATATGTCAGGTGTTGAATTTTGTGTAAAATTTATGCCTTAGTAGAAAAAAATTCTGATCATTATACTGTTTTTAGGATTTAAAACCTGTGTTCATCTTTTAGTTTTCTATGAAGTGAGGTATCCTTTCCATAGTTAAATTATATCATTTCACGTTAAAATACCTGCAAAAAGTTTAATTACTGTGTTAACTTTTGTAATGAGAATATTTCTTCTTAAAGGATGTTTACTGTTGTGAATGTTACCTTCTTTTTGAAATATCAGGGAGAATATGTTGCTGCAGTACGGGACTTTTACTTGTCTGTTTATTTTTTCAAAAAGAAAACAACGTCAAGGTAAGAATGCCTTTTTGATAGTTTTATTTTATTTACCTAGGAGTTCATTGTAATTAAATCCATCCTCATACCTGCAACCCCAAACTGTTTCTGTTTCACGTTACAAGTAATTGTAAAATGACAAAATATAAAGTTTTTAACTCTCAAGGAGTAAAAATTGTTAGTCACATAATCCAAGTTCTTTTCCCCCCAAACCCCTCCTTTATACGCTTAGATTATGCTGTGCATGCTTGGTGTCAAAACTGGATATGGTTTGAAAGGCTTACCTAGGTGATCTTCATTGTCATTGTATGGCTATAGGAATGAATTTGGTCTTTGGGGATGCCTGAGTTTGAAATGAGTCAAATTAGGAATTCCCTTGTGGCATGGCAGGTTAAGAACACGACATTGTTACTGCAGTGGCTTGGGTCACTGCTGTGATGCGGGTTCAGTCCCTGGACTGGGAACTTCCATGTGCTGCAGGTGTGGCCAAAAAATAAATAAATAAAATGAGTCAAATTAGCCCATTGAACCTTACTGCACCTCAAATTAATATATATTTTAAATGCGGATAATATATTTGTTTTCCTTTACAGTATAATAAGGATCTTGACATCTTTAAACACATGAGCTATTCGTATCAGATATGATTTCTTAAGCATGTCCATACTTCATAACTTAACTTTAACAAGAAATTTGAACAAACTTTTGCCAGATAGAAAGCTGTCTGTTGTTTACTTCACTGTCGGCAGCCTACATAGACAATTATTATGGTTTGATGTTATACATCTGAAGTTTATATAGTGAATTAATAATGTTTACAAAATTCTTGATACTCAGTCACAATTTTTCTTAAAAATCATGCATTCATATTCAGTGAATTCTGAGAGCACTCCGATTTGGGTTGATAAGCATGGGGCCTACCTTTTACTTAAGTACAGCTCACTTATCAAGTCTTTAATCAAGGGAAATGTTTTTTCTTCTAGGTTTACTTTATCATCATCCAAAAGTAAGAAACATGCTAAGAACAATTTTACATGTGTAGCATGTCACCCAAAGGAAGATTGCATAGCAACTGGTCACCAGGATGGAAAAATTCGTCTTTGGTCAGTTAACTCATGAAGAGCACGGTTATCATTGATTTATTTTAGACTAGTCCTACAGAATAGGGGTATTTCTGGGAGCAAAGAAAAGGATATAACTGAAAAGTATCAACTAATAATAGAAATTAGGCTTTGCTTGCATCCTCCCTTTCTCTTATTACCATACTCTACATTGCATAGACTTACTATTTTAGGATTTCAGCCTTTGGCCCTGGGACAGAAAATTTCCATTTTGCTTATAATCATTTCATTGAAGAGAACTTGTTGTTAGCCTTTAAGTAAAAATGAAAGAGTGACAGTAATGAATATTGAGCTAGTAGGATACTGGGATGGTTGATTGCAGACGTGACTAGTTTACAAATAGAAAATATACGTTTTATGTATTAAGAGCAATAATCTTGATATGGTTCATTATATTTAGCATGCCATTATTTTCCCAACATACACCTTTGGCAAAATTAAGAATTTTATTTTTCTCCAATAGGAGGAATTTTGATGATGAAAAGAAATATACATATACATGTTTACATTGGCACCATGATTTGGTTATGGATTTGGCCTTTTCAGTGACAGGTAAGTACAAGTTTAATAATTAAAATGAACTTTGGAAGTGTGTGAACCAAGTATTTTAATTCATGGTATTTATAGTTTGAAAGATTTAGAATTGCATGGGCCAAATGAATTATAAGCACTTATATATATATATATATCACCCCTGTATTTTGGGCTTTGTTCAGTACAATACCATATATTAGAGGTTTCAGGTATACTTGTGATAGTCTCTGTTATTAACGTAAACCTATTTAAATTAGATTACCTTTTTTAAATCTGTATGTGTATAGCCAGGTGCTTGTTATCTGTAATTATAGCTACAGTTAACAGAAGCAAAAATGACTATGATGATACTTTACATCCATTATCTTATTTAAATCTTGGCCCTATGAAAAACATTTAAAAAAAATTTTATATTTTTTATTGAAGTATAGCTGATTTACAATGTACCAATTTCTGCTGTACAGCAGAGTGACTCAGCCATACATATGTATATATACATACATTCCTTCTCATATTCCATTGTGATCTGTCCCAAGAGATTATACATAGGTCCCTCTACTATATGGTAGAACCTCATTGCATATCCATTCTAAATGTAATAGTTTGCATTCAGTAATCCCAAACTTCCAGTCCATCTCACTCCCTCTCCCCTCCACCTTGAGACCCACAAGTCTGTTCCTTATGTCTGTGAGTCTGTTTCTGTTTTGCAGTTAGATTCATTTGTGCCATATTTTAAATTCCACATATAAGTGATATCATATGGTATTTGTCTTTCTCTTTCTGACTTACTTAACTGAGTATGAGAATCTCTAGTTGCATCCATATTGCTGCAAATGTCATGATTTCATTCTTTTTTTATGGCTGAGGAGAATTCCATTGTATATACATACCACATCTTCTTACTCCATTCATCTGTCAGTGGACACTTAGGTTGCTTACATGTCTTAGCTATTGTGGATAGTGCTGCAGTGAATATAGGAGTGCATATATCTTTTTGTCTCTCATTAAAAAATTTTGTCCAGATACGTGCCCAAGAGTGAGACTGCTAGATCATGTGGTAGTTCTATATTTAGTTTTCTGAAGAACCTCTGTACTGTTTTCCATAGTGGTTGTACCAATTTATATTTCCACTAACAGTGTAGGAGGGTTCCCTTTTCTCCACACCCTCTCCAGCATTTGTTATTTGTAGACCTGTTAATGATGGCCATTCTGACCAATATGAGCTGGTATCTCATTGCAGTTTTGATTTGAATTTCTCTAGTAATTACTGATGTTTAGCATCTTTTCATGTGCCTACTTGCCATCCATGTCTTTGGAGAAATGTCTGTTTTAGGTCTTCTGCATATTTTTTGATTGGGTTGTTTGTTTTTTTGTTTTTGAGTTAAATGAGCTGTTTATATATTTTGGTGATTAAACCCTTTAGGTTGCATCAGTTGCAACTATTTACTCCCGTTCTGTAGGTTGTCTTTTTGTTTTGTTTATGGTTTCCTTTGTTGTGCAAAAGCTTATAAGTTTGAGTAGGTCCTTTTTATTTTTGTTTCTATTTCTATTGCCTTGGGAGACTGAGCTAAGAAAACATTTGTAAGGTTTATGTCAAAGAATGTCTTGCCTATGTTCTCCTATGTCCTAGGAGTTTTATGGTGTCATGTCTTATATTTAAGGCTTTAAGACATGTTGAGTTTATTTTTGTGCATATTGTGAGGGTGTGTTTTAATTTCATTGATGCAGCTGTCCCGTTTTGACAGCACCACTTGCTGAAAAGACTGTCTTTTTCCCATTTTATATTCTTGCCTCTTTTGTCAAAGATTAAATGACTACATGTCTGGATTTATTTCTGGGTTCTCTATTCTCTTCCATTGATCCATGTCTATTTTTGTACAACCCTGTCTTTGATTATCGTAGCTTTGTAATATCGTCTGAAGTCTTTGAGAGTTATGCCTCCTGCATGGTGTTTGCTCCTCAGGATTGTTTTGGCAATTCTGTATCTTTTATGGTTCCATGTAAATTTTTGGAATATTTGTTCTAGTTCTCTGAAAAATATCATGAGTAATTTAATAGGTTCCACATTAAATCTATAGGTTGCTTTGAGGAGTTTGGCCATTTTAACAATATTAATTCTTGCAGTCCAGGAGCATAGACTATCTTTCCATTTATTTTAATCCTCTTTAATTTCCTTTATTAATTTTATAGTTTTCCATGTATGTGTCTTTCACTTCTTTGGCCAAGTTTATTCCTAGGTATTTTACTTTTGGGGGTATGATTTTAAAAGGTATTGTTTTTATATATTCCTTTTCTAATATTTCATTGTTAGTATACAGAAATGCACCCAATTTCTGAATGTTAATCTTAAATCTTTGCTGAATTCATTTATCAGATTAAATAGTTTTTGTGTGGAGTCCTTAGGGTTTTTTAAATACAGTATCATGTCATCTACGTATAGTGACAGTTTTACTTTTTCTCTTCCAGTTTGGATACCTTTTATTTCTTTTTTTGATCTGATTGCTGTGGCTAGGACTTCCAATACCATGTTGAATAAAAGTGGTGAGAGTGGGCATCCTTGTCTTGTTACAGATTTTAGTGGGAAGGTTTTTTTCCGTTGAGTATTATGTTGGCTGTGGGTTTGTCATAAATGACTTTTATTATGTTGAGATATGTTCCCTTGGTAAGAGTTTTTATCATGAATGGTTGTTGAATTTTGTCATATGCTTTTTCTGTTTCTGTTGAGATGGTCATGTTGTTTTGGGCTTTTCTTTTGTCATTATGGTGTATGACATTGATTTATTTGCATATGTTGAATCTTGTGAACTGGGGATGAATCCTACTTGATCATGGTGTGTGATCTTTTTATGTGTAATTGGATTCAGTTTGCTAAATTTTTTTTTTCCTTTTAGATCTGTATACTGGCTTAGGTGATTATTTTCCATCTGTGATTTCTTTTTTCTTCTTCTTCCTATTTCTTCTTATGTTTTATTTAGAGAAGCCCTTCAGTATTTCTCTTAGAATGGATTTAATATTGCTGTATTATTTTAGTTTTTGTTTGTTGGAGAAACGATTTCTTTCTCCTATTTTAAATGATATTCTTGCTGGGTAGAGTATTCTAGGCTGCAGATATTTCCTTTTAGAACTTCGAATGTTGCCACTCTCTTCTGGCCTGTAGTGTTTCCATAGAGAAATCAGCTGGTAGTCTGTGGGGGTTCCCTAATAATTACTGCTTTGTGTTTCTCTTGCTGCCTTTAAAATCCTCTCTTTAACTCTTGCTATTTTTGTTATAATATGTCTTGGTGCAGGCCTGTTTGGGTTCAGCTTGTTGGGGGCCCTCTTTGCATCCTGTACCTTGCTACCTTTCCTTTAGATTTGGGAAGTTTTCAGACATAATTTCTTCAGATATATTTTCAATCCCCCTTTCTTTTTCTTCTCCTTCTGGAATCCCTATTATGTATAGATTGGCCTGCTTTATATTATCCCATAGATCTCTTATATTGCTTTTGTGTTTTTTTCCTTTGGTTTTCTGTCTGCTGTCCTGATCCGGTGATTTCCATTGTTTTATCTTCCAAGTCACTAATTCATTCCTCTGCATTATTCATTCTGCTCTTTAGTGCCTGTAACTCAGTTTGCATCTCTGCAAATTAATTTTATAATTTTTCGTGGCTCTGCCTTGTAGATTCTAGTTCCTTTCTAAAGTAATCTGCATTACTGTTTATATCAACTCTTAATTCCTTCATATTCACCCTTAATTCCTTCAGTATTTCACTATCTCCACTATCTCCTTTTTGAACTCGGGTCTAAAACTGCAGAGGTCTGTTTCATTGTTTGCTGCTTCAGCTGAATTCACCTGATCTTTTAACTGAGAATGGTTCCTGAGCTTCTTCATTTTGCTTATATTCTTATTCTCTGAGTTTAGGGAAACCAACTGTTGTAGTCTTGGGGGGCTATTTCCATGCAAGAGTGCCTCTTTGTATTTTGTGGAGGGTTACTATTTGTTTTTGGCATGGGAGTTTGGATATTTGCTGTCTCTTTCCTGGTGTAAACAGGCTGCTATCCCCTTGATAGGGTGCTGCATGTGTTTCCAGGGAGAAGGAGGCAATGAGCAGGGTTAGTAGTCAGTGCCTAGTTGCTGGGCTCTTGACAGTAGCAAAGACCTGCTGGAAAGTGGCACAGGCTACTCCTAGTTGCAGGGCCGTGGGAAGCAGTAATGAGCCTCAGGTAGATTTGGGCAGTGCCGGAGCATCTGCCTAAATCTGGCAGTGGCAGGGGAGAGAGAGCAACAACAGGTGGTGTTCAGTTGCATTGCCTTCCTCAGTGGTTTCCTCTGAGGTGGTTTGGGCCACATGTGGTGCCTGTTCACAGACCCCTGTTGTGGTGGGCCATGCCCACCTCTGGAGTCAGAGGTAACTGCAGTGGTTTGCCCCCACCACCTGTAGACCATGCAAGAAGCACCCCTCCCACTTAGCCCATGCAGGAGGTGCTGCACAGGCTGCTCCCAGTTGCAGAGTCCTGAGAAGTGGCAGTGATCAGGCATGTGTATGCAGTGCCTGGAGTGTTTGGCGGTGGCAGCAGCAGGGTGGGTGTGTTCTCAGGGGAAGTGAGAGCAAGAACAGGTGCTACTTTGTTGCAGTGCCCTATTCTTTGCCGACCTCTGAGGTGACTGCAGCTATAGGTGGAGCCTATTCACAGACCCCTAGTGGTGGTGGGCCATGCCCCGCTCTGATTTCTGAGATGACTGCTATGGTTTGTCCCTGCCACCTGTAAATAACGCAAGAGGCGCCATGTCACGCTTAGCCCCCCCGCCCCCCCCGCTGTCTTATCCCACACAAGAGGTGCCTGGTCACCTGTAGCCTGAGCAGGTGGTGCCTGTGCAAGAGGTGCCCCACCCTCTGAGAATCTGCCTGTGCACAGGGAAAAAGATTGCTTTGATGGTCCTCCCTGCTCCTCTTGCCCTCCCCAGCAATGGTCCCTTGCTTCTCCTGCGGGCCCAGACCTTCTCCCGGCTTCCCCCAGCTATGGCATTCCATTCCCCAGCCCGTGGCACGCTGTTCCCTAGCCCCTCAGGCTGTCTCCTCACAGCCAACCCTATTTCTCTCCCTGGAGCTGACCTCTGGAGCCTGAGTCTCAGTGCCCAGCCTCTGCTGGAGTGTCTCAGTCTCTGGTGTGCAGGGCAGTGGTACCAATGGTCTGTGTAGTTCTCACTCTGTCCTCCTCAGTCTAGCTGCTGAACTTTCCTCAGCAACTTTGAGGTCCCTCCATCTCAGCTGATCAGTAGGTGGCTTCCCAGCATGTAGGTTCCCTTTCTCCTCTTTCACAGCTTCTTCTCAGAAGTGCTAGTCCCATCCTGATTCCTTTTCTTTTTTTTTTCTTTTGTTCTACCCAGTTATGTAGAGGGTTTCTTGCCCTTTGTTGAGGCTTAAGGTCTTTTGCCAGCGTTGAGTAGATGCTCTGCACAGGTCATTCTACATGTAGATTTTTGGGTTTTTTTAGTGTGTTCATGAGAGAAGGTGAGCACCATGTCTTACTCCTCTGCTATCTCCAGTTTGCTAAAATTTTGTTGAGAATTTTTGCATCTATTCATCAAAGATACTGACCTTTGATTTTCTTTTATGATAGTATCTTTGACTGGATTTGGTATTAGGATGATGGTGGCTTCGTAGAATGTCTTTGGGAGTGTTCCATCAAGTCTTTTGGAAGAGTTTAAGAAAGATGGGTATAAGTTGTTCTTCATATGTTTTGTAGAATTCACCTGTGAAGCTACCTTGTCCTGGTCTTATATTTGTAGGGGTTTTTTGAATTATTTTTTATTATACATTTAATTTTATTTTTAATTATCAATCTGCTCAAAATCTCTATTTCTTCTTGATTCAGTTTTGGTCGACTGTCTCTAGAAAGTTGTCTGTCTTTTAGGTTGTCAAATTTGTTGGCATATAATTGTTCATAGTATTGTCTAATTTTTTTGTATTTCTGCAGTATCCATTGAGGTTTCTTTTTCATTTCTTATTTTTTTTATTTGGGTTCTCTTTCTTCTTCTTGGTGAATCTGGCCAGAGGCTTGTCAATTTTGTATAGTCTTTCAAAAAACCAGCTCTTGGCTTTACTGATTTTTTTCTGGGTTTTTTTTTTTTTTTACTCTATTTTATTGATTTCCTCTCTGATCTTAATGATTTCCTGCCTCTGCCGACTTTAGATTTTGTTTGTTCCTCTCTTTTTGATTCTTCCGGTGATAGGTTAGGTTGTTGAGATTTTTCATGTTTTCTGAGAAAGGCCTGTGTCACAAGGAACTTCCATTTAAGAATTGCTTTTGCGATACCCCATAAATTTTGTATGATTGTGTTTTCATTGTCATTTGTCTCAAGGTTTTTTTTAATTTCCTCATTGATCCATTGGTTTTTTAGTAGCATATTGTTTAATCTCCATGTAGTCAGTTTTTCACATTTCATGACATTGTGGTCAGAGAACATGCTTGAAATAATTTCTTTACCCTTAAATTTGTTGAGGTTAGTTTTGTGCCCCAGTATGTGGTCAGTTCTTGAGCATGTTCCATGTGCACTTGAAAAGAATGTACATTCTGTGGGGTTTTTTGTTTTTTTAATGCAATGTCCTAAAAACATCAATTAAGTCTTAACTGTTCTACTATGTCACTTAGGATCTCTGCTGCCTTACTGATTTTCTGTCTAGATCTGTCCGTTGTTGTGAGTGGGATGTTAAAGTCTCCTACTATTATTTTCCCATCAATTTCTCCTTTTATGTTACTATTTGTTTTATGTATTTGGGTGCTCCCCTACCTATTAGGGGCATATATGTTGAGTATAATAACCTCTTCTTCAACTGATCCTTTTATCATTAAAATCTATTTTGTCTGATGTGAGTATTGTGACACCCACTTTTTTGCTATTTCAGTTCTCATGGAATATCTTTCTCCATCTCCTCAATTTCAATTTCTGTGTATCCTTTACCCTAAGGTAGGTCTCTGATAGGTAGTGAATTGTATATAGGCTTTTGTTTATATCCAGTCTGCCACTCTTTGCTTTTCATTGGAACCTTCAGTCCATTGATATTTAAGGTAATTATTGACAAATAGGTATATATTGCTATTTTAAACCTGTTTTTCAGTTGACCCTATGTTTCTCCTTTGTTCCTTTTTCTTTTTTTGGTTGGATAATTTCCTTTTGTTGTATGCTTGTGTCCTCTTTGTGGTTTTTGTGAATGTATTCTTTGTGGCCCTGTTTTTTCAAGTACGTTATCCCCTTCCCATAATTTAATTATGTCAGCCTGATAGTTGTATGACTCAAACATTGTAAAAAAAATACGTCTAGATTTAATTATTCCCCTTCCTCACATTTTGTAATTTTGCTGTCTTTTTTTACATCTTCATGTTTATCCTTTTTGCTCTTCCTTGTGTTCATCGCTTTCACAGATAAGTCCTTTTGTTCTTTTTTTTGGGTCTGTATACTGGCTTATTTAGGTATTACTTTCCAGTTGTGATTTCCTCCATCCTCTGACTTCTTATTTCTTTCCTATTTAGAAGAGACCTTTCAGTATTTCTTTTAGAATGGGCTTAAGTATTGCTTTACTCTTTTAATTTTTGTTGGCTGAGAAATTGTTAATTCTCCATTTTAAATTATAATCTTACAATATAGAGTATCTAGGTTACAAATTTTTCCCTTTCAGAATTTTGAATATATCTTGCCACTCTCTTCTGGCCTGTAGCATTTCTGTAGAGAAATTAGCTGGTAGCCTTATGAAAGTTCCCTTGTAATTAATTCTTTGTTTTTCTCTTGATGCCTTTAGAATGCTTTAACTTTTGCCATTTTTATTATAATATGTCTTGGTGTAGGTCTGTTTGGGTTCAATTTGTTTGGAGTCCTCTGTGCTTCCTGCAACTAGTATCTGTTTCCCTCTTTCAATTTGGAAAGTTTTCAGCCATAACTTCTTTAGATACATTTATAATATTTTTATTTTTAATTTTTTGAAATCCCTATTTTGTGTAGATCGGCATGCTTGATAATATCCCAAAGGTCTCTTATATAGCTTTTTTTTTTCCATTTGGTTTTCTGTCTGCTGTGATTGGGTGTTTTCCATTATTCTATCTTCCAAGTCACTTATTCTTCTGCATTATTCTTTATGCCCTTCAGTGCATTTAACTCAGTTTTCATCTCTGCAAATGAATTTTCCAGTTTTTCTAGGCTTCTCCTTATAGATTTTAGTCCCTTTTTAAAGTAATCTGTGTTAACTCTTGTTAGCCATTCTTAATTCCTTCAATGTTTTCATTACTTCCTTTTGGAACTTGGTGTTTATTAGACTACAGAGGTCTCTTTCATTGTTTGCTCCTTCAGGGAAATTCTCCTGTTATTTAACTTTGAATGGTTTCAGTGCTTCTTCATTTTGCTTATTCTTTTTCTTAATGTGTGAATTTAAAGAAAACAATTATCTACTTTAGTCTTGGAGGGCTATTAATATGCAGGATTGTTCCTGGATACCTTTTGAGACCTTACTGGGGTTTTTTTGGCCTGAGGGGTGCTTTTGATTTGGGTGCTTGCTGTCTCTTTCCTCAGTGTGTGCAAGCCATTATCCCCTTGATAGGCGGTATGCAAGTGTTTCTCCTGCTCATGCTTCTGGGGAGGTGTGGGGGCAGTGGGTGGCCCCTGCAGGCAGCACTTGGTCTCTGTGCTTTTGAAAGTGGTAAGGACCCACGGGAAGTGGGTGGCAGTTTGCTTCTGGTTTCAGGGCCCTCGGCAGTGGCAGTGACCCTCAGGGACGTGGGTCAGTGCTTAGAGCCCTTGACAGCAGTGATGGTGAGCATGTGCATTCCCAGGGAGGTCGGGGCAACAGGTGGTGCTCAGTTGCAGGGCCGTCTGTGGCAATAACCCTGAGGTGACTGTGGTCGTAGGCTGTGCCCTCTTCTGGAGCCCATTTTACCTTCAGCAGTTTTCAGCCACTCCTTCCTTTAGCCCTTACAAGAGTCACCCCTGCCGCCTGAGAACCCTTGCATCCACAGAGAAAGAAGTTCCTGTGGTGGTCTTGCCCTCCCCAGCAGTGGTGCCTTGCTTCTCTGGCAGGCCCAGGCCTCCTCCTGGACACCCTTGGCTGTGGTGTACTGCTCGCTACCCCGCTAAAGCTATTTCCACACAGCCAACCCTCCTCTCCTGAGAACTGATTTCACAAACCTGGTCTCAGCACCCAGCCCCCACCCAAGTGTCTCAGCTGTGGTGTGCAGGGCAGTGGTGCCCATGGTCTGCGCAATTCTCTCTCTGCCCTCCTCAGACTGGCTGCCCTGCTTTTCTCTGAAGCTTCAGGGCTCCCCTTCTGTCTCAGCTGATCTCCCCATCAGTTAGGTGGCCTCCCAGGGTGCAGATTCCTTTCCTCTTTTACGGATCCCTCTCAGAAGTGCTAGTCCCATCCCTAGGGGTCTAACAGGAGCTGTAGCCACCAGCCTATGCCACAGCCACAGCAATGCAGGATCTGAGCCACGTCTGCAACCTACACCACAACTCACGGCAGTGCCGGATCCTTAACCCACTGAGCAAAGCCAGGGATCGAACCCACAACCTCATGGTTCCTAGTCTGATTCGTTAACCACTGAGCCACGACAGGAACTCCTGATTCCTTTTTTCTGTTCTTTCTTTTTTCATTTTATTCTACCCAGTTATGTGAAGGGTTTCTTGCCATTGTTGGAAGTCTGAAGTCTTCTGCCAGTGTTCAATAGGTATTCTATGCAAATAATTCTACATGTAGATTTTTTTTTTAACATGTTTGTGGGAGAAGGTGAGTTCCATATCCTACTCCTCTGCCATCTTGATCCTGCCTGAAAATAAGCATTATTATTCTCACTTTATAGATGAAGGGAGTGAGATTTGTAGTTGAGGACTAACTTGCCTAAAGTCACATGGCTAGTAAGTGGGATTTGGACCTAGGTCTAATTCAAATGTTTATTATTTAAGTGTGAGACTGTCACATTAACTATTTTAAGGTAATTCAAATCTCCTGTTTAAGCTGCATGAGAGTAGCTATAATGACTGAAAATACCGCCTTGAAAGTAGGATGATCTTAAACAGAAATTTGGAGAAGTACATTTTGTCTTTGCTTACTGTTAGCTCCCCATAACCTATGTGGTGAAAATTATGTTAGTGTATTTTGACTGGTCTTCCAGAGAGGGGGCTAGATACTCCCAAATATTACGTTCCTAGAGAAAATGGTTTTTCTTCCTGCAGGTCTCCCTAGAGACTGCCAAGGAAGGTCTTAGTACCATGTGCTCTGGATTACTTCAGGATTACTTGGGTGTAACTCAGGAGGCTTGGGAAATAGAAAGTATCTTCAGCCTACTTGTTGTGCTTAGAGTTTGGGAGGTGGTGACTGGTATATGGGGGTGGGACCCAACTCGACACCCGTAGAGTAGTACAACAGGAGTATAAGCTGTGACATATGGGAACTAAGAACAAAAGGAGAATGAAGAGAATTTCAGTCCAGAGACTTTAACCCTCTGGATAAAAGATATAGGCTACTCTTATCTTCATCCTCCTTCCCACCCCATCTCCCAAAATACAAGTGAGGGTGTGTGTGGCCCTGTGTGTAGATATGTTTGTGATGTTTCAGGCAATGTCTTATTCTCTCCTGACATAAGGTGGTTTCTTCTGCCCTTCCTCCTCAGTTTCTTTTTCTCTGCTGTGTCTTCTGGTCAATATGGGCCAAGATTAATATATATTGTCACTGTGACTTTTATTTTGTTGCCCTCACTCAAAAAAAAAAGGAAAAGAAAGAATACGAAGTGCTCTACCCTGAGCCAGGGCTTTCATAAAGGAGGTACTACAGAACATCTTAGCTATTAAAGGATTGAATTCTTACATGAGAAGTAATGGGTAAATATAGTACATAGTTGTCAGTGAAATGTTGCAGTTGACCCTATATAGGTAGAAGACAGTTAATGGAAGAAAGAAATTGTCTGTGTAAATGAACTACAAGTTGTAGTTTTCTTAAAAACTGTAAGTTAAAACAAATGTTAGCATTATAAACTTTTTTGTCTCACTTTGAACCTAGTCATGCCGTCTGTGAGCATCTAATTATTCTTTCTAATCCTTGAGCCTTTCTCATCTCAATTCAGTGCTCTAGGACCTCAAGTTAATGCTGAATAAAAGTGGTATTGATGTTCCCCATCACAGGGGTAAAGTTGTCAATGTTTTACCACTAGGTTATTTGCTATAGATTTTCTATATAGCTCTCCTTGATGAAATTTTAAAGGTCGTGTCAATTACTAGGTTGCTGAGAGTTTTTATTATGGGTGTAGAATTTGTAACATTTACTTTTTCTGCATCTATTAAGATATGGTGATTTATTTTCCCTTTATTCTGTGAGTGGAGTTGATTACATTGATTTATTTTTCAAATGTTAAAATGAACATTTGGGAGTTTTCATCTCTTATGAAATTGGCTTGTTATTTTCTTATGATGTACTAGTTTTGGTTCAGAATTACACCAGTCTTGAAACAAATAGGTAATCATTCTTTTTTGTTACCTGGAAGAGTATACTTCTGATTTATTTCTTCCATAAATATTTGGAAGAATTCATGAATGAAGCCATCTGGGCTCGGAGAATGTTTGGTTTGTTTCTTCCAGTTTTTCTGGCTATTGGAAGAGTTAGTAACAAACTAGATATTACTGCAAAGGGAGAATATCCCTGAATCAGTGATCTTTAAATCTTTTTTGTCTTTAGGTTTATTAAAAGATCTAAGGACACTTGTTTGCATATTTGTAAAAATAGTTTATTTCTCTAACATAGTAGGAAAAATTAAAATGTTGATTATGTCCTTTTTTTCTTCTCCCCCAAAACATTATCTTTTTCATTTCTTTGGCTGGATGAGAAGGCAGCAGTCTTCTGAGTGGTGGCCGTGAATCTGTCCTCGTAGAGTGGCGCGAGGCGACAGAGAAGAATAAGGAGTTCCTCCCCCGTTTAGGAGCTACTATTGAACATATCTCAGTGTCTCCAGCAGGGGATTTGTTCTGTACTTCTCACTCTGATAACAGTAAGTCTAAATTTGTTGTCATGAGGAAATATAATTTGTGTAACTTCATAAATTAGCTAGCATCTGTAGGGGATGGAAAATAAGAGACTTCAAACTAAGAGTAGTATAGTATTTAATAAGCTTTTTTCCTTCCATTTCTCTTCTTTTCTATACTCCTTTTTTGTCCCAGATGCCACCAAAATCTAACTTTTCCAAACTTGTTTTTGTAAAAGTGTAGGGCTGCAAATATAATGATATTTTTTTAAAAATGCTGTGAGAGGAGTTCCTGTCGTGACTCAGTGGTTAACGAATCCGACTAGTAACCATGAGATTGCGGGTTTGATCCCTGGCCTTGCTCAGTGGGTTAAGGATCCAGCGTTGCTGTGAGCTGTGGTATAGGTTGCAGACACGGCTCGGATCCCATGTTGCTTTGGCTGTGGCGAAGGTTGGCAGCTACAGCTCCTGTTAGACCACTAGCCTGGGAACCTCCATTTGCCACAGGTGCGGCCCTAGATAAGGCAAAAAAAAAGACAAAAAAAAAAGTAATAATAAAAAATAAAAAATAAAGTATATTAAAAAAGAAAAAGGAAAAACTGCTGTGAGATCTTCCTTTGAGACAGCCATTATCTCAGTGTGAGAGTCCTGATTCTGAGAGAAATGGAGGCAGTCTTGTATTCCTCCAAAGCACTTGGTCAGCCTGTTATAACTCAGCTTAGGAGTTTCCATTGTGGCACAGGGGAAACGAATCCGACTAGGACCCTTGAGGTTGCAGGTTCGATCCCTTGCTCAGTGGGCTAAGGATCCGGCATTGCCATGAGCTATGGTGTGGGTCACAGACTGGCTTGGATTCTGCATTGCTGTGGCTTGGCGTAGGCTGGCAGCTGTAGCTCCGATTAGACCCCTAGCCTCGGAACCTCCAGGTGCAGCCCTAAAAAGCAAAAAAAAAAAAAACCAGCTTAGATATAAGTCCCATAGCCCATTGCCTCTTTTCCCTTCACAAGAGAGCCTAGCTGAGCCGTCTGTTATAGTGCAGTGACTCAGTTCACAGCCAGCTATCTCTTTGGAGTCATGTAAGTTTCTGAATTAACACTTAAAATGTATTCATAGTCGGAGCTGAAAACTTACAAACTCCAACAGAAAAGCCTTCATCCCTGCCCCTGGTGTTTCTGTTAAATCACAAAATATACTCCTGATTTTCCAGTAACACTCCAAGAAATTGAACATATTCAGTTGTTTTGTATTCTGATATATTTTAGAATATATAAATTCCTTTTTTTTTTTTTAACTTTGGAGGTCTCTCACCTATTTATGTTTAGATGTTTATATTTTTTTTTACCCACAGAGATAATAATTATTCACCGAAACCTTGAGGCATCCGCAGTAATTCAAGGCCTAGTGAAAGGTATTGTAGACCTCAGTGGATGTGGAATTGCGTACATTTTTAAAGGTGAATATTTGTCTGATTTCAGGTATTGTTTTCTTTTGCAGACAGCAACATCTTTACCGGTTTGATGATTGATCCAAGAACTAAAGCTTTGGTTTTGAATGGGAAACCTGGCCACTTGCAGTTTTATTCTCTTCAGAGTGATAAACAGTTATACAATGTAAGATTTTGATTGGTTACATAGTCTTAAAACTAATGAAAGTTCTCTACAGCAGCACTGAGGTCAAACAACTCATTTAGTATTTCTAAAACAAGATCCTGTGCCTATGTTATTTGAAACAGAACAGTTAGAATCCTGTTTTACAGCAGGATTCTAAGGAGGCTACAGTTATAGGTGAAGTCTACCTGTAAGCCAGTTGGTGTTCTTGTGTAGGTTCTATACCTATTTTGTTTCATACTACACTCTAACTGTCACACATATGTGCCTTTGAGCCACAAGGATAGGAAATGACAATATTGTGGGTTGACAGTACAAATATGTCTCTGTGTTGTGGTGAAACAGAGACATATTCACCACTAATTCACCACTGAATTAGTATTATGTAATGTGCTCCATTTTTTAGTGGCAATAATATCCATAAATAATACAAGCCATATATACAAGCTGAAGATAAAAATTTCAATGTAGATTAAAGAGGAATGTTTTCTATGATCCTGATAAATGCAATCCAGACTTCCCACTTTTTCCTTAGTGTTCCACCGTACACTTTACAGATTTCTGTCATCGCTACCTTAACACTTTATCTTTCTCTCCTTCACCTTTAAATGCCTCAGAAAAATGAAACTTACTGATCTTCGTACATTTCTAGTGCAATGTCTGGAAATAGTAGGCACTTAATACATTTTTAGTAGATAAACAGTATTTTTAAAAATTATACATATAATGCTGGCCTACTTAAAACATTCTTTTTTCCCTTCTTAAAAATTGAAGGTTTTATTTTTGCTGTCCTTGTTTCTAGTGATGTGGAATCTAACTTTGAGATTTTATGTAAAGCTGTTTTTAGAAGCAAAAGAAAAGCATTACTGTAAGCTAAAGGTTCTTTTGTATCATATAAATGGATCATAGTCGTTACTAAAATTCAAGGTCATTGAAGAATGATCACCACTGAATTAGTATTATGTAATGTGCTCCATTTTTTAGTGGCAATAATATCCATAAATAATGATTAGTTCATTTCTCTTTATCTAAAAATCTGTTACTATAGATACTAGAAGTTATCTATGATGTGGTTAATTACCACACCTAGTATCCTTTTAACATTTATGTATTTACATTAATAAGAATTTTGGATTTTTTTTAACCCACCAGTTAGATATTATACAGCAAGAATATATCAACGATTATGGTCTGATCCAAATTGAGCTAACAAAGGCTTCATTTGGCTGCTACGGTAACTGGCTTGCAACAGTGGAACAACGTCAGGAAAAGGAAACTGAGCTTGAATTGCAAATGAAACTGTGGACATATAATAAGAAAACACAAGGGTAATACTACTTACATAGTCATTTGATTTCAGAGTAGAAATTATTTGACTTTCTGGTTTATGGTTTCAGTTGTTTGTCTTTAAGATAGTTCGTTTTGATAAGTTTAGATTTAGAGAAATGAAGGAGGTATTATTTCTCTAATAAAGCCTTTAAGCTCTCTGCCCTGAGAAAGCAATGGTGTCCTCCAAGTTATAAGGTCACCTAATGGCATAAATGAGGATACATGGAGAAGTAGCACCCCCCCCTTCAAGACACATACCTAATTACAGTCAAGTCCAGGATTAGAATCCCAGTGTTTTAGTTGTTTTGCTCTTTTGTTGATGTTATACTACCTTCTTTGGAAAAATGGCAATGGTAGGTGGTGGAGTGTAGTTTTGATTAGGTAAGGAGCCCACTGGTTTTCTCATATCATGGCTATAATTGCCATTTATCAAGTCCTTGCTTGTCAAGAACTAAATGCTTTCATGCACATTGAGTTGTTAATCTTTATAAGATTAACATGTTGTCACATTTTATAGGTAAGAAATCAGTCTCTCTTGTCACAGTCCTCCTCTTAAACCCTCGAGTTTTTAAAAATCACAACTGTCTTGCCCTGATACTATTTGAAAAACACAGTGCTAGTAGCATAGGTTAACTTTCATTCACAGCAGTGTCCTGTCAAGCAACCTTTGAGAAGTAGTTTGGGTGACTATGAATATCAAATATTGACCAAGGCAGTTTGAAATAGGTATTTTTCTTTCTGTACCTTCTTACCTTATTCATTTTCAAAATCGGTGTCTGTGTTCTAAACAGTTTTCCTGCATTTTAGTATAAAAGCCTTTCAAATATAATTTTTTGATGAGCCCTATTTTATACTCATTTGTACCATCATTTGACACTATACATAATCATCTCTATGTTATATAAGCTATTTGAGGCCAGAGGTAATATGTTAGAATTCTTTGCATCCTATGGCCATTAGTGACAGAGCACTTAATTGTTTGTCATTCTGGGTAATAATATATCACTTTCCCATTCTCAGAGATGCTATTGTAAAATATGCAATATGTAATAAATTGTAATACTCAGTACGACAGTATATCTTTCATATTGGTCTTGGTATAAAAAATAAATTGGTTGTTTCCTTCCTACTAGGTTTGTTCTTAATACAAAAGTTAACATGCCACATGAAGACCACATCACAGCTCTCTGTTTCTGTAATGCAGAAAAATCTGAAAATCCCACTTTGGTTACAGCAAGTAAAGATGGTCACTTCAAAGTATGGATATTAACAGATGATTCCGACATATATAGTAAGTAATTAAATATAGTATGTCTGTATTTAGTGCTTAGTTTAAGAATTGATAGATTTATCTCATATGAATTGTATTCATTCTTGGAGGACATTTTCTATTTTAATTCTATAGGATATTGCCTGATTTTAAAAGATTTAAGAGATTACATCTTTACATGCCTCTTTCCTCAAATCTTTTATTTTATGACAGTTTTGATTAATCATATGCTCATTAATCCAGTCTGAGGGTACAGTAAAAAGGGCTTTTGCCGTTAATCCCTTTACCTTTCACTAGAGGGAGGTCAAGGTTTCTTGGAAACGAAATAAATTTCAAATCAGTCAGTGCTTTGTAGTGCTTCTAACTGAAATTGAGGGGAGGAGGTTTTTTGCTTTGTTTTCTTATTTCTTAATCTGTACTTATCAATTCCCTAAAATATTATGTAGCATTTATACTATTTCTGAACTTTATGGTCTGTATTTCCACAGAAAAAGCTGTTGGCTGGACCTGTGATTTTGTGGGTAGTTATCACAAATACCAAGCAACTAACTGTTGTTTCTCCGAGGATGGCTCTTTACTAGCAGTCAGTTTTGAGGAGGTAGTAACAATATGGGATTCAGAGACATGGGAGCTTAAATGTACATTTTGTCAACGAGCAGGGAAAATAAGGTAAGTAAATAATTTGGGGAGTTTGATGTACTTTTTTTATAATTCCATAAGTCTTTCTATATAAACAGTAGTAATAGTTTATGCTCTCTCTAAAAGTATCCTGTGGGTCAGTTGGGGCCAGCAGCTAAGCAAAACTGCTGGGTATATGAACCATGTGCTGCTATGGTTTAACCATTTCTGAAATCAAGATTAACGTTTAATTCTTGGCCTCTGGTTTTTGTTTTGTGTGTGATTTTGTTCTTTTTTTTTTTGGTAACAAATGCTTTTCTTGGTTGTACTACATAATAATAGAAGTCATGATAAGCTTCAGTAGATCCAAACAATCTTTATTTTCATAAAAGCAATGTTATGCACAAACTTCATTGTTTCTGATAACAGCAAGATAATATACCTGCAATCTTCTATATTACTTTGTGAAACCTTCAGAGTTCATATTGCAGGGAGTTCCCATTGTGGCTTAGCGGGCTGCAAACCCTACTCTAGTATCCATGAGGATAAGTGATCCATGGCCTTGCTTTTAGTGGGTTGAGGATCTGGCGTTGCCGTGAGCTGTAGCTTAGGCTGTAGACGCAGCTTGGATCCCGCCTTGCTGTGGCTGTGGTGTAAGCCAGTAGCTGCAGCTCCAATTCAACCCCTAGCCTGGGAACTTCCATATGTAGCACATGTGGCCCTAAAAAGCAAAAAAAAAAAAAATTCATATTGAAGATTTTCCTCTTGAGGTAAATGAGCATTAAAAAGGGGTTTTGTTAAATGACTGTACATTTCACATATATTTTCTCTGTGTTAAATTATTACAATGTATAGAATATTATATTAAAGAATTGGTAATCTGTTTTCCTAAAGAAACAAAATAGCTAAATCTTTCCTTTTGTACTCCTTACCCCCTTTTTCTGCAGGATAATTACAAACAAAAACATGTGTCTGTCTAAAAATATGCATTGCACAAAACTAATACTATGCAGGAAGTCTGGAGTCCTTTGTAACTAAGTGTGCTGATAAAACTGTTGTTGATGTCCTTGTTTTAATCTAGGCACCTTTGCTTTGGGAGATTGACTTGTTCAAAGTATCTTCTTGGTGCCACTGAAAATGGCATTCTCTGCTGTTGGAATCTGCTCAGTTGTGCATGTAAGAAATTTTTTGCTATAAAGTGATGACAGAACACACAGTGAAGTGGCCATTAAATAATCTTTGGCATTTTAGGACGTTTGGATGATATCTTCATGTCTGTATCCAGAGGATATATAATTTTTTATGTGGTACATTATACCACCAAAATTTGGAGAGCTGTGCTTATAATAATAGACTGTGATTATAGTTGACCCTTGAACAATGCTGAAGTTAGAGTAGCCAACCCTCCTGTGCAGTCAGAAGTTCACTTAGAACTTAGAGTCAGCCCAGCTTGGGTTGAGTAGTAGTATAGTACTTGCTATTCTAAAAACCCACATATGTGGATCTGCACAGTTCAAATCCATGTTATTTAAGGGTTAGCTGTATTTAACTGCCTCACTGTCAGCAAATCAACTTCCTTTTCTTTCCACAGTCTTCAGTGTATATGACGTACTGTTGCCCTCCATATTACCCATCCTCAACAATTTAAGGAGAATTTCTGCTAAGTCATAATGTATATTAACCTGAAATATCTCTGACAGCATTACATTTGAATGTAGCCTATCACAGTTCTCCTAACAAATGTAGGCTTTGTGGCATTTTACTTATTCGAGTATATGTTTGGAAGATATGGTGGTTGCTTAGCAATGAATGTTTGTGATAATTTTTTTTTTTTAATATACTCTATAGTGATTTTGCCCACAGTTAGCAGTGCTGGACAGTAGTCGCACTGAACTAATAACCATCTCAGCATGAGGGAGGAGTACTTTGTTTTTCCCTTTTCTGCCCCTCGCGTCGGTGCAGCCTTCCACAGATAATTTCAGTGTATTCTCCATGTGTTAATAGGAAGCTCTCTTCCTAAGAATAATAGAATCAATTGCCCCGATAAAGATTGAATATCTATTTTAAATAACAAGCTTAAGAAAAGCTTTTGGTAAATCTCTTAGAAGTGAATTGCTTTCTTCCCCCAGTGGAGTGGAGTGCAAAATTAACTGTTAGAGTTATGGAACCTGATCCGAATTCCGAGAATATTGCTGCAATCTCTCAGTCTTCTGTGGGTTCAGACTGTAAGTACAGACCATACTTTGATAGAGGAAGTCTATTACCTAAATTTTTTTTAACCTCTTTAATATAATTTGACTTAAACCTGCCTTCAAACGTGTCCATTTGAAGCCATTTCTCTTTTTCATCTTCAAAGCCCTCTTTCCTAACCTGCTTGGCACGTAGTAGGCATTCAACAGATATTTATTGACTCAGAGCCTAAAATAATCTAGACTTGGACCATTTTACTCAGTGGGGTAAGTCCCAGGATGAGTATGGTCTGCCAGACTGAGGCTAGAACTAACCTTTGCAGGCAAAATGTTACTGTCTTGTCTGTTTTTTTTTTCTCTAGTGTTTGTATTTAAACCCAGTGAGCCAAGGCCATTGTATATTCAAAAGAATATCTCCAGAGAGGAAGTCCAGTGGGGAGTGTTTGTTCCACGAGATGTCCCTGAATCATTCACCTCAGAAGCTTACCAGTGGCTGAACAGATCCCAGTTTTACTTCCTAACAAAATCACAGGTAACCAAAATCTCAGGTAACCTGAGAAAAGGCAGTCATACTTTAATTACCCACACCTTTGAGGTTAAGTACTGCTTACATTCATTCACTACATGACAGCAAAAAAGATATGATCTAGAAGATAACTATAATATTTTAAATTGTATTATTAGCATGACTCTCTTTTTTTAAATTTAATATTTGAATTACCATAAAGAAATCAGTGGCTTAAGGGTGATCCATCAGTTGAATTTTGTTACCCAATCTTAAATATCTTTCAGAACAGTCTTAAAACTATCACAGCAGTTACTATATATTTTAAAACTTTTATCACTTTTCTGCCAGCAGTTATATCAAGATGAAAAGTTGACCTCATTTTCTCACTTTAAGATCTTATTTAGATTTGCACACTACAGAGTGCAAATTTTGCATCATTAATTGGCTTCTCTTTTCAGAGTTTGTTGACATTCAGTACAAAATCTCCAGAAGAAAAGCTCACACCAACAAGCAAACAGGTATGTTGTAGTCACTCATGGTGCAGATCATGCACGTTGCCTCCCTGCAAAGATAAGGTTATCTTTTAGAACTCAGCTATGAGAAAAATCTTCTACCTCCCCTAAAATGGAATTTAAAATTATACACTTAGAAACGACTTGCTTCTTTTGATGTCATAGCCGTCTTTGGAAATGTAGGCACGGTTTTGTTTTGGAGTTTGGGGGGTAAGCAGGTTGTTTTTTTTGTTGTTTTTTGTTTTGTTTTTTTTTGCCATGCCTGCAGCATCCAGAAGTTCCCAGGCCTGTGCCACAGCAGTGACAATGCCAGATCCTTAACTGCTAGGCCATCAGGGAATTCTGAAAATGTAAAGGTGGCTTTGGTTTTTGGTTGTCAGCTGCATCTGCAGCATGTAGAATTCATGGGCCAGGGATCAAACCCACACCACAGTAGCAACCCAAGCCACTACAGTGATGACACCAGATCTTTAATCCCCTACACAATAGGAGAACTCCCAAAAATGTATTTTTAATTTGTAATAGCAGAATATATGCTTGTGATTTAGAGTCAAATAGTTCTATAAGACTTTTCTGGAAAAACTTTAACATCATCACTATTGCCATTACTCAGAAGATATTCACTCCCAAATCTTTCAGTTGAAGTTTTTATTTATCTCCATCTCTCTAAGAAGCATGTTCAGATTGCTAGTTCTCAGTTTTTCAGATCTAGGTATTATTTGTTAACTCTGATCTATTGAAGTTGTAGCTCTTTTTCACACCACTCGTCCTATATGCACAAGACACCTAAACAGACTCTGTCCCCTAATTTTCCCAATGTAGATACATCTTAAATTGGTCAAATCAGTGTTCATCCTTAAACATGTAAACAGAATTCATAGCTGTTAATAAGCAAATAATTTTTCCTTTTGTGACCAATGTTTTTTCTCTGGAGTTAAGGATTGTCTTTTTCATTTACCTACTTTTCTATTTACTTCTCACCTAATTCACCCCCAAACTCTACCTAGTTGTGTAAGACTTCCTTACTTTCAGATGGATTAGGTATGCTTTTGAATCCTGAAGAAGTATTTCTAAGAGCCTCTGACCTTCATTCTGAACTAATTGCCCTTATAAACCTGCTACACAGTAGTCACCTTAAGATCTACATTTGATACCATTCTGGGGGTTCATTTCACCTCTACTGTAATAGATCCTGAGGCTTTTCTCTTTCTTTGGTCACTTCCTTCCATTGCTTTGGTGAAGAACGTTTTGTTGGCACATGGGAAATAAAGTTAGGATCTTGCATGTTTGGACATGTTTTTATTCTTCCCCATTTGGTTGGCTGGGTAGAGTGCTAGGTTGGAAATCATTTTGTCTTAGAACTTTGGAGATACTGTCTTATATTTTATCTATAACCTGATTTGTTTATTTTCCACTGTAAATTCATTGAATTCATTCAACAGTTTTTTTGGTGATCATCTGTTTTATGTTTTAGACAGTTAAGAATAGCAGTAAGCAGAGTTTGCATTGTGGCTCAGCAGATTAAGGATCTGGGTTCAATCCCTGGCCCTGGCCCACAGCTCCAACTCCAATTGGACCCTAGCCCAGGAACTTCCATATGCTGCAGGTGCAGCTGTAAAAAGAAAAAAGAAAGAAAGAAAAGGGGGTGGGGGAGTATCAGCAAAAGAATCAGTTTCTAAACTTACGATGTTAATAATCTAACGGGGAGGTACAGACAATAAACGTTAAGTAAGTAAAATACATATATATTTTAGAGAGCAGTAAGAATTATGGAAGGGAGAATGGTAGGAAAAGGAGTGTGGGGTGTAGTTTGCCATTTTAAATAAGTCAAAACAGGCTTTAATGAAAAGACTGACCTTTCCTTTGAGTGAAACGTAGAGCCCTCTTAGAGGGTTTTAATCAGAAAACTTGGAAATTCCTGTGTGGCTCAGCAGGTTACAAACGCAACTAGTACCCATGAGGATGTGGTTTGGATCCCTGGCCTTGTTCAGTGGGTTAAGGATCCAGCATTGCCCTGAGCTGTGGTGTAGGTTTCAGCCACAGCTTGGATCCAGCACACTGTGGTTGTGGCATAGGCAGGCAGCTCCAGCTCCAGTTCAACCCCTAACCTGGAACCCTCCATGTGCTGCAAGTACAGCCCTAAAAAGCAAAAAGAAAAAACTAAGGAAGAATTTTTTTTTTGCCTTCATTTTTCTGTAGAGCTGTTAGTGTTAGATCTTCTATAATGATGCTCTGATATTATCTGATGTTTTCTGTCTGGGAGATTTCCTTTTTTCATCTCACTTTTCTCTCTCTTGAATGGTTCATTTCTACCAGGTTTTTATTTTCAGTCTATTTTGGAAGTTTTCATCAAAGTCTGATGATTCTTGTCTGTCTGCTCTTACTTAAGAGTGAACTTAAGCGTGAACAAAATCACCATTTGGAACTTTGCTACCTGGGTGAAACTTGTCCTCTGGCCTCCACTATCTGGCTGCACTATTATGGGAAAATCTTTAAAGTCATGTTTCTAAGACATTTTCTCTTAATCAAGTCAAATTGCCCATATAAAATTCTTCCTAGCTCTTAGCTAGAAGATGTCAGCTGTCTGCCAGTGTCCTGAGAAACACCTCTGTGGAACACACTGCCTTCAGCTGTGAAGGCATTACCTCCACACTCCAGGCCATTTAGTCTATAGACACACTTTGTTTTGCTCATCAAAAACATACTGTCAGCCCTCTGCTGGAGCTGAAGAGGAGAGCTGGAAATCTGAGTGCTCTCTAAATAGACCTTCAACCAGCCTAGCTGGCTGGGGGTTTTGTTTTGTTTTGTTTTAAGCCCTTTACAGAGGTACTACTGTTAGTCCCAATTTTTGAGCATTTGCAGTATTCTAAAGTGTAAGTCGGGATGCTTCTTAGCAATCTCCACCACCAGGCGTAGACTCCTGCTTTCTCAAGTCTGCTAAATTAATTATTGCCCTTCAACCTGCTTTCCACCTTCCAGTGTTACCACGTCACCCAGTGTCTTAGGCCCTTTTGAAAAGCCCTTTGCTTCCATTTTGTAGGAGTAGGGGAAGAAATGGCATAGATGCACATTTTGTGCTGTCATCTGGCCCCTGTTAGCTTTTCCCCTAGTGAATGGCTTGCTTAGTTATAAAATGAATCATACTAGTTACTTTCTGCAGTGACTCCTTTTTAATTGAAGTAATTTATTGACCTTTTTCTTAAATCCTTATAGCTATTAGCAGAAGAAAGTCTTCCGACAACCCCATTCTATTTCATATTGGGAAAGCACAGGCAGAAACAGCAGGATGACAAGTTAAATGAAGCTTTGGAGAATGAACTGGTACAACTACCCTTAACAGAAAACATACCTGCAATTAGTGAGGTAAGTATAAATTACTTATTAATGTGAAACATAAGTTTATTGTGTTAATAAGTAAAACGAATAGTATTAAATCAATTGCTTATATCAATGTGAAATAGGTTAAATGCTATAAAGCACTTTAGTTTTTAATATAATTTGTAACAAATAATTTTTGAATAATATGTATATTATGCAACTTTAATTCCCAAACCCAATGGCATAAATTTAGATTTCTGATTATTGTGGCCTGATGCGGGATTGGGAGGAGGGTTATTTGTATAAACGTAGGTGGTTGGGACTAGATTGGTTTGGTTTGGTTTTTCTGTGGGGAGAGCCTGCTATTGATGAAAGCCTTTGGCAAGTAGAAACTCTAATTTTCTGTTTTACTCTAGCTTCTTCACACTCCAGCCCATGTACTACCATCTGCTTCTTTCCTGTGCTCCATGTTTGTAAATTCGTTGCTGTTGTCTAAGGAGACTAAGAGGTAAAGCAGTTCATAAGACTGGTTTATATACTTTGTTGGAGAAACAGGATAGTTTGTGTTAACCTTGATTAGACTATTCTTTCCTGGAGTTCCCATCGTGGTGCAGCGAAAACGAATTCAACTAGGAACAGTGAGGTTGCAGGTTTGATCCCTGGCCTCGCTCAGTGGGTTAACGATCTGGCGTTGCCACGAGCTGTGGTGTAGGTTGCAGACATGGCATGGATCCCACGTTGCTGTGGCTGTGGCGTAGGCCGGCAGCTGTAGCTCCAGTTAGACCCCTAGCCTGGGAACCTCCACATGCCGCGGGTACAGCCCTGAAACGACAGAAGACAAAAAAAAAAAAAAAAAGAATATTCTTTCCCTGTATTTCTATTTCAGCTTTAACCTTTAGTTAAAGGATATAGGGATTACTAAGACAAATAAATAATATTGGAAATAACCATCTCAGAAAGAGATCTTTTGTGGTATGTTTTAAGGATTTGGTATATAATTCAAAATTATACTTTTTATAAATTCACCTGCTTTTTATAATCATAATTTTTTAAGTGTTTTCAAAATCAAATTTTTATTTTTGTTCAGATGATTATATTTTTACATAAGTATCTTTAATTAGAAAGTTATTTTTAATAGTAATTGTATTTTCTATAATTGTTAAAGTGCTGAAGAAGCTCCTGATGATGTAGATATGGAAGAAGAAAAGGAAAGTGATGATTCAGATGAAGAAAATAATTACACTGAAAAGGTCCAGGATACAGATAACCCAGATTTGGGAGAAGACATTATACATCAGTTGTCAAAATCCGAAGAAAAGAAACTGAGAAAATTTAGGAAAGTAGACTATAGCTGGATAACTGCCCTTTAAGTCTTACAGAACGGGGGGAGGGAGGGTTTTTGCACTGTTTTTGTGGGTTTTTTTATTTTTAAATTGTATGTTGATAGTCCAAAAATCTATCTTAATGTTATTTGTGTTCTTAAAATGTTAAATATTGACAGGCTTTATTTTTTAAATAACTGCTAATATAAAACCATATTACATCATGTTTTATACTTGCTGCATACATTCATTTATACATCATTTCGTTTTTCTTTTTAAGTAGCTATTTTCTTCATGGGTTTTTTAGCAGAGCTGGGACTTGAACTTACACGGCCCTAAAAGTTCCCTTATCTGCAGTTTGAGAAGTTTGGAAAGTCAAAATTTTGTTGATGATACTGTTTTTAAGTTCAGTTTAATTTTCATGACAGCCTTGGCAGATAAGAAGAGCTGGTATTACTCTGGCAGTGCTAATAAGCCTTTGTATAGAGAGCCTAATAACTACTTTTTAACCACAGTCCCATTGCTAGTAGAAAAGAATGCACAATTCCTCTGTTGTATTACCTTAAAGTAATGAAGTTAAACATTTTCATCACCCCAAAAATCAGTCCATTACCAGGCATTTCCCATTTCTCCCAGTCTACCCCAGCCCACTCCCTAGCAACCACTAATATTTCTGTCTCTGTAGATTTGGCTATTTTGGACATTTCATGTAAATAGTATATAATAGGCGGTCGCTGAGACAGGTTTCTTTCACTTGGCGTGTATCAGTACTTTATTTCATTATATTCATTTTGCCTGGTTATATACCTAGGAACAGAAGTACTGGGTAACTTAACTATGTTTAACTTTTTGAAAAAAATCACAAAACTGTTTTACAAATCAGCTGCACCATTTTATATTATTTACATCACGTGGGACATGAATTGTTCCACTTTCTGATCTATTGTATTTAGATCCCTTTGCAGAAATCAGTTTTTGAGGCCAATGTTTGAGGTTCTTGGGAGGACTCTGGCTGCTTTTTTTTTTTTTTTTTTTTTGGTTCTTTAAACCACCTTATGAATTAGCTTGTTGCTCTCATGGAAAGCTAGCCTCTTAACTGCTTACCACCAGAACCTCCAAGGATACCCTTGGGATTGAACTTCACTCTCTATTTCAAATAATGCCAGAGCTCTCTGTTCTTAGGGACAAATAAACTCTGGTCTTTGGCATGGAACCTCTACCATAACAAGCTGGGGCAAGGACAGCCAGAAGTCCCATATTCTCAACCTGGGGAATCAGGCTGACATAGTTACAAATCATTTTCTTGCCATATTTAGGCACTAACACACTAATTTCTTAAATATGATACCTCTTGTTTAAGAAATTCTTATTTTTTGCAGTTAATATGAAAGGTTCGTGCTTTCAAATCAAGTTCCTTAAATTTGGAACTTTATTCATTATTTCTTCTTTAATGATTATTATGTAATCTGAACTTCATTATTTCTTCTTTAATGATTATTATGTAATCTGAACAATTGTAAACGTAGATTTTTCTGAGTTGGTCTCTCTTACAGTAAAAATGACTATTCCTATTACTCTAATTCTCCTCCGTTACTTTAAAAATTCTTTCCCAAATCTAGCTATACAGACAAAAGGTAGTAGCCACTCTGTTCCTTACCTTAAATCTGTACCTCTGTCTAGCAGATCTGTAGTGCTGTCCCTCAGTTTCTTTCCTGTGATAGGACCAGTTTTCGTATAGGCAGCAAATCCATAAAGACATTCACCTTCTACCCTCTGATATTTATCTAACTTATCTGTCAAGGCACAAACCCATTACTTGATGCTCTCATGCAGCCTGTACTTCAGGAAATATACAGTCTTAACCTGACAGGGGGGTGGTCAACCACCTACCAGGTCTGCGTATTTTACACACATCACCCTTTGACTACAACAACTCCATGTCAGATGTTTACCTCAATTTGACAAATATGGAAAACTGGTTCCATAGAAAGCAAGGAAGTTGTAATTAATTAGGTCTTGTAAATAGCACGGCTACTTTATGTGAACTACAGAAAGTTGTTTTTTCCCGTTAGCTTCCTGTGTGCTTCTGATAGCCATGAAAATGGCAACATTACCTTTAAACACCAAAGTCAAGATTCTCTGTCACCACACAATCCCAAATGAAATGGTTAAAGATAAGACCCAGGGAGGATTTATGACCTCAGGAAGATTATTTATCATTGAGATGAAAGAGAAATAAAAATGGAAGAAACTGGGATTTGATAGGATACCATGGAGAGAGGGATGTGAGTAGAATATGGTCCACCAGAGAGATGCAGATGCAATCAGTGATTAATTGCTCGATTGCTTTGTTTTTCTAAAACCATGAGCAAAGCCACTTACTTAATCTCCAAGTTACAGTTCATACATCTAAACTGCATATTTAGACAAAATGACCTTGTAACTCTGATACTCTGACCACAAAACTGTGATGCCAGAGTGGTGTATTATAGCCCACACTCCCACCTCACACCCCAAAATACCAAGGATCTGGTCTTGTAAGTACTCAGCTTGTGGTACCTGTATATAAACATAGATCCACCTATTCTAGCTTCCTCAGGCATGACATCCCCCTGGCTTGGAAACTCCTTTGGAGATCAGAGCACTTAGTTCACAAAACGAAACAATCAGACATGAAAGCACACCAGGTTCCTCCCATTGTTGTGTTGCGTTTTGATAATCCTTGTTATTCAGTGGTCACCTACTTTTTGGCCCTCTGAAAATAAGCACTTTAAATGCAAATATTGATATTCTATTTTAGCTCACATAGGAAGGTAAATTTTGTTCCCTCAGAAATGCCTGTCTGCAGTTTAAAAATTTGAGTCCCCTAACCCAGCTTTTTTGGTGAACAGTGTCATGACAGAAGGACCACTGTCTAGGAGCCAGAAAACTAGTTTCAACTCGCCTCTTACTAGGTTTATGCTTATATTAAGTTTATCTGAGGCCTTTTTTTTTAATCTTCAAGTTTAATTTAATTTAGTAATTTTAATTTTATCTAATAAATTATTTAATTTTAATAATTTATCTTAAATTTTTTTACCTCAAAAATAAAATGCCTTCTTTGGTCCTCTGAGGCCTTTTTTTTTCTTTCTTTCTTTTTAGTACTGTACCTGTGACATATAGAAGTTCACAGGCTAGGAGTTGAATCAAAGCTGCAGCTGCCAGCCTGAGCCACAACCACAGCAATGCAGGGTCCAAGCTGCATCTGAGACCTACACAGAGCTCATGACAAAGCCAGATCCTTAACCCACTGAGCGAAGCCAGGGATCAGACCCGAATTTTCATGGATACTAGTTGGGTTCATTACCACCAAGCCACAACAGGAAGTGCCTGAGGCCTATTCTTGACTCTCCAATTGTGATTCTCCAAAGTGCCTAGAATTCTCTTGGCCCTGCCTCTTCAAGAAAGTAGGCTTTGCTGCTTAATTACAGCTTTTGGTGGTGCTAGAGAAAGGAGGGAAACAAGTAGCCTAAAAGATTTCACTTCTGAATAAGAAATCTCCGGACTACCTGAGAGAGCGGATTAGAATCAGAGCTTCTCATCAGCAACTTCCCCAACAACTGTAACTAAAAAAAAAAAAAAAAAAAAAAGGAATGGCAGGCTGGAGGACATCTAGAAGGCACTCGTGTTGAATGAAACCAAAGAGTAAAGAAGGTAAGAGAAGATAGTTTTACACTTAACAGGTTTTTACAAATACTCAAAGTGAAAATAAAGGACCAAAGCTTGCCCTCTATAATCAAATCTATTTCCCAGACTGCAGGTACTCCCAGAAACCATATTCTGCAACATGGCAGCACAGTCCATGCAGTGGGATAGCAAAAAATAATTGAATGTTTCAGTCTTAAAGCACTTCACCGGATATTTGAGGCATTCTACCCACATCTGTCATCACCAGGACGGCAGGAGGTTGGCTTGCTTACTGTTAACACACGGACTCATCAAAAAAAAATGCTGTTTCATCCTTGTGTAGGAGCACTTCTTTCATTATTAGGTAACATGCAATTAAAACAACAAAAGTGAGATTTGTCCCTTTTTCTACAAAAATTGTGATTTCCAAGATCTCAATATTATCTCCTGGTAACTTCATTTTTCTAGTGACTACTTCTTAAAAATAACCACCTTCTACAGGCAGATGGGAAGTCACTGTACACGTGGTTGCAAACCACTCAAAAAGCCAAGAACTGAGTGTCATTTGGATTTGGGACCATCCTAGTCTCCTCTCTGAGGCTGCAATCATCTCATAACCTCACACAGTTATTAATAACATTAAAAACAATCATGCATGATAAAGCCCTTCATAGAAATGTAAATTTCATATACAAGTTATGCCAACCAAATTGGTAAATTTAGGCACCCTACCTGAAATGTATCTTCATGAGCAGCAAGGTATTTCAATTTCATTTGGAGGAATTTCAGAAAGAATAACTTGAGCTTAACACGACATTTATATGTTGGCCAACATCTCTTTTTTCAAACCCATTCCTTATGACAAAAGAGCAAAGTATAAACTCTAGAAAGAAAAGATTTGAGTATCAGTAGCAGAAACTAGCCCTGTGATTCCTAAACTATAGGTAGCACAGGGGAAGGTAGAATTCTGAGGTGGATCCAATTTATGTCATGGAAATATAGCTCAACTTGCAGCACATCCCCAGTTCACTGAATAATCATCCCATCTGTCCTTTGTAAAACACCGATTCAAGGTGCAAAGCAGAATCACAACAGGTTTGTAGAACTTTGGTGCACTATTGTCTACAGTACCACTTCCATTATACTCCTGCAAAAAGCATTTAACCTTAATCCAATTACTAGGAAGATAAGAAGCAAGTCCAAATTGAGGGACATTCTGCAGAACTGAACTCAAAAATAATGGTCTTTAAAGAAGCTAGGGAACGATTTCCGCTTAAAGGAGACCAAAGGAGACATAACTAAATGCAATACCTGCTCTTTGGATCCTGGATGGGGGCGGGGGAACAAAGTTATAAAGGATATTTTGGGGACACTTGGGGAAATTTGAATACATACAAATTTCAGATCTAGGATTATACCAATGTTAAATTTCCTGAAGATAAGTGAATTGTAGCCATGCCCTTATTCTTGAGAAGTATATGATGAAATATTTAGGCATGAAGTGTGATATAAGTCATTTAAAATTCAGTTCATATAAATGGTTCAGGGGGGAAAGTGTGTATGTACTGATGCAAATCTAGCAAAAGTATTAATCCTTGGTAAACCTAACCAAAGAGTATATGGATTCTCAATGCACTCTTGCAAGTTTTCCATAACTTGAAAGTCTTTAAAATAAAAAAAATCAAAAAATTGTATAAAAATTCTACTTCAGCTCTATTATTTCAGGACCAAGCCTCTGCAACCCTGTCTAGGTTTCTTTAGCTTGTCACCAAAACTACTCAGATTCTTCACCTGGTAAGTCTCCTGATGAGTTCATTCTTTCCTCCTGGAGTTTTACCACCTCAACTTTCCTACAATTTCCTCTTAAGCAGTGCATCCAGTTCCAGCTTTGCTAACACCACTCTGTTTATCTGCCTAACTCTCAGCTCCTTTGTCCTCCTTTGCATTTATCTTGCTCTCCTACTCTTCGTTAGGACCAGTGGTCATCCTCCAAGCTGAGTTCTGAGATCTTTGCCATTCCTATGTTACCTGCATTAAGAGCACTAGCACACTCCTGCTCAAATGATACTTATTGTGTGACATAATCTGCATTTCTGCCCTATCTCCAGTTTCATAATTTGGGAAATCTTTGAACTCCTACTAACTGGACATGCCTAAATCCATTCCACTCTATCCCTCCGCTGTATCCAATCTATGTAACACTCCTCACCCTGGTGACCAATTCACAACCTTGGTAGAAAATATCCTATTGACTTCCTAAACTAATCTAAAGGAAACACTGTACACCACAAAATATACCAATATGTCCATGTCCTTTAAATAAAGGAGCTTGTCCCTGGGAGCACATGTGCAGCCTGCCAGTACAGCAGCTGCCAGTGAGGACCCCATGACTAGGTGCTGACCTCTGCCCTCACTTCTCCAGGAGCCTGTGTGCCCTACAGCCATCCCCAAAGGGCCTGCAACTGGGTGCCAAGTTCTGGCCTCTTCCAGGTTCCAGGAGGAGTCATACAGCTACTGCCATCTCTCATGGACTATATAACTAGTCACTGCCCAGCTCTGGGTGCAAGTGTGAACCACTACCACTACTGAGAACTCCTGGACCGGGCACCAGCTGCCATATCTGCACACCTACTATCAAGGAGATAACAGCCAGCACATGCCAAGGAAATAGATGATAGTCACCCACATTAAAAACAGCCCTGCAACTAAGGAGGAAGCGCTGAAATCTCTCCTCCCAATTGTGCAAATTGTGGATTTACACCTTTGCTGTCAACCTTATAATTCAGCACTGGTGGAACATCTGAACAGATAAGTGCTCCTGCACATGAGACAGGTCTGGCTTTAGCAGCCATGGACTCTGGGCATGTAAACACAAGGGTTGGACCAGGCCAGAGTGTGAGTTGCCTCCATCGATTCCACAGTGAGCCCAGGAGCACAAATACTGCAGTCCGGAGTCCTGACTTCAGTGGATCTGCACAAGTGACCTAGTGAAAACAATGCTTGAGAGACACTGGGGCCAATTACAGACATATGGTTAAGCTGGGACCCAAAGCACACACACATAATCTGTGAGCCCATACAATGAGGAAAAAGTGACATAACAGAGTACACACACAGGTAAACAACTCCAGGGGAGGAATACTCTGTGCCCCTCTCCCAGCAGGAGTGCTGCCAACTCACCTACCTCGCACTGAAGATCAGAACCACAGCTCAGAAGCAGATCTGGTGGCTCCTACTCCAACAACTAGGGAGCAAACCCTGCCCCCCACCACAGCGACAACCATAGAGCAAACAGCACCCCTGCCCCCAAAATCTGGCGCAGGCTTGGGGGCTCATGACCTCAATCACACATCCTATCAAGGGGACAAAGGCCAGCACACACTGAGGAAAGAGGTGACAGACTGCCTAAAGTCATACTGAGCTGATAGCCACCTCCAGACAAACCCCTTGACAGAGCCCTGACTACCAGAGGGACACAACCTAGCTCCACCCACCAGTGCAAGGCACCAGTTCCTCCAATCAAGAAACTTGCACAAGTCACTGGGCCAACTTTATCCACCAGAGGGCAGACGCCAGAAGCAAGAGGAACTAAAACCCTGCAGGCTGTAGAACAGAGGCCACAAAATATAGAAGTTAGACAAAATGAGGTGACAGAGAAATATGTTTCAGACAAAAGAACTAGTAAAAGCCCACAAAAACAACTAAATGAAGAAGAGAGAGGCAATCTGGAAAAGAATCAAGAGTAATGATAGTCAGAATAATCCAAGATTTCAGAAAGGGATGCACAGATTGAAAAGTTACAAAAAATGTGTAATAAAGAGCTGGAAGATTTAAAAAGCAAGCAAACAAAGATAAACAACACAATATCTGAAATCAAAAATATACTAGAAGGAATCAATAGCACAATAACTGAAGCAGAAGAACAAATTAGTGACATGGAAGACAGAGTAGTGGAAATCACTACCATGGAAGAATAAAGAAAAAAAGAATGAAAAGAAATGGAGTTCCCATCGTGGCACAGCAGAAGCAAAGCTAACTAGGAACCATGAGGTTGTGGGTTCGATCCCTGGCATTGCTCAGTGGGTTAATGATCTGGCATTGCCCTAAGCTGTGGTGTAGGTTGCAGATGCAGCTGAGATCTGGCGTTGCTGTGGCTCTGATGTAGGCTGGCAGCAACAACTCCGATTAGATCCCTAGCCTGGGAACCTCCATATGCTGTGCGTGCAGCCATAAAAGGACAAAAAAAAAGGAAAAAAGAGGATTCAATTCCATAAAATTAGAAATGAGAAAGTAGAAATTACAACTGACAACACAGAAATACAAAGGATAAGAGACTACTGCAGGCAACTATATGCCAAAAGAATGGACAACTTAGAAAAAAATGGACAAATTCTTGGAAAGGTACAACCTTCCAAGACTGAGCCAGAAAGAAATAGAAAATATGAACAGACCAATCACAAGTTCTGAAATTGAAACTGATTTTTAAAACTTCTGAAAAACAAAAGTCTATGACTAGACTGCTTCACAGGCAAATTCCATCAAACATTTTTTTTTTTTGTCTTTTTGTCTTTTCCAGGGCTGCACCCACGGCATATGGAGGTTCCCAGGCTAGAGGTTGAATCGGAGCTGTAGCCGCTAACCTATGCGACAGCCACAGCAACACGGGATCTGAACCACATCTGCGACCTACACCACAGCGCACAGCAACGCCGCATCCTTAACCCACTGAGAGAGGCCAGAGATGGAACCCGCAACCTCGTGGTTCCTAGTCAGATTTGTTAACCACAGAGTCATGATGGGAACTCCCCATCAAACATTTTAAAAAGAGTTAACATTTATTCTTCTGAAACTCTTCCAAAATATTGCAGAGGAAGGAACACTCCCAAGCTCATTCTATGAGGCCACCATCACACTCACACCAAAACCAAAGACACCACAAAAAAGAAAATTACAGACCAATATCATTGTTGAATATAGACACAAAAATCCTCAGCAAAATACCAACAAACTAAATTCAACAATACATTAAAAGGATCATACACTGTGATCAAGTGGGATTTATCCCAGGGATGCAAATATTCTCCAATATACACAAATCAATCAATGTAATACACCACATTAACAAACTGAAGATTGAAAACCATTTGATCATCTCAATAGATGCCAAAAAGCTTTTGATAAAATCCAACACCCATTTATGAAAAAACTCTCCAGAAAGTGGGCATAGAGGGAAACTACTTCAGCATAACAAAGGCCATAAATAACGAACACACAGCTAACATCATACTCAACGGTGAAAAACTGAAAGTATTTCTGCTAAAAGCAGGAACAAGAGAAGAATGCCCACTTTCACCACTTCCATTCAACATAGTTTTGGAATTCTTAGCCACGCAAATCAGGGAAGAAAAAGAAATAAAAGGAATTCAAATTGGGAAAAAAATGTAAAACTGTCATTGTTTGCACACAACCTTATACTATACATAGAAAATCCTGAAAATACTACCAGAAAACTACTAGAACTCATCAATGAATCTGGTAAATTTGCAGGATACAAAATTAATACACAAAAATTTGCTGCATTCCGGAGTTCCCGTCGTGGCTCAGTGGTTAACAAATCCGACTAAGAACCATGAGGTTGCAGGTTTGATCCCTGACCTTGCTCGGTGGGTTAAGGATCCGGCGTTGCCGTGAGTTGTGGTGTAGGTTGCAGACGCGGCTCGGATCACGCGTTGCTGTGGCTGTGGTGAAGACCGGCGGCTACAGCTCCTGTTAGATCCCTAGCCTGGGAACCTCCATATGCCGTGGGTGCAGCTCTAGATAAAAATGCAAAAGGACAAAAAAAAAAAAAATTTCCCACATTCGCATATACTAACAACGAAATAAAAGAAAAAGAAAATAAGGAAACAATCCCATCTACCATCACATCAAAAATAATAACATACCTAGGAATAAACCTACCTGAAGAGGCAAAATACACATACTCTGAAAACTGTAAGACACTAATGAAGGAAGTCAAAGATGATACAAGCAGATGGAAAGAAATACCATGTTCTTGGACTGGAAGAATCAACATTGTCAAAAGGCCTATGCTACCCAAGGCGGTCTACAGATTCAGTGCAATCCCTATCAAACTACTAATGGCATTTTTCACAGAACTAGAACAAAAAAATTTTAATTTCATATGGAAACACTTAAGACCCCAAATAGCCAAAGCAATCTTGAGAAAGAAAAACATAGCTAAAGGAAATAGGCCTCCCAACTTCAGGTTTAACTACAAAGCCATAATCATCAAAATAGAAATGGTACTGGCACATAAAAAGAACTGTAGATCAGTGGAACAGCATAGAGAACCCGGGAATAAACCCACAAAACTATGGACAATTAATCTGTGACAATGGAAGCAAGAGAAAAGACAGCCTCTTCAATAAGTGGTAATGGGAAAACTGAACTCATGTAAAAGAATGAAATTAGAACAATAAATAAGAACATTTTTGTACACCATGCACAAAAACAAACTCAAAATGGACTAAAGACCTAAATGTAAGGCTGGATAGTATAAAACTCTTAAGAGGAAAATAAAGGGAGAATACCCTTTGACATAAATCACAGCAATAGCTTTTTGGATCCAAGAGTAGTAAAAATAAAAACAAAAATAAACAAATGGGACCTAATTAAACTTAAAAGCTTTTGCACAACAAAGGAAACCATAAACAAAACAAAAAGACAATGCACAGAATGGGAGAAAAAACGGTCAGAAGATCTAAATAGACATTTCTCCAAAGAAGACATCCAGATGGCCAAAAAATACATGAAAACATGCTCAACATCACAAATTATTAGAGAAATACAAATCAAAATACAATGAGATATTACCTCACACCAATCAGGATGGCCATCATCAAAAAGTCTACAAGCAACAAATGCTGGAGAGGGTGTGGAGAAAAGGGAACCCTCCCGCACTGCTGCTGGGAATGTAGGTTGGTGCAACCACTGTGGAGAGCAGTGTGGAGGTTCCTTAAAAAACTAAATATGGAACTACCATATGATCCAGCAATCTCACTCTTGGGCATATATCTGGAGAAAACCATAATTTGAAAGGATACATGCACCCAAATGTTCATTTAAGCATTTTGCAATAGCCAAGACATGGAATCAACCTAAATGTCCATCAACAGAAGACTGGATAAAGATGTAGTACACACATACAATGGAATATTAGTCAGTCATAAAAAATGAAATAATACCACCTGCAGCAACATGGATGGACCTGGAGATTATCATAAGTGGAGTCAAGAAAGACAAATATCATATGAGATCTCTAATTTGTGGAATCTAATAAAAATGAGACAAAAGAACTTATTCACAAAGCAGAAAGATTCAAAGATTTCAAAACAAAACTTAGGGCTATCAAAGGTAAAATGCTAGGGGGAGGGACGAATTGGGAGGTTGGGGTTGGCCTATACACACTGCTATATACAAAAATCTCTTGGTAACAAGGACCTATTATATAGCCCGGGGAAATCTACTCAATGCTTTCTGATACCTATATGGGGAAAGAATCTGAAAAAGAATGGATATATATGTATATGTATTGCTGATTCACTTTGCTATACACTTGAATCTAATACAACATTGTGAAGTCACTTATATTCCAATAAATTTTTTTTAAAAAAGGAGCATGGAGATACATGATTGACTATTAAAACTAAACTATCTGTAAAGCACATTTTTATTGGTGGGTGCAATAATTGGGAATATCTTGAACCAAGGACAATAAATTGCTTTTTTACATGTTGTCTTTGTCTTCTAATACTTCCAAAAAAAATGGGAATACCTCCATATGTTTTGGAAGATCTCTAGCAGCAGCAATCTGTATGCCAGTCACTATAAGCCTGTATTTCCATTCAGGGTATTATAGAATCTTCCAATAAGCAGCTCTTGAAGACAAAGAAAGTGTAGGTCAGCTCTCAAATTCAGTCACAGTGGCTCTGCTTTCTCCATCTGTCCCTACACCTTCCACACCCCACCCTACTCCCACCAAAAAGTTAAAAAATCAGGATGGTTTTTGTTGTCCATTGATTCGTGTTTTAAGAAGCAATTTGCAGTGACAAAAAAAGGTACTTAAACTTCCACGGGCCTCTGTTTCCTCATCAGTGACGCAGGAGAAGGCTCTCATCTCTGAGGTGCCTTCCAGCCCTGAGAATCCCTGAATGCAAGAGTATTACATAATAGCTTCTGCAATTTAGGTGATAACACCTTGATAGAAATAATTCACTATTGAATATACTAATAAGCTAATGGTGTGCAGAATTCTTTTTACAATTAAAAGGAGTCAATTCAACAAATACACTTCCACACAAGCCACAGAGACACCAACTCTGGTCCTGCTCTCCAATAGCTGGTCTGCAAATCCAGATGTTGCTCATCTGGGTGAATGCCTGGAAGAAGGTGATCACATGCCTTGGCAACAGAACCATTGCCATCCCTGATGGTGTGGGAGAGGCTGTGGTTGGTCGTCCTGTGTGTTTTGGAGCACAAGTCAGAAGCGATGCAAGCCTGCCCACTTGCTTTCGAATCACCATCTTCCTCGTATCTCTGCTGTGCCTGCTGGTCTACCACACTGGGGCGAGGTATAACACCTTTGTAGTAGACAAGGAGTCCGTGATCCTCCTGGTGCTCACCCCTGGGATTATTTTCCTGATCCCGGTCCTAACCCTAATCCCCATCTGCTGGACAGCACACATCATCATCCTGGATGCTGACAAGCACCTGGCAGAGCTGCCTCAGCCTCTGGCCTTTTGTTCAAGGAGGCTGGAGAAGCTGAACTTCTCTATCTGCAGCTCTGCAGGATCCAGGGCCCAAGCCCTTAAAAGGCACTTGGCTCTGCCTCTGCCCCATCTGATACCTCTTTGGAAACCTCTGACTACCTCAGTAAGAATTTTCTCTGAGGAAAGTGGGAGAGAGAAGCCTCCCTTGATAATGGAAACTTCCCCTCTTAAACAGAAGTCATCAAAGAGACCGTGATGCTTATCAGCTCTGGGGTTGGCTGTCTTGTCTGTTTGCTTACTTCCTGGCTTTTTCGCTGTTTTTATTCCCTTCAGGTTTTTTTTTTAAAGCCGTTGGATGGCTGAGACAAGAAAATAACTCAGACTGCCACCCTGGGCTCTGCTCCTGGTGTTCTCACCTTTGGATGATGGAACTAGAGATTATGTTAGAAGCTTCTGCATCTTCACACCTCCCCCCAAGTCCTGGAAATTGGAGCTCCTGGTCACATGCTCCCCTTGGATGCAAAGCTGGCAATGTGGACCGACAATGCAGGGCTGCTTTCTATCCTGGCTCTTCCTGACAGTATAGTCTCTTTCTGAGAGGACCTGCTGCTCCTGGGGGAATAGCCTTCCTGAACCTAAAAGGACACACACTGGCCTTCCCCTCAAGCCTCTGGAACACCCACCCCCACCCAGGGAGATAACTCCTAAAACTGCAGCAGATAAGTCACCAAAGAACCCTGACCTCCAAGACTTCTGACCTCTGGTTCCTGTGCCTCCTTCAGTCTGTCACAATGTGCCTTCTGGGAGTGGGGACTTCTGACCCTCCCCAAGTCCCAGCTGACCTCTGGTCCCACCACCCTTTCACTTCTTACTCATCATATGCTTCTGCTCATGCCCTAACCCATACTCATAAGTTTTTTCTTAAAGTAAGTGAAAATGTGTGTGCATGCACACACGGTGTGTGTGTGTGTGTGTTTAAAAAGAAGGACTTAGAGGAGGCATCTATGGTTCAGGCTACATTGTGACCATCAGTGGCCTTGGCTAGAAATTCACCAGATAATTTTATAATTATGGCAAAATAATTGAGAGTTTTTGTGTTGTTTTTTGTTTTGTTTTGTTTTTTACTATTTATCTTCATTAATTTCATTCCAAATATGCACATGAGGTATTCTGGATCAGAGACAGATTTTGTGTTAATTACCTGATCGTAAATAATAAGCATCCTAGCCTCCCTAGGGTATACCAGTGAGAGCCAAGTCGAGTGTCGTATGCAATTAGTTGCATACTTCATAGGGTAGTGAAGTTGAAAAGTGATTTTTCTCTGTTTATAAAGAGAAGGGAAGCAGCTGTCCCCTCCCCTTCCTGAAACAGTCTCCTTAGAAACATAAGTCTAGGTCTTTGCTTCTCCTGTGAATAAAATTCCTTCAGGGGCCAGATAACCCCATGAATCTCAGCTTTTATGACCTCGAGGTGTCTGCAAGGTCTGGGCTTCATACCAAAGGAGATAGCACTGCCACTGGTCATCCTGGCAGCCTGGGGCTTAACCTAGGGACCTAGTCTGGGTTGTAACCATTTTGCTATCTCAGAGACACAGAGAAATTTTATTGTCATTTCGGATCAAAGCACTTACCCAGACAGTTAGATAAAGATCTAATTCTCATGGTATGTGGGAAGTGTTGGGAGGCTTGGGCTTTTTAGCTGAGCATGAGGAAATCCAGGGAAACTTTATTTCCCTGTAAACACCGACAGGGTTCTAATACCAAGGAGTGCCTGGAAATTTCTGGTGTCCGAAAAAATTAATTTTATTCAACAAGTTTTTGAGTTTATACTTTAAGCAAAGGTAAGATGTAGTTCCTGACCCTAAGCGGCAGTGGTCCCCGTGGTCAGTTTGTTATAGGCCAACAGGACCTGAAGCTCCTGCTTACACAGTTTCATAGCAGACCCATCAACATCACAAGCAGGCAGGCTCACTGCTAAATAGCAAGAAAAGATTTTAACCAGACGTTTTGCCTCAGATGTTTTGCCATATGAAAACTTTTGCCTCACCGTCACTACACACAGCTGCCCTGGAGACATGTACTATTAACAGAAACTTATCCATCCAGACCTCTCTGCAGTTTACCAAATGCAATGCCCAGAATCCCTCGCTGATCTCCATAAAAATTAGAAGATGCAACTTGCCCCAAGTCGTGTGATGAATTAACAACAGAATTCACATTCGGATTCAGAGCTTTGATTACAAAACCAGAATCCTCTCTACTAAGTGAATTCTACGTAATTCCAGGTAAGCACTAAATAATATTTATATATAATGTTAGCTATTACAATAGTTGCTGTATCTTTCATTTAAGTTCTGATAACATGAAAGTGTTAAAAATTCTTTTTTTTTTTTTTTTTTGACCATGCTGGCGGCATGTGGAAGTTCCCAGGCCACACCTCCATGCCCACTTCTGGCCTGCGCCACCACTGTGGCAATACCAGATCCTTGCCACAAAGGACCTTGTTTAAGAAGTTGTATAAGAATGCGCTAAGATGGCCTGGCATCTTTTCAACCCAACCAGGACACAGAATTTAAGCCTTCTCTCAGAAGTGTATGGTAGAACTAAAGACGATGACAACTAAGGGTCACCTGACATTGTGATTAGCTAATAATCCCAGGACAAAATTACTACTCAAGCATAAGACTGCTACAAAGATGTTTGATATAAAAGCTTGGGCTGAGTATGTTGTGAGTATGTTGTGAGTATGTTGTAACTATGCTGTATGAAGGGGCTGCAGAGGACTCATATGGCTTTCTTACAACAGTTATTTTGGCCCTTACTCCATCGTTTCTAGAAAGTGCTATACTGTCCTGGATATTGGCCAAGATGATCGAGGCCACGGAAAAGGAGCAAAAGAAGAAACAAAAATGTCAAGAAAATATTGCAAAAGCTGAAACAAAAATTGAAGGAATGAGCAGACTCTGCAACTAGAGGAAAATCATTTTGAAAATTATGCAGCTTAGGAAGGGCCACTAAGGTTTCTTTTCTGGACCTTACGACAGTATTATTTAGTAAACGAAGTCTCAGCATATGGAAGAATCATGTTAGTTCTCACCTGTACCATAGCAAATTTTAGGCTTTGGTGTGGAAGTCTCTTGAAAGTTATTGTAAATTGGCATTTATGCTACAAATTCTTTTTTAGTCATTTGTCTTTTTGTAGCTTAAGTACTAAATGAAAACATCCTGTGGAGAAAAATGACTTTAGAATGTGAACTCTATTCAAATAATGGCTTAAAATGGGCTCCTCTTCTGGACAAAGGAAATTAAAAATGTAAAAATCAGAATGGTCCTAAGATAAAAAGTGTGCTTTAGCTGTAAAGAGATACAGTATATTACTTATATCTATCTTTTATCATAATTGTTTACTTCTTGGAATAAAATCATTTCTGGCTTTCTCAGAGAAAAATAATTTCAATGAGTATTTCTATTTTCTGCATTTTTGTCATTTCAGCTTTTGAGATATTGGTAATTATTAAACATTCTGCATTTTTTTAAATCTAAAAAAAAAAAGAATGCACTGAAATCCCACTTGTTACCATATGGCTTAAATCAAACACCGGGAAATGGCAGCAGTAAGTGAGCTAATAGAGTAGATGAGAACAAAAGATGACACCGCCTTTTTTTTAAATCCCTCTCCTGGCACCTGTAACATCTAGCAACCACTGATCTTTTTAGTGTCTATGCAGTTGTGCGTTTTCCAGAATGTCTTATATTTGGAATCATATATATACATATATAGTATATGACCTATTCAGATTGTCTCCTTCCACATAGTAATATACACTTAAGGTTCCTCCGTGTATTTTCATGGCTTGATAACTCATTTGTTTTAGCACTGAATAATATTCCATTGTTTCCATGTACCACAGTTTATTTATCCATTCACCTACTAAAGACATCTTGGTTGCTTCCAGATTTGGTAATTATGACTAAAGCTGCTGCAAACATCTGTATGCAGGTTTTTGTGTGTTTTTAAACTCTTGTGATTGCTGGATTATACCGTAAGATTATGTTTAGTTTTATAAGCAACCACCAAACTGACTTCCAAAGCGGCTGTACCATTTTGCATTCTCACAAGTAATGAAGGAGAGTTCCTGTTGTTCCACTTCCTTACCAGCATTTAAAGCTTTTGGATTTTGGCTATTCTAATTGGAGTGCAGTGGTATCTCACTGTTGTTTTAACTTTCATTTCCCTGATGACTTATGATGGGAAAGAATCTTTTCATGTGCTTATTTGCCATCTCTATATCTTCTTGGTGAGGTATCTGTTAAGATCTTTGGCTCATTTTACAATCCAGTTATTTTCTTATTGAGTTTTAAGAGTTCTTTTATATTTTGGATAACACTCCTTTATCAGATGTGTGTTTTATAAATATTTCCTCCCAGCCTATGACTGGCTTCTAATTCTCTTAACATTGTTAAAATTAAAAACTTCTCTAGGAAAGACAAAGTTCAATTTATCAATTCTTTCTTTCACAGATTGTACTTTGGTATTTTATCTAAAAGAGTTATTGCTATACCTAAGGTCACCTCAATTTTCTCCCATGTTATCTTTTAGGAGTTTTATAGTTTTGTGTTTTTACATTTAAGTCTGTGATCCATTTTCAGTTAAATTTTTGTGAAGGGGTTAGGTCTAAGTGCCTTTTTTTTTTTTGACATGTGGATGTCCAGTTGTCCCAGCATCATTTGTTGAAAAGACTATTTTTGTTCCATTGTATTGCCTTTGCTCCTTTCTCAAAGATCAGCTGACTATATATACGCAGGTCTATTTCTTGGCTTTCTATTCTGTTCACCGATCTATTTGTATGTCCTTTTCCAAGTATTACATTGTTTTGATTACTGTCGCTTCATAGTAAGTCTTGAAGTCAGGCAGTGTCAGTCCTCCAACTTTGTTCAATATTGTGTTGACTATTCTGGGTCTTTTGCCTCTCCATATAAACTTTAGAATAAGTGAGCCAACATCCACAAAATAATTTGCTGGGATTTTGACTGGCATTGCATTGAATATATATATTAAATATATATATATATATATGTATATATTCAATATATATATTTTTATACTAACCCTGGATCCTACAACCTTGCTATAACTTATTAGTTCCAAGAATTTTTGTTCATTCTTTCAGATTTGCTGCATAAATGATTATGTCATCTGTGAACAAACACAATTCTATTTCTTTCTTCCCAATCTGTGTATCTTTTGTTTCCTTGTCTTGTTGCATTCACTAGAACTTCAATTATGATCCTGAAAAGGAGTGGTGAGAAGGGATATCCTTTCCTTGTATCTGATCTTAGTGGGGAAACATCATGTTTCTCACCATTAAGTATGATGTTAGTGGTAGCATTTTTGGGGGGAGGGTAGATATTCTTTCTCAAGTTGGAGAAGTTTCCCCTATTCATAATTTACTTAGTGTCTTTATTATGCATGAGTTTTGGATTTTGTCAAAAGCTTTTTCTTCATCTATTGATATGGTTATTAGATTGTTCCCTTTAGCTTATTGATATGATGGATTATATTAGCTGACTTTCAGATGTTTAACCAGTCTTGCATATCTGGGACAAATTCCACTTTGTGGTGGTATATCCAGTTGATTGATGGTATTGTTGAGTTCAACTATGTTTTTACTGATTTTTTGCCTGCTAGATCTATCCACTCTGACAGAGGGGCATTGAAGTCTCCAATTATGACAGTGGATTCATCTATTTCTCTTTGTAATTCCATTAGATTTGCCTTACATATTTTAATGTTATGTCACATTTTTTAGCAAAAATATTTTGTAAGCTTTTAAAAACTATATGAATACTTTAATGCAAAGTGCTTAACTCAAAATTATCAAAGCTTAATTTAAATAAATTTTATTTAATAAAGATGATTAGCTCCATGAATTGTATAGTATTTGATTTCTACTATATAATGCCAATCCTATACAATACATTAAGAACTGTGTTATTCACTGTTCATTTTTTCCACTGATCTTTTGAACCCTAAAGGCCAGAGGGGAGGGTACTCAAACAAACACAAAATAAAATCCAAGTAAATTGTGATAGTAATTCCTAATAGCTACAAGCACATTTTGACTAAGTTCTCTAACAAAGTAGCTAAGGGATAAATGCAGATATTTCTTCATGGCTGACAAGGTTTTGTTTTTAGCTTGGTAAAAATTTGGACTGGTGAGAAGTCACAGTTTAAGGATGCATGTTCCTTAAATAATTATTACACACATACGTTTAGCATCTGTAAATACTAGACACATATATTAGACAGGATCTATGTATCCCTCAAAAGTTGGGTACAGTTTTTTTAAAAAAAGATATAACATGACTTTCAAAGTCCATGGGAATTCTGACTGAAGAATTTGAACAGCTGCCAATAATTCACTTTCACTTGTGTACGATTTAAGGCATCTCTGGGACCCTTAGAACCTTATTTTCTGGATTTTAGTATAGCAAGTGCATCTTTCACTGCTTGGTAAATAACATTCTTCACCTGTAATTTATCTTCATGATTAGTCTGAGTTTGTGACAGACAATAGGATTCTTGAGTAAGCTAGAAGCATTGTTTAACACGCTCTGAAGAAACAAAATCTCCAGTCACTTAGGTACAGCTATGTAAGTCATGAATCTTATATGGAATTCCAGGTGAGATAATGCCACATCTCTGAGAAACTATATAATGGCCTAGCTTTGAACTCCATAACTTTTTTGGACTGCACCCGCAGCATATGGAAGTTTCCAGGCCAGGGATCGATTCCCAGTTGCAGCTGTGACCTGCACCACAGCTGCAGCAAGGACAGATCCTTAACCCACTGCACTGGGCCAGGGATCGAATCCACACTGTTGTAGGGATAATGCAGGCTCCTTAACTTGCTGCACTGTTCCCTGTTCAAGAGGGAATTCCTTAAACTCCATGCTCTTGATGACCATGCGTTCTTAGTGATCAGTCTAAATACAAGCTCTGGTCACTGATAGGATCATGGTTGCAGGGTTTTCTTGAATTTACTCTTCTGCTGCCTTTTAAAAGAATTCTCATTATCTTATTTGTGTCTTCACTAGCATGCATTTGTCAAAGGGCTCCTGGCTTCTCTTTTCTTCCAATAAATTGCTTTATTGTGAGATCATGAGAATTTCTATCTTGCCCAATTTTAAGGACTTCCTGGTCACACTGTCTTTCGGGAATTCCCACATAGACCAGGACATGTGGTCTGCTGAGTCAACTACGTCTCAGTAAAGACATTTCTCCACATTTTTGATCTTCTGGAGAAATTAATCCATAAGCATTATACATTTTGAGGCCCTAATCTGACCAAATAAAGTAGTTTGGCAGCCTAGAGACAGAATTCAACATGTCATCTCACCCTGTGAACTCAAGCAATGGAATGCTGACCTTAAGGTCATCAAACCTGGAGAGTTTCATATCTCTAATATTTCCCCCAATAGATAATCCTTGTTTCAACATTCAAAATTCTTTTTTATTTCCCAAGAGATTTGGAACATTTTCAAACCTATTCCATAAATACCCTACTGTGGCTTCTGTGATTTCATTCATCCTTGGTGTATACTAAATGTTTGTGCCCCCCAAAATTCATATGTTGAAACCTAATCCCCAGTGTGATGGTATTTGTAGGTGGGGCCTTAGGTTTGAAGGCAGAGCTCCCATGAATGGGATTATTGCCTTTATAAAAGAGACCCCAGAGAGCTCCAATGCCCCCTTCTATCACACGAGGACACACTGTAAGGAGACATCTATGAACCAAGAAGTGGACGTTCATCAGATATACTAAATCTACTGGTGCCTTGATCTTGAACTTCCCACCCTCCAGAACTGTGAGAAATAAAACATTTCTTTTTAAACTATTCAATCTGCAGCATTTTGCTATAACAACTCAGACTGAGACCGTTATACAATTAAATACATTTACTTCCTGGCCAAAAAACTCTTTGCTGTAGGATTTGGGTTTCCAAAATTCACTGTTCAATTCATGATGCACTCCAGACACCATCACTGGCTGCCCTTGTTCCCAGTACTCCCTGAAAATATTCCAATTGCTCTTGTATTGGGATCTTTCAAGCACAGCAAGCAATTACCCCACAGCCAGAAATGAGGAGTGTCAAAATACTAGGTATGTCATGGATCTTTGAGGTTCCTACATAAACAGAGGAAGGTTTATTTTCTACCAAAGAAGAAAAAATGTCATCAAGAATTTTTGATGACATTTTTATGTCATTTTTATGTCTATTTTATGTCATTTTTCCCCTTCATGGACATACCACTGGTTAGATCCACCAGCCAGTTTGAAGGGGAAGTGCTGGTTGGACAGGATGATTTTATGTTCCTAGCTGGCTTGGAGGGTGTACCCTCTCACAGCCGCTGGTTCCAACACTGAGAGAGTCTGCAGGAGCACAGCATTTTCAACCTAAGGAACTCAGTTTTATACTGTTCCACATTTTACTTTTATAAAATGAACAGTTTTCAACATCATAGAGAGCTTTTCAAATAATCTGTGTAAGCATCAAGTTCCCTGGTTCATGTACCTGACTTCTTCATGCATCTCAGCCAAGGAAAAGTCTTGCAGATAACAGCCCATTGGCAATTTCCCCCTAATGTGGTAGCATTTCACACGCACTCCAAGTTCACACTAAGGATACACCCAGTAAAAACTGAAGATGGTAGTATCACACACATCACATATTCCTTGACTACATTTGGCTGCTCTCTCCAAGCAACCTTCCAAGAGATGCTCTTACTATATGGCTCCACAGTTGACATGCCTTCCTTCTTAGAAATCACCATTTGTCACAGTGGCCTCCAACATTGGCCAGAATGTACTTTCAGATATCCACATCAGTCCTCACCACAGTTTTGGTTAAAGGCAAGCATAGGCTAAATACTTCATTGTTATTACAAACATTTTGACAAAGGCAAGGTTCTAGTAACCTAATAAATAAGGTTTCCTAGAATCTGTGTGAGGAGACTTGTGACCACACAACTCCCTTTTTCTCCTTCATCACTCAGCTCAGCGAAACAGTGACAGGGATAAATAAACTGACATTTTAGGTATATTAGGTCTGGAGTGCCTTGGGAAGCAAGAAACAGAAAATCTAACTAAATAAGGAATGCAGAGATGGGTGGTTGTTTTTGGTCAACCACTAAGCCACATCATCAGGAGCCTAGACTTTAATCCATCAGCCTTAGCTGTTAGCTTTTCATCTTTGTATCTTTTGATTTATAGTTTCAAGATTCCCACTGAATTTTCAAGCAAATAAGAGGGAAAGACCACTTCCATTCCCTACTATGCATTTATTCAGGAAAGCAAAAGCTCTTCCAGAAGTCCCCAGTAGGCATCTTCATATATTTTATTGGCCAAGACTGGGTCATTTGGCCATCCCAATTTGCTTGGGAGTACCCAAGCAAATCTGGAAGTCAAGTGAATGGAAAAGAATAACAGAATTAAGCTTAGATCAATTATGATTCATCCTCTGGAGCTTGGCAGACTAATATCGATTAGCTGGCTATTGCTGTGTTAATGCTCCATAACAAGCAACCCCAAAATCTTAGTGGTTTACGAGAGCACACACTTGTAATATGTTCCCCAATCACAAGCATGTAGGTTATCTGTGACTCTGCTGGGTTTAACTGGATCAGTTGGGCTTGAATCTAGGCTGTATTTGTTTTCATGTCCGCCCCACATATCTTCTTATTCTAGAACTTCTGGCCACAAGGCATGTTCTTCTCATGGCAAATGATCAGCGCAAGGGGCCAGGTAAAAATTTTACAAACACATTTAGAGTCTCTGCTCATGTCATGTCCAGTACATTCCATTTGCCAAGCAAATCACCTGGCCAAGTCCATTACAAACTGGAAAAGAATATATGCTCTCCTATTCAGGTGAACTGCTAAAAAGCTGTGTGCCAGAAGGTGTAGATATAAATTCCTATTAGAGAAAGGGAATGAAGGATTGAGAACAAAAATTCAATCTATCCCCTCATTCCAACAAACTGGGGGAATGAGAGAGAAAAGAATGGTTTTTGAGTAGACATCCGATTGTGTCTTCCAAATCAGAGTAGTTAAAAGAAGCTTTAGAAACTGCTTTTTCTTTTCCTTTTTGTCCTTTTGTCTTTTTAGGGCCACACCTGCAGCATATGGAGGTTCTCAGGCTAGGCGTCCAATTGGAGCTGTAGCCACCAGCCTCTGTCAGGGTCACAGCACTATGGGATCCGAGCCGTGTCTGCTACCTGCACCACAGCTCATGGCAACGCCACATCCTTAACCCACTGAGCGAGGCCAGGGATTGAACCCACATCCTCACGGATGCTGGTTGTGTTCGTTAACCACTGAGCCACGATATTTTTTATTTAGTTAGCAGGAGAAAGAGGAGGAAGTAGAGAAATGGGAGAGTTACAAACTGCTTTCCTAGGCCAGGGTGTTCCAGCTATAACATTGATGGCCAGTTGAATAGGCTGATATAGACTGTTTAACATCTCAAACTCTCAATTTCATGGTCTGAATGACTGCAAATAGCAAACATCTCTGGCGCAGTATATTCCAGGTACTGCACTAAATACTTTACTTGTGTTCACTCACATTATCTTCACAAAAAAACCTATGAAGCTATTCCTAGTTCATAACTGAGAGGCCAGGTAACTCAGCAGCTTATAAATGGCAACATTATGTTGAAGCCCAGATCTATTTTTATTCACTCAGGCATCCACTACATGCCAGGCACTGTGCTGAGGATTCAGACCAACAACATAGTCCTGTTCTCCAGGACTTCATCTTGGTCTCTAAGCTATCCAGCCCACTGATGTCAACTAAAAAAATGAGTCCAAGATAAATATGTGTATTACTTTCTAAATGAATGTACTTTATTTCAGTTACACTTCTAAGGGCTTATGTCATGAACCATCATACCAACTCTTTGAAATAAGTACTATCATTCCTTATTTTAAACATAAAGAAACTGAGATCCATAGAGGTTACTTTTGTTGCACACTAGAAAGTGACAGAGCAGCATTAGAAACCAAACCACCTGGGAGTTCCTGTTGTGGCGCAGTGGTTAACGAATCCGACTAAGAACCACAAGGTTGCCAGTTCGATCCCTGGCCTTGTCAGTGGGTTAACGATCCGGTGTTGCCGTGAGCTGTGGTGTAGGTTGCAGACGCGGCTCGGATCCTGCGTTGCTGTGGCTGCGGCGCAGGCCAGTGGCTACAGCTCCGATTAGACCCCTAGCCTGGGAACCTCCACATGCCACAGGTGTGGCCATAAAATGACAAAAAGGCAAAAAAAAAAAAAAAAGAAACCAAACCACCTGACTATTGGGCTCTCCTTTCACCACAGCTGCCACGTGCAGCCCACGACTATTAAAATACAGGTTTCTTTAAATACAGTAATGAATCAATACAGTTTTTTCAAATATAGTAATGAGTCAATACAGCTTTTTCTGATGTACTTTCTCATGAAAAGATACTAGTTATCACATAAAGATATTATCACATTAAAAGATACTAGTTATCACATAAAACTTATCACAAAAAGGCCTGTAAACTATTTTGCGTTCAAAACGGTTTCTCACATTTGAAAAGCTTGAGATCATGGGTCTGGTATTTTTAAAGAATTTCAAAATTAAAAACCGAGGAATGATATTAAAATATAAAACAGTAAGTGTAGATTTTTTCCCTTAAATCTCAAGAGACTGGATTTCATGTATTCCACTGTTTTATCTATGCTCGATGTTCACATTATACTTTATAACTATTAATCATCACGTATTCTAGTGGTAACTATGATATTATTAAAATCACTTCGCATGGGGGTGCTGGAAGCACCACTGGAGCCCACTTGCCTGCCAGCTGCACTGAGGAGCCACAGATATAAGCGGCACTCCCAGCCACGTCTGTTCCTGGTCCCCAGCCACCTGGCGGCACAACTGTGGGCGATGTCACCACTACCCAGGTGGCACGGCTGAGCACTGTTCCCCAAAGTGGCAGCACTGCGCTCCTCTGCCCTCTGCCCTCCCTGCCCTAGGACCCCAACACCCGCTCTACAGCCACCTGGCACTGTGCAACAGCCAGAGAGTCTTCCAAATCCAGAGCAAATGGTTTAGAACATAAAGCATAGAACATAAAGCAAGAATATAATCATTATCAGAAGTGGAGTCATTCAGAGGTCATTCTTAATCAGGGTAAAGCTTGTGTTTCGGAAAGTCATTCTCAGCACACGCAGCACCTCCTGGATGAAAAACTGCCAGCCCTCTTCACCCTCCACCAAGATGGAATATTATGTGCACGTCTCTTAAAAGACGAGAAAGATCATGTTTGGGAGGGGTATGAGCAAATCCTCTATACTTATGTAGCAGAACAGTATGAATCTTTTGTGAAATTCACACATCTTCAGATTATGCCATGTGTTGGGAGAAGGCCAGCAAACTATGTGTCCCAAAGCTTTCTGCATATCTGGGTACCAGGTTTGACATCAAGAGATGGCTGCTGTATACTTTTTGTAACTGGTTTGATATCATATTTCAGCTCCAACTTTGCATCCTGAGAAAACTTAAATGTTTATACAGGTCCATTTTATATAACCTGAAAGACCTTAAAACTTCCTGGTTGCAGCAAGTATCTCTTTTCTGCTCGTCTAATAAAGAGCCATGCCCTGCACAGATAGATATTCCAAACAAAAACATCTGGAGCAACCGTTTAGCAAAATTTCTTCAGTGGCATTTAACAAATGGACTTTCCCCATGCATAATTCTGTAAACACTGTGTGTGTCTTTTGAGTTATTGTTTGTAGTGTTCAAATTTTTTTGATCTTGGGGATTCTGGCTCTGAATCTGATGCATTACAGCTATGGTTAAAAACATTTGCATGGTCTACAGAAGATCACTAATGTTTTGTGACCATGTACATAGTAAGAGTGGATTATGTGCAGGTATTGTTAAATACAGGTTTATTTCAAGGCATAGAATATGAACCATAAGTTAGGCTGGACATCAGATGTGCTTATAATGACATAGCAAAAACTGTGGTACTAGGTCTACAAATGCATGGGACAAATGCATGGGAACTAGGACAAACTGGAAATGGGCCATTTGACATCTGGATTCTCCCTAGTTGATGTTAATAAAATACTTTGACTCCAACCCTTAAAATACCCACGTGGAGTCTGTAGTCACCTCATTCACATAAAGAGCTCCCAGGACACCAGCCCTTTTAAAAAAAAAAAAAAGTTTCCACTGGAACAAAAGCATTGGGATTTACTTGGGCACTTAGCATAGGTGAGCGGGGGATGGGCCAGATTCCAGAGGCGCAGCTACTTGGGAGAAACCCCTTGAACTTTGTATGAGTTATTAAAAATAGAATTTGGATTCTTTAGTCAAGTTCCACCAAAATTCTTTAAAGTGTCTACGTTCAACTGCTTCAGTTTTGGTTTGGCAAACCCCTGCCTGAAAATGCTCATGGACTGTTTTTCGCCTTGTTTCTAGGGCTAAGGAACAGAAAACAGCCTCTGTTTTGAGGAGGTGGGAGTTAAGTATACATTTATTTATTTACTGTGACTTGATCAGGACCATATTTTACAAAATGCTTTCTTTTATTATCGTTTCTGGAAAGAAAAGTTCAATTAAAATTGTTCTAGTTTCGGAGTTCCCTTCGTGGCTCACTGGTTAACGAATCCGACTAAGAACCATGAGGTTGCGGGTTCGATCCCTGGCCTCGTTCAGTGGGCTAAGGATCCGACGTTGCCGTGAGCTGTGGTGTAGGTTGCAGACGCGGCTGGGATCCCGCATTGCTGTGGCTGTGGTGAAGGCCGGCGGCTACAGCTCCTGTTAGACCCCTAGCCTGGGAACCTCCATATGCCGCGGGTGCGGCTCTACATAAAGGCAAAAAGACAAAAAAAAAAATTGTTTTAGTTTCAATATAGAATAGCGTTTTTTTTAATGGGGTTTATTTTAAACAATCCTGAACTGAATTCAAATGAAAAAAAAAAAAAACTGTTATAGGTAACCTCATTGATAAATACAGTTGCAAGACTCCTAAATAAAGCATTAGCAAATGTCTCTCATCAACGTACAAAAAATAATACTACATTATAATCACTGGTGGATCTAGAGATGCAAGGATTTTCCAATAATGGAAACTCTACAGAGATCACTGACATATAAATAATATTTAAATCCTTAGTAGTAAGGAATCTCCATAAAAAAGACAAATTAGATAAAGTGATTCCCAAGAATACGATCTGCAACATTTAAAACTTAGGCAAAGGAGATTCCAGAGGAGCAGCCAAATGAAATAAGGGTGAGGTGGGAAAGAGGGCTGTGTGGTATCAAGGCATCCAAGAGAAGAAAATATTTCAAGTGGCCAAGTCCTGAGAGGTCAAGTAAGCTGAGGACTGAGAATTGACTGTTTTTGGTTTTTTTTTTTTGGCCTTTTTGAGGGCTGCACCCACGGCATATGGAGGTTCCCAGGCTAGGGGTCGAATCAGAGCTATAGCTGCCAACCTATGCCACAGCCACAGCAATATCAGATCTGAGCAGCATTTGCAACCTACACCACAACTCATGGCAACGCTGGGTCCTTAACCCACTGAGCAAGCCAGGGATTGAATCTGCATCCTCATGAGTGCTACTCAGATTCTTTTCCACTGAGCCACGATGGGAACTCTCAAGAATTGACTATTAATTCAGTGCAGTGTTGGTCGCTGTTTCTGTGATAAACACTATCTCTGTGGAGTGATGGGAGAGAAGCCTGGTTAGTCTGTGTTAAGAGAAAACGTGAAGTGAGGAAATCGAGCCTAGACTGTAGAAAACTCTTAAGAAGTGAAGTGCTAACGGGAACACTTCATGTAAATAGGGTGGTAGTTCAGTGCTTTTAAGAGGATTGGGTAAAAAAAAGGCTTTGTTTGTTGGCACTTTGTGTGTTTAAGGATGATAGGTACTGGATATATTTTTTACCCAAAGAAATAAACAGTGAATAAAAGTTTGATGTTGCAGAAGAGAAAAAACATAATTATGGGAGAAAGCATTTCTCCCTCAGCTATGAGCACTTTGCCAAAGTCCAACTCAGGTGAAACTCAACCCTCAGCCATGATCCTAAACTCAGGAAGGTGAACAGAGTAGGAAGAGAATACACAGCTCATTTCACTTAAAATCCATGACAACAAACCTCAAAAGAGCACTTAACACTAACCAACATCCTTCCATACTTCCCCAATACGATGGCTTCTCCTCGCTCCAAAATGATTACGTCACAGTTCTCCTCTCTATAAAAATTTATGTGCTTCTCCTCCTCCACTAGAATAGGAGCTATGAGATAGATTTGGTGGTGGGAAGATGAGAGGACATCTACCTGCTTTTCTGTACCTGCCTTCTTTCTTCTGTCTCTCCATGTGGTCTAGATCCCACTTTATTATAATAGTTAGGACACTAGCTGAAGGATAACTGAAACATTTAGGTTTGCTTAGAATAATAAACCCAAATAAAATGGAAAAATTGCTAGGATTATATACAATAAAAATGTGACTAAAATCAATGCAAGAATTCTATCTCCTTGGAAAGCTAGATTTGCAAATTTGACCTGGGAAAATTAGGTTTGGTAGTAATAATGGACCCAAATAAAGGTCAAATACTATGTGCCACCCTCAAAAATCTTCACTATAAAATTTACACAGAAAAGCTGTCCCCCAAAGCAAATAATTCAGTAAAATGATCACAAAAATAGAAAATATATTTTAACTGTGAAAATCATTCAAAGCTAAATAGTCATTATGATGCTCACATTTAGAAATAAAGTTGAAATTATCTCGTATAAAAATACTAGGGAGAAACTGTCAACAGAGAAGTTAAAATGTCCTATGCTAATTTGGTATACTTCCTTCCAGACCTTTTCCCATGTATTCAGACAGAACAGGTGGAGTTCAATCCCCACTGTTCAAGCTTAGGGTCCTCAAGCATAAATACCTCCACCACATCAAGAGGTGCCCTTGGGCTAATAGGGTGCCCTGAAGACATCATAAGGAGATGTCTCAATGAGCAAACACCCAGTGGCAGAAAGCAAACTGGTGGCATGGAGTAAGCATTGGCATGCTGGATATCAACTAGTGAGAGCATGGTACAGAGAACACTTCCCCAAAAGCATAGATTGAATGGTCTACAGGCACAGGCCCTGGATGCAAGCAATGTAAAGTTCTCTTTCCTAGGAAGTCTGGGTATTTGCCTGACTGGCCAGGTCTCTGATCCAGTGTGGCTTTTGGAGCCTCACAGCAGTCCTTCCTCAGACCAACTGCCCCACACCCTCTGTACAGAGGCTCTGTCTTGGACCACTTTTTCCATTTGGGCACTCTTGGCATTTTTTCTTCCTTTCCTACCCTCAGCGTCTTTACTCTCCTTTTGACCTACTGACTTCTTCCATTTCTCTTGTAATATCCTCTTTAAAAATGAGTCCAAAAACTTATTTTATTAGGAAAAACTTTGATATTCAGTCTAATTAGTAATCAAAGATAAATCCTATTCATTTAAAATGAGATACCATTTTCACCTAATCAGTTGACAGCAGCTGACAAAATAAAGGGGGCTTGGCTATTACTCAGAGGAGGTGAGAGACTGCAAATTGGCTCAATTTCTGAAAGATGATTGGGCAAGACATCAAAATCCTTTAAATGTTCACACTCCTTAACCCAGTAATTCTCCTTCTAGGGATCTACCTTTTTTTCCTATTTCTTTTTTAGTTGAGATATAAAACAATTTCAGATGTACAAAATGTTGGTTTGATACACTATTGCAAAATGATTATCACTGGGTGCTAGCTAACACCTCCATCTGGTCACACAATTACCATTTCTTTTTTATAGTGAGAACATTTAAGATCTACTTCCTTAGCAACTTTCAAGTATAAAATACAGTACTGGTTAACTACAGTCATCACGCGGTCCATTAGATGCCCAAAACTTATTCGGCTTATAATTGGAAGTTTGCAACTTCTGTTTGTACCTCTCCCCATTTCTCCCACCCTTCAACTCCTGGTAACCAGGGTAGAATACTCTATTAGTTTGACTTCTTTTGTTTTGTTTTTTAGATTCCACATATAAGTGATACAATACAGTATTTTTCTTTCTCTGTCTGACTTATTTCAATTATTATAAAACCCTGAAGGTCCACCCATGTTGTTGCAAATGGCTGTAATACCCTTTAATGTTCATTAGAAAGAAACTCAGTGTCTTTAATGAGAAATATTTCAACACATTTCTCTGTTTGTACTTAAAGAGCAGGGTGGGGGTAGCCACTCCAACCTAACAACAAGTAAAAAGTTAAACAAACATACTGAAAAAGCAACAACTCTTCTTGGATTCATACGGGGGTGGAGAGACTCAAGACAAACTTCTTCTCCAAGACTGGAGAGATAGGAGAATACAGAGAGTCACGGCTTACCAGAGCAGAACACACGTCAGGAACCAGTCGCAGGATAGGAAAACCAAACCTGTAACTGACGAATTGCTGTAGGCTCAGTGTGGAAAATTCTGAGAGTTAAAAACTCCAGGGGCTCAGTCTTAGGGAGCCCCCACAATATGGTGAGATTGACTTCCAGGAGCCTGAGTAGCTTCCTGCAGTGAATGTTGGAGAAAAACCCTCTCCTGCTTCCATCAGGAGGAGGGGAAAAGGACCCATTTTGAAACATGCCAGAGCACTGAGTTCTTAACAAGGCCTACCCTCAGGAAAAAGCAGTTAGCAGGAGCCTAACCTGCTGGCGTATTATTAGAACACGAGTCACCTGGGGGTGGTGGTGGTGGGGATAGTCCAGTCAGCTCTAGTTGCCCACGTGAAGGAGAAACACTCAGGGTTGGCCCACTTTAGTCATCCTGTCCCATCTAAGGTGGGGAGGAAAAAACAAGCACCAGTGAAGTTCACAGTCCAGAAGCACAGGCTAAGACTGAGACTTCATTCATAGGACTACAGACCGCTCCCCCTCCAACACATATCTCACCACACTGATAAAGACAGATTCACAGCCGTTCCTTTTACCCAGTACATCATGTCTGGCTATCAAAAAGATTACAAAGCATACTAAAAGTAATAATAACAACGGTGCCTATAAAGCAGTCCAATAGAAGAATGCATCATATTTTATTTATACAATCTCCCATTTTGTAGTTTAAATTTTCCACTATCCTAAAACAATAAAAACCCTTGTGTGTGTGCGTGCACGTGTGTGTGTGATCAGTTGGTGAATTTCCTTCAGATATATTTTGAAAACTTATTTGCCAGAAGTTTGAAAAATAATCAATTATCAGCTAGCTTGGTAAACAAATACAGTATGATCTCACCTATGTATGGAATCTAAAAATATAAGAAACTGGTGAATATAACAAAAAAGAAACAGACACACAGAGAACAAACCAGTGGTTACTAGTACGGAGAGGGAAGGGGGGGCAACATAGGGGTAGGAGGTACAAACTATTAGGATAAAATAAGCTACAAGGACGTATTGTACAACAAGGGGAATATAGAAAATATTTTATAATAACTGTACATGGAGTATAGCCTTTAAAAAATGTGAATCAGTGTATTTTACACCTGTAACTTTTAAGGGCCTCACCTGCAGCACATGAAAGTTCCCAGGCTAAGGGCAGAATCAAGAGTTACAGCTGCCGACCAACACCACAGCCATAGCAACAAGCCAGATCCAAGCCATGTCTGCAACTTAGACTGCAGCTCAGGCAATGTCCAATCCTTAACCCACTGATTGGAGGCCAGGGATTAAACTGGCATCCTCATGGATACTAGCTGGGTTTGTTACTGAGCTACAACGGGAACTATAATTCTTTTTTTTAAATCTCAAAAAAACCCCACAGCCTCTGGCCAAGCAGGAAAGAAGGGCATGGGGAGAAATGTGGGAAGGGGAGAAATGTGGAAAGGGGAGAAAATAAGTCAGTTTATGACCATATTTTACTTTTTTCTCCTCTGAAAATATTTATATTAATTTTTCTAATGTGGTAAAAAGATCTTTGAATTTCAAAGAATATGTAGAGAAAAGTAAATCTGTATTTCATGTGTCTTCCAGTTCCTAGTTCTCTCCATAGCTTATCTATCCTTCTAAATATCAGGGTAAAACACACAAAAGCCTCTTTGTAGATCAAACAGTGGTTAAGTGTTTAAAGAAATACAGTATGGTTCCACCTAATATGATATGCACATCCATTTACTTTTTCAACTATATGATCATAATATACTGTAATATATATCAGGATGTTTTGCCATCAACTTCTCTCCTTAGTGGGAACAAAATATCTTCACAAATCAGGTTTAAAAAATTCAAACTGCCAAGGGAGGTTAGATAAGTGGAGTGGAGGAGGTTTGGGTGTGGTGTTACTCATTTCCCTAAAGCGAAAAGCAGTTTCCTTTAACTTGAAGAGGGAGCAACACTTTTGAAGTCTATAAATCACATAAACAAATGATGAGAACACAAAATGTATGAAGAATAACTCCCACTAACAAAGCCCAGGATTTCCTACAGTGTGAGAAAGCCCAGCCTCTGCCTATGTGGACATGCAGGCTAGAGGGTGCTTCAGTCCTAACGTGTTGGTTCCTGTAGCCAGGATTTGGGGATCAAATTGCCTAGAATAGTTTTCACATGGTTAAAGGACCATAGGTGAATAGTTTGTCTATTGCAAACCCACCTACTAAAGTACTTTTTCTACTACAAAGGAAAAAAACACCCTCCCCAGAAAAAAAAACACAAGAGGAAGTCATTAAATCTTAGCTATGTAAGATAATATTTTTTCAAGGAAAATTCAGATTATGGAGCTGGAAATGTCCATGATTCTTAACAAGGAATCATAACAGTATTTCCATGGAATTATGGCTAATTGTCCAAGGGCAGTAAAATGATATTTTCTAGTTTGAACCCAGGTCTTTGGACACTGCAGCACTGGAAACTGATCCTATTTCAGTTGTCCAGATTTTCCAAAGTACTGCTAAATCATCTCTTCAAAACACATTCATTGTTATTCTCTCCACAAAGTATATCAGGAATCAGTATATGCTGGTCAACTCTTATAATCCATAAAATACATTTCCTCACTCCCAATCTCTTAAGTAAACTTATCCCTATACACACTATAAATTCTGTCTATTCATGTATTGGGTTTATTTTGACCTTCCTTTGCCTCTCTGCTATGCATATATATTCCTGTTAGTTTCTAACTTAAAAGCATTTGATTGTGTGTTAAGCTGACTATTTGTTTCAATGGGAAAATATGTTCCTGTGTCAGGTTAGAAAATGGTAGTAGGGCTTCCAAGCCAGACCACTAAAAACAACTAATTCCATAATTTACCTCAACCATGATGCTGATGCCCCCTTTCCAAGTATACCTCCATTCCATTGAATAAGCATTGAAGAGGTATGCATCAGAAGATCCTCTTGTGTTCCTTCTGTGGGACCTTAGCAACAAAAATTTCTCTTAACTTCAGTAGGATGCATGACCACTGTCTATAGAGTCACAAAGGATTGCCTCAGTCTCGATGTTCACTCACTATATTGGAAATACCCCTGGTCCTCAGGAATACTCTTATTTTGTGTTCAATAGACATCTGTTCTGAAAAATAGTATGTAGTGGATATCAAGCTAATGTAAGAACAAAAATATGGCAAAATCGAGGGGGGAGAAATTAGTTCAGATAGTATATTTTAGTAATTAAATGAGTGAGCCAAAGTAAGTCGGTCTACAAATGCAGTCTCCCCAACTGTTTCCTTTTATTTAAAGATAGCAGCAGATGTGCAGTAAGCATGAGGACGACAACAACAAAAACAAGAAGGAGTTCCTGTTGTGGCTCAGCAGGTTAAGGACCTGATGTTGTCTCTGTGATGTGGGTTCGATTCCTGGCCTCGCTCAGTGGGTTAAGGATCCGACATTGCAGCAAGCTGAGGCATAGGTTGCAGATGTGGTTTACATCCAATGTGGCGATGGCTGTGGTGCAGGCCAGCAGCTGCAGCTCTGATTCAACCCCTCACCTGGGGACTTCCATAAGCCACTGGTATGGCCATAAAAAGAAAAAATAAAAAGAAACCTAGAAGACTTCCCCAAATCTTGCCATGGTATTCTCGAAATAGAAGTAAAAGAGTGTGGGGAGAAATTAAAGACGGAGAGGACAAAAATTCTATCTGGGTATGTTTGGAGAGAGGTAGTACTTAAAGCCTGGTTAGGTATGGTTCGTTCTGGTTCATTTCGTAAATGATTGCTTGAGGTTTTCGTAAGAACAGCAATGATGTTGCTGCTGTGTTACCAGTTTATATCACCTCACAAACAAGGACAAGTTTAAAGACTCCAGGACCAACTTACATTCCTAACCCTCTGCCATTGCCTCTCAAATCCCTTATCAGGTCACCAGCAAGGAGGTATACAAGTGTGGATGGCTCTGTGAAAATCCACTATCACTAAGGGAAACAAATTCCAGTGTCTAGTCCAGTGTCAATGACTTAATCGCATCCTGTTTGTAAGCAAAATACAATAGGATTTATTTTGTGGACAATGGTTAACACTTAACTTTTTTCAGAGTATTACTGCGTTTGCTTACAAGTGAACGTATCCACTGCATGAAGACAAATGTGCCTCTGCTGAGCAGAAAGTAAATACTGTTCACAGCGTTTTCTCTTTTTGATGAGCTTTGCTGTATGGGTGGAATATGGAGGTTGATGGGAAATAGGGAGAATGATTATGGAATAAGTAGCAAATGCTTCCTGGTGGTTGGTTTACATAAGATTAAAAGCAATTACCTGTTCTTCTGACTCACTAAAGAGTTTCTCAGTCCAAGAGGCGAGATCTGCACATGGTATTTGAGGGAAGCCAAAGGCCTCTCTGATTACTTACCTGCCAGAGTGTCCACATTAGCACAGATCACGTGTCTGGATTAATCCATTATTAACTGTAGACATCTACGAAAGAAAATCTCCCTAGAAAATAAATCAACGCTGTTGAGATTGAGGTGTTGTAATGGATGGTGAGTGCTCTAAAAGGGGAAGAGTATTAACATTATAAGACTGGAGGATCTTTTCCTTGGTTGAATTCAGGACAATACTGTATCACAAAATACAGCTAACAAATAGGAATTTGTAAAAGTACCAAGTGTGAGTTGCCTGCTAGAAAAACATGAAAAGTAAAAAAGAGGCTAAGATCTTTGAAAGCAGCTAACTTCCTCATAGAAGCCTCAAGCTTAAATCCCACAGCTTATTCTGAGACAAAAATATATACTTCTTAAATATTGCTGTGTACTTCTGTACCTCTTTCTGCCAGGAAATCCTCAGATTATCAGCAAACAGAATCAATTATAGTCTTCCTACCCAGTATCACGCGTACAGCCACACGATGTCATCTCCTTTGGAGAAGTGACAGGAACCTTCCAAACCGACCATGTGATCTCACTAGGTGAGAATCCATTTCTGGGCATCTCAAGACGGATCCAACAATAACAAGCTGTACCAACTGTAGAGTTGTTAAGAACAACAACAAAAACAACAATTCAACTATATTTGACCCAGTGGAAGAGATTTGTTTACCGTTTGATCATTTTTCAATTAAGAGGAAAATTACAAAAACAACAAAACTTTTTTTTAAACAAGTTTGACTTTGTAGTAATTTATCAGTAACAAAAAACATCTGTTGTTATTTTTCACCATTTGGTGCACACACATCACACATAATATTTTGGGGCTTTTACAAATAATGACTCATTATAATGTAAATTCTCTTTATAGGCTCTCCCATGCAAGCAACGGCTATATTTTTAGAGGTCTCCTTTAAAAGCACTGGCTATAGGACAAGATGATTTTAGGCTAGACGTAATTTAGAAGGCATTTACAGAAAACAGAGACAAATGCTTTTTCTAGAATGATTCTGAGTTAAAATTATCTCATTTACTTATACTTTTTCCCAACCACTGCTATTCACAAAAACTTTCTAAATTCTAGACTATCGACTTTTCTTAGTAATGCTTAGACTGGAGAACTTTCAGCCCAATAATTTCAAAGCATTTAAACTTTTGCATTCAGCAATACCAGTTGTAATACCATGTATGTTCTACAAACACGTAGGGAGGCATCCCCAACTTGAATTTAACAAGCTACCTTTCAGTAACACACTCTGCTCTAGTCAGGATATAAACAGCCAAAAGTTTTTTCAGCTTACCAATTCAAATACATATAACTTGCTATAGTAAGTTTTCCTGGGATTACCGATATCAGAGATTTTATAAATGCCATTTCAGTCTAAAAGAATTAAACTTTATTTTATGAATCTGTTTTTAAGCTGTCTGTCTGAAATCACATTACATGTTTAAGAAAGGTTATTGCTTATTTTAGTGCACTGAAATGAATGTTTCAAAGTTTTAAAGAAAATCATACCCAAAATATAAAAGCTTTTGCTCAAATCTTCTCTATTCATTCAGAAAGAATCTAAATGAAAGAATATAAAATGTTCAAGGGTTTTTTAAAAAAGAAATATCTTGGTATCAGTAAAGTATCCATCTTTTAAAATATGTTGAATTGCACACTAGTGCAGAATGTTTAGGAAGCAGTTTTGAAGCTCACAGGCCCGACATTCCGTGAACTGAGATATTTGGTAAACAAAATCTCTTTGATATGCCTTCCTCCGAAATTCAGTCTAATGGATGTAAACTAGAAAATAATTGGCCATATAGAATTATCTACTGAGCTTCCTTTACCCTAATATGTACTTTTCCCCAGTTTAACTTTTCTAAAATCAAATGTTTTCATACTAATGTGATTTTATTTAAATGAGTGTCATGTTATTTTCCAATTAACTGGGAGGATTTTTTGTTTGTTTGTTCAATTGTTTTTATGAATCCTCTCTGCTTTCAGAGAGATTTGGTGTGGCCTGGGAGCCCTCAGGATCATTACCTCCTGCCAGCTTCCCATATGTGTCTTACCACGAAAAAGGAAAGAAGCTGTTTTCAAATCAGGGGTGAATCTTACAATGGATGGAATCTGCAGAAGTGTCTGCACTTTACGGGTATATTGAACAAGCCACTTTTAACCTATTTCATTCTTTCTGAGACCCCACAGAGAATGTATTCATCATATTAACATATTGGCTCTAGAACCATGACCTAAGCTTACAGGTGACCTTAAAGTAAATATTTATGTAGCCAAGAATTATACTTTCACTGTCACCATAAAGCTTGCCTTAAGGGGAAACCACTCAATAAAAATCAAATTGGCCAAAAATCAGAGCTTAATTTTCTGAACTACAATTATTTTTCTCAGTTTTTTTAGGAGTAACCAGTTAAGACCAATGAACTTTGAATTCTGACATTTAAAGTTTTCAGCAACTAAATGACCAGTAATAAAGGATCTGGCTGTAAACTGCTAACCTGAGTTATTAATGTATGCTCTTCTTTCATTATGCTGGAAAATATAAAGATTTGTCCCACTTTAGGATGCCTGACTAGCTCTTATAAAATCTACTTGATCTAATAATTGGCTTATATTTTAGATTTTATCTGAAATAATATAAAAATGGCTTAATGGTATAATGGCAAAACTAATGATTAATAATGGACATAACCACCTTTCCACAGATTTAAGGGTTTGTCTTATTTATTTATTTATTTTTATTTAATTATGTTTTCTTTGGCCACACAGCAGCACATGGAGTTCCCAGGCCAGGGACCAGATCTGAGCTGCAGTGGACACGTAAGCCTCAGCTGTGGCAATGCCAGATCTTTAACCTAATGTCTGGACCAGGGATCGAACCTGAGTCTCACATTCCCAAGACATCACAAATCCCATTGTGCCACACTGGGAACTCCTGTCTTATTGTTTTGTAGAGCTAGTCAGTAATGTCCTGAATATTATCATTTAAAAAAAGAGAAAGATGGACTTCCCTGGTGGTGTAGTGGTTAAGGATCCAGCATTGTCACTTGCTATGGCTTGCGTTTGATCCCTGGCCCGGAAATTTCCACATGCCACAGGTGTGACCCCCACAAAAAAAAAGAAAAAGAAGAAGAAGAGAGAGAGAAAGATATGTGGCCATTTGACAGACAACATATAAATCAAATGTCTCTCTTCCAATATAAGAGAGAGTCATATAGCTGGAAGTATTTCCTCCAAATTAGAAATGTGTGTGTGTGCGTGTGTGTGTGTGTGTGTGTGTATAGTGATACACATACATACAGTGATATACATTTAATATGCTATATATGCAGCTATGATGCCAGATACATCATTGTTAGCATATTTTTAACCATAGAAGTCCAAATTCAGACTTGACCAAGTGAAGAGAAGCCATGAGCAATTACGTAGCATTAGAAAAAGACAGAACTTGGCATTGCAAAATCTAGGATAAAGCCCCTGCTCGGTCCCTTGGTAGCAAAGAGAACTTGGGTTAGTCACTTAAACCCTCTAAGCCTCATTTTCCACACCTGTCAGTTAAGAATAATATGTGACTTCAGAAGGGGTTTGGGCATCCAAATGATGTAATGGAAATGTATATACCTTATAAAGTACAAAATGCTCCACAAATGTTATTTTAAACATTTAAAAAATAAAATCTGGGACAACTTCCTGGATGAGCAGGGCTTTCAGGAACTATTTAAATAATCAGAAAAGAAGAGCACCAGGAATTGAACTTGGCACAACGAAGTATGAGACAGTCACGATTCATGCTCACTTCCCAGGCCAGTGTACTTACTCCAGGAAATCCATTCCCTCAGGCAGTAGAAGACCTACTCTGTGCAGACCTGGGAGCCAAGGGGACATTTTTTGGCCTCTTGAACTATTCTGACTAGTTGGTTTCTCTGCTTTGGACACAGAGAGGACTAATAGCCAAGACACCTGCTCTTCTGGAACTTAGAGTCTTGTAAGTGGCATAACCTAATATTTATCCAAATACATAAAAACAGTGAAAAGACTTTAGAAGAAGAGTTCAGGGGGTTCTGAAGCATGTGAGAGATGGACTTGCTCTATTTTGTCAGAAAGCTTTCCAGAGGAAGTAACATTTGGGCAAAAACATGAAGGATGGCTAGGCAGCAACTAGATGAAGTTGGAGGGCAGGGCAGAGAGGAGTAACAGAGGGAACTATCTTAGCAAAGACACGGAAACAGAATGAACTGAAAGGAGGAAGTACTGATGGAACCTAAGACTGGTGGCAGTAGGAGAAGCAAGCAGGAGCCCGTCTTTATAGAGAAGAGAAGTGACAAGATTACTTTTTTGAATTAACACTGTGGAGCATGAATTGGGGAGCAGGGAGACAAAAATTAAAAAGAGTGGTTTGATTAACGTGGAAAGTTTGACTCAATGGAGAGAATTTGCTAGCTTCAAAAGAGGTATGGGTACCATCCCACATCTGTGGATGTTTAAGAGGAAAGGTTGAGGAATAAGTCTTGAGGGGCTCCAACTTTTAAGGTCTCAATGGAGGCAGAGAAGTCCAAAAGAAGAGGTAGGGACGTTATGAGCCCCGGAGCGGGTTGGGGGTGGAGGTGGGGGTGGGAATTGCTGCTAAGTGGTAAAGTAAGATGCAGACTGAAAAAGTGCCCACTGGGTTTAGTGACCTGGAGACCAATTAAGTCATCAGCAAGAACCATCTTGGACGAGATATGGGGAAAAGTCAGTCAAAGGGTGAGAGGTAATAATGAAATTGGGCTAATTTAAGACATTTGGTTATGAAAACTATAAGCAAAAGTGTGATAGTTGAGGGGGTATATAGGCAGGGAAATATTGGGGGACATTTTATTCATATCTCAAATTGTGAGTCAGTCACTCAGTCTAATGATCTAGTATTTCTTTCTCCCTTAAATCTGGGGCAGTGTTGGTTCTATTCACACAGTATCTTTAGAGAGTATTTGAGGTGGAGGATAGAGGTTAGACTAATATACATAGACTCCAAAATTTAAAAGTAGATAAATAACTGGGTTATTCATCCCCTCATTACCCACCATTGACAAGTCCACAGCAGCATTTATGGTTTCTAAAAGTGGTTGTCAGTGGTACAGTGGTAGAAGGAAAGGAAAAAAAAAAAAAAAAAAAGATGTAATATTTCTTCTCATTCAAAGGGTCTTCTTCTCATTCAAAGACTCCTTTCCCCAAACAACTATTTAAAGTCATGTCCTGTTCCCTCCTAACATCTCTTGTGGATACATTTCATCCATCTCTGTCTTCACTGGCTTGGAAGCAGCTCCTTCTACATTGGACGCCCCACCCCCACCCCAGCCCAGGGAGAGGGACCACTGCCTTCTCTATCCCAATCAACGCTCTTTGCCCTCTTACTGTAGAGAGACCTCCCCGGAGCACCCTAGATGTTATGCCGGCCTGTGCTGACATTGACCAAGACAAGATTCCAGCCCTTTTGGCACTCTTCTCAGCTCTCCTCTGCCAATCACTAATGATAAACCACACGCCAAGGGTTGGCAGTTGGTGTTTGTCTTGAAAACCATGCTGAGCTCGGCCTCCAAATATAATCTCAAAATTTTACAGATCTCACTTCCTCTTCTTGGAAGTTTTCCTCTAGCTGAAACTAGTTGTTGATGGTCAGGGTAGTATATTCTACAACTCAAATGTATTTTTAAAAAGTGAATTTACTTTTCTGTTACTGATCTAATTTATTGACTAATTAATAGAAGTAATTAGAAACCCTAAGGACCACCAATACTTTATAAAATTAAAAAAATTGAGGGTGTTCTAGAAACCATTTTCCTTTTGCTGAGCACTCAAGTGCAAATATAAAAATTATATTGGTGGAAGTGTCTTGTGTCTCTGAAATTAAACAATGCAAATAAATTGTTCATGGCACTTTCCACTTTTAAAAAAATCACAAACTGAAGTTATAAAGTTGTACACTTTAAAAAACACGGCAGGACAAAAGACATGAACAGACATTTCATTGATGAGGATATATGGATAGCAAACAGGCACATGAAAATATATTGAACATCATTATACATCAGATAAATGCAGATTAAAACCGCAATGAAATTGGAGTTCCTGTCATAGCCCAGTGGAAACAAATCTGACCAGCATCCATAAGGATGCAGGTTCGATCCCTGGCTTTGCTCAGTGGGTTAAAGATCTGGCATTGCTGTGAGCTGTGGTGTAGGTTGCAGAAGAGGCTCAGAACCTGCATTGTTGTGGCTGTGACTTAGGCCAGCTGCTACAGCTCTGATTCGACCTTACCCTGGGAACCTCCATATGCCATGAGTGTGGCCTTAAAAAGACAACCCCCCCACACACACACAATGAATTATCACTATATACCTGTCAGAATAGCTAAAATGAAATTAGTGAGAACACCAAATGCCAGCGAGGATGTGCAGAAAGTAGATCACACATATATTGCTGGTAGGAAGTGAAAAGGTACAGCTGCCCTGGAAAACACCTTGACAGTTTCTTAAACAACCAAACAAGCAATACTACTCAACCTAGCAGTTACACTCTTGGGCATTTATCCCAGAGAAGTTAAAACTTGTGTCCACACCAAAAGCTGTACATGAATTTTCATTACATTGTTATTTGTAATAGCCAAAAAATTGAAACAGCCCTGATATCCTTCAACAGATGAATAGTAACTTAAACTGTGGTACACTCCTATGAAGAAACACTACTTAACAACAGAAAGAAATTAAATATTGCTACTTGAACAACTTAGATGAATCTTCAGAGAATTATGCTGAGTGAAAAAAAAAAAGCAAATCCTAAAGGTTATCTTATATATGATTCAATTTATACAACATTTTTTGATGTTATATTTTTGAGGTTGTATTTTTTTATGTTGTATTCCATTTATGCAACATTTTGTGACAATATTTTAGGAATGCAGAGTAGATTAGTAGTTGCCAAGGGTCAGGGCTGAGGGGGTGGTGAGAGGTGTGGTAAAAAAGTGGATTATAAAAGGCCAACAGGATGGATCCTTGTTCAGTATCTTGGCTGTGGTGACAGATACAGGAAAACCTGCATGTGATAAAATTGCATAGAACTATACACATGTATTCATACACAGAACTAAGGACAAGTAAAACTGGAAATATCTCAATAATAAGGTCAATATCCTGGTTGTGACAATATATTAGGATTTTAAAAATGTACTACAAAGAGGAACTGGGAAAAGTGTAAATACGATCTCTCTGAATTATTTCTTACAATTGCATACAAATCTATAACTGCCTCAATTAAAATTTTCAAGTAAAAAAGAATACAAAGCAAATTTTCTTATCACAATCTTTACTACCATGGGTTTCCTTTTTTTTTTTTTTTTGCAAAGTACTCTTCTAAGCAAAATGGTGATGAGGAATGCTTATAGTAAGCACACGCCTTGCCACACATAAGTTAGAACAGCTGTGTCAATAGGATAGCCCACCATATGAGCTGGAAAATGATAGTTCAAGCATTTTTTTAATTCAGATAGACAATAAATACTTTATATTATTTTCAAAACATGTCAGGAGCCAATTTACTATCTGAAAACCACAGCTATTAATTTTCCCAACCTTTTTCATTTTCCATCATCCACTTCTATGAAAATGTAAGTAGGCACTTCCATTTGGGCAGGATTTTGCAAAAGGCACTGTTAATTGCCTGTCAAAACTTTGTTTCTTTCCCAGGCAGTAACTGTGAGGAACTCCTATGCATTTACAACCCAGACTCCTGTGATTTCAGGATCAGGCTTGGTTGTGAATTCTCTGCTCTGCCCCTCTTTTCACAAGCTCATCTGGAACATCTGAATCATGGAACGGTAGCTCACTACCCCAGCTTCTCAGCAGTTTACTACTGCAACAATGAGAGAGAGAGAAGAAAAAGAAAAAGGAAACTCAGATCTGTTTTGTGCTCATTTACTACATTTACCTAGCTATAGATTCCGCCCCTTCATACCTATTTACTTCAATATAATTTGTCTTAAAGGTTGTATTCATTTAAATTTTATCCAAGATTTCAGCCAATTTAAGTTCATTTAATTCTAACAATTTAATAATAAAATCATTATTGTACTATTTTAAGCACTCTATTTTAAATCTTCTTACAAAAAGATAAACAGTATGCTCAAAGGAAATAGAACTAGCAAAAGGACATATGCAGGATTACTTAATGTGCTTGTATTTCCATTCATTTTAAAACTTAAGACTCAGAGTTTCTGCTGTGGCTCAGCAGGTTAAGTATCCAGCATTGTCTTTGCCACAGCGTAGGTTTGATCCCCAAGCCAGCACAGTGGGTTAAGGATCTGGCGTTGCCATAGCTGCAGCTGGGATTCAGTCCCTGGCCCAGAACCTCTATATGTCACATGTGTGGCCAAAAACAAACAAAAAAAGACAACGAAAAAACCTCAAGACTCAGGGATATTTAGTTCCCCATTTTATCAACTTCATAGGTTCTGTTGATTTAAGAGAAATTTATTGCTTGCATCTAAACTTAAATGGCCAAGTATGGCTCATATAGCAAACAATAAAGGAAGGAAGGAAGGAAGGAAGAAAGGAAGGAAGGAAGGAAGGAAGGAAGGAAGGAAGGAAGGAAGGAAGGAAGGAGGGAAGGAAGACCCTGCCAGAGATTCCACCAAATAGATTCTGTCCTAAATAAAAGAAATGACTCTTAAGTAAAAGCATTTTCTGCTTGGTTATAGGTAAAATCAACAAAGGAGGAAAACTTATGATCACTAAAAGGTGCTACATTAATAAAAAACTGACTAGGATGCAAAAGTCAACAGTGAAGGAATTTTGTTTCTGGATCTGCCAGTTTGCAAACCAAAACCCAGTGACAAAGGACATCACACACATCTTGGATTTATGTAACCATCTTTTCTTTTATCCTCTACCAGGAGCTCAAGGATACATTATAATTGTGAACTAGATTGTCCAAGTTGGCAGCTGTTTTCCAGTTTACCTCCATCTCTATGCCTTTCTTTTATATCAAAAGTGACTTCTATTGGAATTTCAGAGAAAGCTGGATAAAGACTACTGAGCCATGTGGCTGCCCAGCCTGATCCTTCTCAGGATCATTTCATTTTGGGGCTCTCAACTGTGGTTTTCCTTGGTTTCTTTTGACAGTATTTCCCAATGTCATCACTTGAAGGTTGGACCACGGTAACTTCTCTGGTTTACTGTGATCTTCCTTGATGATTTCTCTTGTTGGTAACAGTTCCAGTTAATGGTGACAATACTGTTAGGAATGTCCTTCACTTTTGTACATGTCTACTGTGACCCTATGTCTTAACTGATGCTGACTTATTCGTGTGAATACAACTAGTGCCCGAGTAGCATTATTCGGCTCATTGCAAAAATTTCAGACCTAGACCTCTTCACCCAAGTGCTTTTATATTCTCTTTATCTTGTTCCTTGGATTCCTAGGTTCCTTCATGAATTTTGGAACTATAAGTGATTTGGGGAGGGCTTTTGTTGTTATTGTTTCTGATTTTGACCTATAGCACGCTTTCTTAGACGTATACTACATCTTAGTTCTATGGATGCCTCTAATTCCTACAGTTGAATGACAATTTCCTTGTGTAGTACCCCACAGGCCTATCTTATTCTCCCTTCAACTCCATTATGGGTTCTATAGCTCTTTGGGGGGATTGTAGTCAAAGCCTCTTATGAATGCTAATTACCATTCCTCTAGGGAAGCTTCCTCTAGTAAGGGCAGGGAGAAGAATCAGAGCTGCTTCACAGACTTTTTCTTTCTCTTTTTTGAACCAAGGCCTAAGCCTACTTTTGTTACAAATGACATTAGAATACTTGAGAATGTACACCTAGGGGATGCTGTTGCAGAGTCCATCGTTTCCCTGTATCCAAGTGCGCACTTGACCAAACACCCAGATTCTTTTCATTTCTCTTACTTACCCAAGGCCCTCATCCAAATTGAATCACAGGAACATCCTTAGCTATTTAATAGTTCTTCAAGCTGGATAAATTTATTGAACTCAATTGTTCAAAGTAGTTACCACTTAAACCAATAATTTGAACTATTCCACTTAGATGGTTTCAGTCCCAATAGCCTTCTTTCAATTCCTCAAATGCACGAAATACATGGTAACAGTGCTTATTTGACATTATATGATCTAGCTTCTGCTTACTTCTCCATCCTTATCTTTTGCCACTTCCCTTATCACTTCAGCTATGCTGAAATTGTTTCAGTTCCTTGAATGTTCTTACTGGGAACAGGGATTTCATACTTGTTTGTGTTTTTCCCTGACATTATTTAGCCAACTTTTTTTTTTCTTAATGGATTTTATTTCAATTATAGGTGTACATAAATCATCACAAGTCAATTTTACAGATTTTGTATCCCAAACCCCCAGTGCATCCCCCTACCCCCCCAGATTGTCTTATTTGAAAAACCAAGGTTTTCCAAAGTTTGTGAGTCATTGTCTGTTCTGTAAGAAGGTTCATTGTGTCTTTTTAGTTTCCACATGTAAGCGGTAGCATTGGGTGTTGCTGTCTAATTGGCTGACTGGTTTCACTTTGCATGATAATTTCTAAGTCCATCCATGTTGCTATAAATGTTGGTAATTTCCTTTTAATGGCTGAGTAACATTCCATTGTGTGTATGTACCATATCTTCCCTATCCACTCTTCTGTCGATGGGCATTTAGGTTGTTTCCATGACCTGGCTATTGCATAGAGTGCTGCAATAAACACTGAAGTACAGGTGTCTTTTCGGGTCATGGTTTCTGCTGGATAGATGCCCAGGAGTGGGATTGCTGGATCAAATGGTAATTCTATTTTGAGTTTTCTGAGGAATCTCCATACTGTTGTCCACAGTGGCTGTGCCAATTTGCATTCCCACCAACAGTGTAGTAGGGTTCCTTTTTCTCCACACCCTCTCCAGCACTTATTGTTTGTAGACTTTTTGATGATGGCCATTCTGGCTGGTGTAAGGTGGTACCTCATAGTGGTTTTGATTTGCATTTCTCTAATGAGGAGTGATGTTGAATATCTTTTCATGTGTTTATTTGCCATCTGCATGTCTTCTTTGGAGAACTGTCTGCCTAGATCCTCTGCCCATTTTTGGATGGGGTTGTTTGTTTCTTTGGTGTTGAGCTGTAGGAGCTGTTTGTAAATTTTGGAGATTAATCCCTTATCAGTTGAATCATTTGCAAATATCTTCTCCCATTCTGTGAGTTGTCTTTTCGTTTTGTTTAGGGTTTCCTTAGCGTTGCAGAAACTTTGAAGTTTAATTAAGTCCCATTTATTTCTCTTTTTATTGTCCTTACTCTGACACGTGGATCTGAGAAGATGTTGCTATCATTTATGTCAGAGAGTGTTTGGCTTATGTTTTCCTCTAAGAGTTTTATAGTATCAGGTCTTATATCCAGATCTTTAATCCATTTTGAGTTTATTTTTGTGCATGGTGTTAGGAAGTGTTCTAGTTTCATTGTTTTACATGTAGCTGTCCAGTTTTCCCAGCACCACTTATTGAAGAGGCTGTCTTTTGTCCAATGTATATTCTTGGCTCCTTTGTCATGGACTAGTTGACTATAGATGCGTGGATTTAATTCTGGGCTTTCTATCCTGTTCTACTGATCTATATTTCTATCTTTGTGCCAGTACCATACGGTTTTGATGACTGTAGCTTTGTAGTAGAGTCTGAAGTCAGGGAGCCTGATTCCTCCAGCTCCATTTTTCTTTTTCAGGATGTCTTTTGCTATTCTGGGTTTTTTGTGTTTCCAGACAAACTTTAAACTATTTTGTTCTAGTTCTTTGAAAAAGGTCATTGGTAATTTGATAGGGATTTCATTGAAT